>OZ010787.1:520737349-521333920 GCA_963932465.1 Maratus speciosus | reverse complement strand
CCGGCCGATAAAGCTCAAATCGATGAGAAATGTAAAAAATTTATGACGGAAGAAACAAGATTTTTGGAATACTGATATTTTTGGTTGAGTTTCGGTCCAAAATCTGAGTTTTGCTTTTGGCGAAACTCAGATTTTGGATCTAACGGCACAGAGAGACAATTTGGGCCACACATATAATTAATTAATAATTATGTATATTTCATAAATATGCATGATTCATTAATTATTATGCATATTTAATAAATATGTATAATTAATAATATATTTATGTATTTATTAATTACTATAATACATACAATTTAATTATTTTAAAAAATTTTTGGACATATTCGTATTCGTTTTCGGCTGAAAATAGGAAGATCTCCGAAATTTGGTTTCGGTATTAAAAACCTGTTTCCGTCGATACTTAATAATTATATATACCATTTCTATAAAAAAAATACAGGTATCCTTAAAGTTTTTACACAGTCAAAAATAGTGTTTTTTTGCATAATTATGATTTTTTCGCCATAAAAAGGACACAGATACATTCTGTTGACTTTTATATTAGCATTTCTACTTTAGCATTAAATTACCATTTCACTTGTCACATTTTCAATTTATCAAAATTTTTACAATTTTTTGCTGTCCTTATAGTTTTTACACGCACTGTATATATATATATACATACAAATTTGACTAATTTACACATTTAGTTTTTCGAGTGTAAAGGACGAAAAACAGGCAAAATACTTGATTAAAACTTAACAGCATCTTTAAAAGATATAATGTGTAGCGGTGCTGACAAAATCTTACCTAGGCCACTTTTGCTACAGAAGCTGCATCTCTGTAAATATGTAGCAAATTGGAAGACAAACAACATCAAGCAGCTAATACTTTCATCCTACAAATAAAGAAGAAATTAACAGGGGAGTAGCATTTAGAATACCATCTATATGTCAATAACCTATAAGATCCAATAAATGAGTGAAACAAAGAATGTTGCATACCATTTCTCTCTAGCATAAAGTATCAGCTTTTTATGAAGGAACCGTTGGCACACCCATGGGGGGAGCTAAGAGAGTTAAAGCCCCTCCTAGATCCCAAGGACAAAATTTCTTAAAATTATGAATGGTTATTTATTCTTTTAAAAAAGATCTCTAGAAAAATGGAAATTTTAGAAACATCGATATTGTTTTGCATTTGTCATTATTTAACATTTCCTCTTTAAATTGAAAATGTGAAGGCATTTAACATAAGCTAATTAATTTTTTAAACTTTTAACATGTTACAATTAGAGAAAGACTAGGCTTTATGGGTCAAAATTTTCATCTTTCTCTCCTTCATAACTGTTATAAGAAGAGTATAAGAGAAGTCTTGGTAATTTTATCAATTAAATATTGATATTTGTTTCTGTTTAAACTACCAGAGGCAAATTAACATTTTTCTCTTTCAAAATATTTAAAAATAACTTGATTTTCTCTAATTTTAACTGACTGTCATCTGATTATGTAAATGTACTAGTTTGTGACGGGATGAAAGTTTCAGACCTTGCCTCAGCCTGGGACTCAGGAACTATCTTGGTTTTTCATAAGCCCGGTTTAAAAGTCAAAAGCTTCGCCCGAGCATAACTCAATAAAATCAGACGTGACCCATAGCGACTCTTTTCAAATTCCACAAGGAAAAAAAAAATCCTTATACAGTAGACTCCCTCAAATCCGCACAGCTTGGGACCAGAGGTTGTGCAAATTTTAGAATTTTGCGGATTTCTGGTCATTGCTTTGTTTACATTTTTTAAATAGTAATTTGAATGTAACAATACAATCAAAATTAAAATGAATGTTTATAATATAGTAAAATATTAATTTAATTAAGTAATAAACTAAAATGATAAAAAGATAATTTTAAAAATGAATAAATTATTAAAAGTAAAGCTGAAGTAAATAATTAATAATGTATAATTAAATATGCATTAAATAAAGATGAGATATTTTTTTTTTTTTTTTTTTTTTTTTTTTATTATTCAATGAAACTTTCCTCATAAAGGTAAACTATTAATTCAAATCAATATCATAGAGTAAGGAAGTTTTATTTCAGGTTTAGCCAGTCTTAATAACCAAAAAAGCTTGATTAATGTGTAAATATATTTAGTAAAAAGATTGTGATTACCAGTGATATCCACAATATCTTCAATTTTTTTCTGAAATAAATTTACACTTCCTCCATGAAAAAGCACAAGTTCAGACATATTGTCAAGAATTATATATTAAAATGAACACAGAATAATATAAAACTAAAAATTCTGTATATTTGTCCCTATATCTGAACTGAAAGTTTCATTGTTTACATCTGCAATGATGTGTGGATTTTAGCTGTTAACGGATTTTAGGCAGTCTACTGTATAACCAACATTACTACCTACAGTCGTGGAAAATAAGTAAACACCACCTTACTAACTCTGCAAAAAATCCTCGTAGAAGAAAGTTACTGGTATCACATGATTGGTAATAAAGTCTACTTTTAAATGGTGCATATAAAATTTGCTTAGGGGCCCATCTACATATTAAAACGAACTATAACTTTGTTTTTTTCAATAGCAGTACACAATTCTGACAGCATAAATGAATTCTATACCCTTCAATTAGCCTAAAAACAAATTTTATGCAATTTGTACAATAAGTTTCAGAGAAATTAACTGTTTTAAAATGGGCATATTTTAAGGGCTGTATCCACATTCGGTACTCTATTGGTGACCGAGAGAGCCCCCTTCTTGATCAAGGCATTTTAAGCGCTACTCAAGCAGTCATTGAAGACTGCTAGATTACAGGATATCATAAAAAATTTCAAAATATTTGGTCATTTCAAACATAGACCGCCCCTTAAACTATCAATTTGCCATCTTTTAAGCATAATTTGAAAATTACTTGAAAGAAAAATGTGAAATTTTGAATTTCCATAAAGCAGGACTTAATAAATCTAAATCCATCAAAAAATTGTAGGTTGCAATTCATAACTTTTCCCAATATTAATTTCATAATTCATATCATAAAATTATAAAAATTGCAAATTCAACATATTTATGTTTGGGTATTTTAGTATTATTGCTACACAAAAAATTAGCACATTAGGAGTATAATTTCAGAAGATATTAATGAAAATGTAATTTATCATTAGAAACGTGAAATTTTGAATGTTTATATTTCAAATGACTTGAAATTTGGTGTCTATGCATAGTTTGAACCGAAGATTTGAAATAGCTTTTTAAAATTGGGTATTGCCACTGAAAAAAATGAAGTTTGGGTTTGTTTTAATATGTAGATGCCCTCCTAAGCAAATTTTATGTACATCATTTAAAAGTAGACTTTATTTCCAATCGTTCGGTAACAGTAACTTTCTTCTACGATAATTTGTTGAGGAGTTAGTAGGGGTGTTTACTTTTTTTCCACAACTGTACATTTTTTTTCAGAAGGAGATTGAGTTTATATTATGCAAGCCTTTTAAAGAACAACATTTTCATTTTATATCTTCGCAAACCATTGTATATGGAATTACAATTTAAATCTTCACTTAAACACATTCACACAAAGATTCAGTAAAAAAATCAATATAGTTTAATATAGGTGTTTCCCAACCTTTTAGTGCCCACGCCCCACCGAAGCATCTGAAAAATCATGATGCCCTCCCCCCCCCCCCCCACCTCCTGACACACATTTTTTGTAACCTATACCTCTTATTATTTGAAAATCGAATTGTATTCACCTGAAGGGAGCCTAACAGAGTTTTAACGATAACTATTCATTTCACATTTCTTAACTTATCATAGAGCTGAATTTTCTTCCACAAATGCGTTTTTAGTATCATTTTATAAATGGAATGAAGGCTATAAATCTTCACTTTTATGCCAAAATAGATTTGTTGTGCCTTCCCAACTTACCTGAATGTTTAACAAAAGTGTTATATGCCTGTATTTTTATTGTCCCAAAATGACTAAAGAGACTCTCATATTTAGTATTAAAATTGAAAATGATGACACATTTTACATTGAATTTTAGTAACTTATTGAGAATTATTGGAAAATCTTTGGAGACCAAATTTTCTTTCTATGGATAACAAAGTACACAAGAAGCATTTCAAGATTATGACCTTTATCATGTCCATAGCCATTATTCCCCATCAAAACACATTTATCTTTTTCCATCCCCAATTATCGTTAATTAACTGCCATGTACTATCACATTTTGAAATTTAAATTTACATGTTATACATTCATTTACCGGATAGGAGGCCTGCACTACAGCCATAGTTATTTACAATTTATCCATTTCCTTATTTAATGGTATTAAAAATTTAAAAACTTTATAAAGTTGTTAGTACCATATTTAGTTATTTCAAATATTTTTTAGGTTAAATATGTTAAAGACAATAAGATTTAGGTATACTCTTAAGTAATTTCAAGTGCAGAAGTTTCTTTGTGTTACATATAGCAGAATGAATAGATCAAAATAGATCATTCGATAAATAATTGAGAAAAATTGTAAAATATATTAGTAACCAGAAAAGTTATAGGAATTTTTAACGATAAGAAAAGGGGAGAAGGTGATGCTAAAATATTTAAAAAAATTGTTCATATAATTATTCTGGTATTGATTCCATTTTAACATTTTGATTTTAAGCTTTTTTAAAATTCAACAAAAAAACTTAATAAAAAAAAGGAGAGCGAATGGGCGAGTTACAAATTTGAAATTGCCCCCCTAAAGAATCAAATGTCCCCCCGGTGGGGCATGCGCCCCATGTTGGGAACCACTGGTTTAGAAGGAAAGAAAAAGATTATACAAAATATCATAATACTGAAGATCTCTAAAGTGAAAAATTGTAGATTTCTTCTTTTCAGTTACTTATTAAACCAAAATAAATTTCTAAAGATTCCGTTGATTCCTGTTGATCCGCCTGTCACTTTTATTTAAAAAAAAAACAAAAAAACCTGCAAATCTGGCATGGCCTGGAAAGAATAAAATCCAGTTCTGAATATAATGAAATAAAAATTATCCGAGTCTAGCCCATACAGACAATTAAAATATACTAGCACCTCCCAAAGTATAATCCTGGGTGCGCCACTGAAAGGAACCCCCCCACCACCACCAAAAAAAAAAAAAAAAGGAAAATCACCAGGGCCCATTTTCTTCACGCAGCCTAATGGGTAATACACCTCTGACAACAACAACAACAAAAAAGAGTGTAATAATTTAGATTCTAACCTTCGTCAATGGCATATTCATAAACACAAAGGTCTCGATTAATGTTCTCAATACTAGAGCCCATGAAAAATTTGAAAAGTTTTAGAATTATAGGAATCTGTAGTTTGCTGCCAGTGAAGAAAGAATTGTACATCACAGACTTAGCAGTATTACAGCAGCCAGATCCCCAATCATGCCACAATACCACTGTCTGCGATCTGCAAATCATTTCAGACAAATTATACGCATACCAGAACCGCAGGCCTGATATTTCATTTTATCAGAAATAAGAGAGGCATCAACTCATCGGGACTTTCTTCTCATTCTTCCTTTTCATTGACGTAGAAGCCATAATCAGAAAATAAAATTAAAAAATAATAAAAATCAAACCTACAAAAAATTCAACAAAACTCGCAAAATTAGGTTAATGGTAGATGATGCCGCAAAAAGAAATGAAAGACACCGGAAAACTGTAACATTGTAAATTTCAAGTTTCAAGAAACGGGTTTAGTTGCACAAAAGTCAAAAAGCATAAACTGTGCAGGTCCTTTATAAAATGACTCAGAGGTGCAAAAGTGGATTCTCTCTTTCCTTCTTCCGCTGAAAGAGTGGCTATGGTTGTCAAAAATGGAATTTGGCAGGGTTACAAAAAATGCAAGTTTATAGTCAAACTTGGCGAGATTTTTTTTGCACGTATATTTTGCAGACCACAGTAGCATCTATACAATTTGGGTGATAAATATTTAAAAATGGTTGTTGCAATCTTTTGCCGTTTGGTAAGATGATTTGATAAATTTATAAATGAAATGAAATAAAATAATATACATACACATAAATATGTATAATATTATATTGGATTACATAATATATAAATAATATAAATGTAATACAGTAGACTCCCTCAAATCCGCACATCATCATATGCAAACAATGAAACTTTCACAGGGGTGATTGTGAGTTCATGAAAAAAATACCTGAAATTTTAGCGAGAAAAAGATTTTGCATGGAGAGAGAACATGTAATTTATTGCAGAGAGGTCCAAATTATTTCATTATGAAAAATATTACCTTTAATTATGTTTAGAAACCATATTAAATTGATATTTGAGTCTTATTTTATTAATTTAACTATCAGAAAAACTGGAATTCCGGTATGGAAAATTAAATAAATACCTGAATTCAGGTATATTACCTGAACACAATCACCCCTGACTTTCAGTTCAGATGTAGGGGCAAAATTACAGATTTTTTTTGTTTTATATTATTCCATATATATTTTTAAATGCAATTCTCGATAATATGACTGAATTCGTAGTTTTTCATGAAGGAAGTACAATTTCTGAAAAAAATCAAGATATTGCTGATATCACTGGTAATCACAATCTTTTTACCTAATATATTTAGGTATTAGTCAAGCTGTTTTGGTTATTAAGAAACTTGAAGTTACTTGAAATAAAACTTCCTTAATTTATGATTTTGATGTGAATTAATAAGAATGAGGAAAGTTTCATTAATAATTCAAGGAAAATGTATCTCTTCTTTATTATGCATATTTAACAAAACATTATTAATTATTTACTTGACCTTTACTTTTAATAATTTAATCATTTTTTTAAATTCTTACTTTGTATCATTTTAGTTTATAACTTAACTTAATTATTTTAATATTTTACTATATTGTAAATATTCATTGTAATTGTGATTGCACTATTACATTCAAATAACTGTTTAAAAAATGTAAACAAAACAATGATCAGAAATCTGCACAAGCTCTGGTCCCAAGCTGTGCGGATTTGAGGGAGTCTATAGTATCAATAAAATATAATTAAAATAAAATTTTTGTAAGATGCTGAAACAACATTTTCACATCATTTTGGATTTTTTTCGCAAGTCGTGCCAGGCAGGGGCGCGCTAGCAGTATCCAGCGCCTGTGTGCAGAACTTCAGTTGGCACCCTATAACCTCCCTTTTTTTTTTTGAACCACAAAATTTATTTAATGAAATTTATCTTGTTTCTATAGTGTTCATATTTTATTTCATTTATTAAATAAAATTTCTGGTTTCAAACATGTTTAAATTTCTTGGAAAATAAGGAATGTTGGCAGCTATGTAAATAAAATTTGAAGCACATAAAACCTGTGCAAATGGAACCTGTCTGTATCAAAATCCTGCATTAAACGGTAAAATTTCATTATTCCAGAGAAAATAATACAATACAATAGCAATAGATTACATCTATACTAATAAAAGAAAGTTGTTTGTCACTTCTAATTTTCATATCTATATTAATAAAAGAAAGTTGTTTGTCACTTCTAATTTTCATATCTATATTAATAAAAGAAAGTTTTTACTCTGAATGTGTTGGCTAAGAAAATCTACCACACATAAATTTCTAAAACTTTGGTTAAGAATAGACGATTGCACGTCCAAATGCACCTGAGGCTCAGATTTTTCATTTCTTTATAATCAGCCAAAATATTAATTAAAAGCCATAATGATCATCGCAAAATGGCGAGCTTTCTTTCTTCAAAGCGATCATGGCTATGGATTTCCCCAGACATTAAGCGGTCCTTCACACAGAAGAAAGCGTAGCATTCGATTTTTACTGCATTTTGAAATTACGATGGCCGGTCCCCGTAGAGTTACAAAAAAAAGAAAGAAAGAAAATTGCCTTACCTTTCCGATTCCAATGGTATCATTCATTACTATTTAAAAAAACCTTTTTGTTTGCTCGTGATTCACGTCGGCTTTCTGGTTTCCCGTTTTTCTAAAGTAAAAAAAAAAAAAAAAAAAACTACTAATACATTCTTGGTATTTTTCCGGTTCTAACGATGTCTGCAGTGTGAAAAAATATTGATAATTACCCTTAAAAAAATCTTGAAGTCATTTTAAGGATTCGACAGAGATGTTTTTCTCTTAGGCAAGTTTTTTCCAGATATCGTTTCCTTTTAAGAGATATGTGCTTTGGATAACATTTCGCGTTTCAAAAAAGTGATGGGATTGTGCGCATTTTAAGGTATCTATGTATTATCAAGAATCTTTGGTCAGAATTGAAAGTTTTATGCTAAATGCCAGAAATTAAATGCAAATTCGAGGTTCACTTGAAAAATCAAACTGGATAAGGGGATAGCAATCCCATTGTATGCTGCCGAAGGTAACTCGGCCCTCAACTTGAGGTTAGTTGGTTGGTTGGTTGGTTGGAGTTTTATGGCACAGGGTCCCTTCAGGGACATGCTGCGCCAAGAAAAAAGTAAGGTGTAAAACATGGTTAAAATTTAAAAGTTACATTAAAAGACTGTATGAGATATATAAGTTATAAACAAAGTAAACTGAAGAAAGAAATGTGATGATACATGTAATAAAAATAATGTACAATGAAAGTGACAATACACAAGGTTTAAAAATCCAAAATGTAATTAAAAGACAAAGCAAATATTTAAATTAAAAATCTCTAAAAGCTCTAAGGTTATGAAAAGTTAAAATTAATCCAAAAAACAAAGCATAACACAGTATAGTAATACTGCCTAAAAACAAAGTTATAATTCAAAATTTAAAAAACTCAAAAAAAATCATGTAGGATTAAATTTTTCGAAAACAACATTTTCATCGTCATCAGAGTCATAACTGTAAGAGTCCATAGCCTCTTCTGCATAGTTCAGTAACTGTTTGGTATCCTTTACATTTGTGATTGCTGGGCTCAGGCATGATTTCTTGTCTTTTCTCTTCACAGTTTTCCACTGTGAAGAGACTTGCGTTGGAGGTTTCTTCCGTTCTTTTTGTGCACAAGTTTTTTCATTAGCTTTCTGAGTTTGGCGAATTGGTTTCACCAATTTGCTTTTATCTGGAGCTGGCGTTTGTTTAGTCTTATGTTCGGTTGATATTTTTGATTTAACTGATGATGTTCGGAGAGAATTAGGTTTCTGTAATGGAGCAGCCTTAGTTTCAGTCTGATGATTAGATGACTTTTTGGATCCAACTGGAGATTTCTGTGACTGAGTGAGTTGATATTCTATTGTAACTGGTTCTGAGGATGGTAGCCAACATTCCAATAATGGAGTACCATAGCATTTACTACCAAGAGACACGTCACGGGTTTCTTTAGTTGATTGTATAATACTTGAATTATTTGGTGGAAAAGAGCAGTCAGTCTGGGTACTTATGTGCCTTACGGATTTTGATTGTTGTTTGAGTATACTGGAGTATGAGGCCCCAACAGATGGGGTCCTGATTTCAACAAGTTTATAAGCTTCAGGGTAGGAGATTTTTTTGGTTATTTTAACAGCAAGAATTTCCTTTTCACGGATCCAATTCGGACAAGAGCGAGAATATGATGCGTGATCACCCTTACAGTTTGCACAGTGTTCGGGTTTTTCACAAGTTTTACCATCATGTCCGACCTCTGCACAACGTGCACAGGTAACATTGCTACGACAGGTTGTATTAGTATGGCCATAACGTTGGCATTTGAAACAGCGGAGAGGATTAGGTATATAAGGCCTGACTGGACAGTTTAGATAACCGGCTTTAATTCTAGTAGGTAAACTATGGGTATTGAATGTGAGAATAATGTGTTTTGTAGGAAGAATTTGCCCATTTCTACGGATAGTGATACGACGAACATCTATTATATTTTGATCGCTTAAATTAGATAGAAGTTCTTCTTTTGTGGAAAATAAAAGATCTGGTTCAGATATTACACCACGGCATGTATTCAGAGTATGATGTGCTTTAACAGAAACAGAAAAAGTACTTATATTATTTGGATTTGACAAAAGTTCAGACTGCCTGGCTGAAGAAACCTCAACCAGTAAATCACCAGATTGTAATTTTTTTAGAGAATGACCATCCCCCAAGACAGACTGGAAAGTTTTTGCTATAAGAAATGGTGAAGTTTTCTTGAAAGAACTATCAGAGAGACTATCAGTGCGTTTAATAACAAAAAAACAAGTAAATAAGGACTGTACATCTTGTTGCTCTCCACATGGGAGAGAAGTAGAAGGAACTTTAGTATGTTCATCCATAATTGAAAAAAATAGAATTCAGACCCCGGCCGCACCACCCACTACCGAGCCCAACAAGGGGATGCACATTCGTGCACCAGTGCTAGCCAGGGCCCATACGGTCACAAGACACTCCTATGCCAGTCTCCACCCTTATCGAGATGGCTAGTAAGTACTCGCTCACTTGATCCCCAGCCAGTGACAGAAGTCAGTTGACCAGCCGATTGATGCATACGGGACCAATATGCACCTCCCGTCTACCTGAAGCAGAGGCCAAAGCAGTGTGTTGGTTACCCTCAACTGCCAGGATCCCCCTTTCCAGGGACACGGGTCGCCACGCACGGCAAACACGTGGGTGGTTTACAATTTTCCATGAGTCGATATACAGGATGACATCGGCTCATGCAGAATTGCCCTCACCTCCTAAGAGGAAACCACAATGAGAGTGAAACAAAGAGGAAAGAAAGGCAAGAGAAATAAGAGGAAAAAGAAAAGAGAAAGATCGCTCAGGAACCCGGGGTTGCGAAGCCCGTGAATACCTAAAGAAGGTATCCCCCTGGGGGGTGAGGTTAGTTGGATAGATTTTCATTTAAAAATGAAAATTCGTTTAAATTCGAGGATGCACCCTAAAGAAGGTAATGCTGCTGACAATATTAGGTTCGTTTGGAAAGATTTCAGTTTAAAAATATAAAATGAAACCAAACCGGACAGTGTGTTTGAAAAAAATATAAAATCCTTCAACATTTGATTTTAGGCATATAAAGTTATCATCATTGGCCCGGGCAATGCCAGGAGGGTCAGTTAGTAAGGAATAAAGTTCATGGGAATTTAAAAATCTTTTTTTCATGAATATATTTTTTCGTTCATATTACAGCCATTTTCTTTTGCCATTCTAGTCTCTGTAGCGTCTAAGGTTATATGTTATGCTAATAAGTGCTCATATTTCAATTTTATGTTCTGAATCCAAATTAACAAATTTTACAATCATCACAGTTATTTATCCAGTATGCGATTAGGCACGAGCGTACGCAGGGAGTGCAGAGAAAAGCCCCCCTCTTAATCTTTATGAAAGTAAGAATTTTTGGACAGTTATGGACGGCCAAATCGAGCCTATTTTCACCATCTCCTCCCTCTTAACAAAAATTTTGTTTCCCCCATGATTATAGGTCCAGAGTACAAGATAGTATAGGGAAAAAATACCCTGGCCTTCAAAAGTTAAGATATAACTGGTTTTTTGCATTTAATTTGCATATGAATGAATGTAGTAACAACAAATTTGGAGGAAATGTGCACTAAACAATTATTTATTGAATGCAACATAGATATTTACATAAGTTAAACACAAAAAAAATTACAACAAAAAAGTACTCTTGGTGAAAAAGTCCATTCTTGGAAAAAACAGTACATCACAGTATTATGTGGTAAAATCTCATAGAAACATTACTAAAATGGGTTCTAATAAGGAATGTATCCACTCCCGGAATGCATTGGCGGCATCGACTTTCCATGCTGTCAATTAAGTTGTCGGACATTGAAATGGGAAGCAGGGACCAGACACGAAGTAAACCTTGTTCCAGCTCATCTAACGATCTTGGATGAGGACTTAAAGCACCAAGTTGTCTGCCAAGATAGTCCCCAAAATGTTTTATTGGATTTAGGTTTGGAGAGTGAGCTGACCATTCCATTCGCTCCAAACTGTGACCCTCAAGATAGTCCTCAACAACCACAGCTCGGTGAGGTCGTGCATTATCATCCATCAAAATGAAATCGTTACCAATAGCACCAGCATATGGGAGCACATATTGATCAAGGATCTCATCTGATATCTCACACCAGTCAGAGTTCTTTCATGGAACACATGCAGGTCAGTGTGACCACCGAGTGAGATCCCTTCCCAAACCACACCACATCTGTCCCTGTGTGTTTCAACAGTGTTGGATTGATGGTATCTAGTGTGTTGTTCCCTACAGATCAGCAGACGCCCTGAATCACTCTCCAACGTGAATCTGGACTCGTCTGTGAAGCGTACAGAAGACCATTGCTGTCTCTGTCTGGTTCAGGAAACGTGTTCTATGCTGTTCCTTAACTTTTGGAGGCCAGTGTACTTTTTATCTATACTATTTTGTACTATGGACCTATAATCATGGTGGAAACAGAATTTTTGTTAAGGGGGAGGACATGGTGAAAATAGGCTCAATTTGGCCTCAATTGTCCAAAAATTCTTACTTTCTCAAAGATTCAGAGGGGCGGCTTTTCTCTGCACCATTTTTTTTTTTTTTTGGTGCTGCTCAGTTTTTTTGTCCAATAGATAATAGGTTCTACAGAAGTGATCATTTGTAGAAGCGCTGAAAAAAGATATTGCTTCGGCTGCCTAAAGTAGACTTTGAGCACGAAAATCATAGTGTTAAACCTACAGCACAGAATTCCAAAATCTTCACAAACATCTGATGCTTCATTTTTACCAGTTAAAAATTGTCCCATAGCTGACGCCAGTCTCTCTAATCTAAAATCTCTACACTGAACAGCATACTCATACAAATTCTGGTTTTACATTGTTTCTCTGTTAGAGCTGTCCAATGCGTCTCCTGCAGACAAGGCGACCGTTGGAGGTTTTCTAGGCACTCATTCGAATGTTTCCTCTTACTAGCTATTTTTTTTTAATTAACAAGAATGAAAAAATGATGAGGCAAGCACAGACTATGAAACACTTTCCAACACATTCAGAATAATGCAACAAAACTTCACCATTTAATAAGTTGAAATAGGATGTCTAATCGAATTATTTGGAAACGCATAACGCATTTCACAATCCAATTTCAGCAATTCTCTCTCTAGAGTCGGAAAATTATCCGAATTCTTTGAAACTATATGCATACAAAAATTTAGTCCAGTTAGAAAATAAATGCCACAGTTGAAAATTCCGGTAATAAGGAGAATGGTATGCGAATTCTTTTGTGCAGTTCTGTGTAGGAGGTATACAATTTAACCACAACAAGTAACATGCAAAAAATTAGTTAAAATTTAAAAGCGCACACCGAAATTAAAAACGCAAGTCCAGCAATTATTGCCGAAGACATAGTTAATCATCTTGTAGTGAAAATAAGTGATTTATAGCAATTTCAATACATTTGAAATAGCATAATGTCATTAAAATACACTGCAAACGATTTTTCCCCTTTTGACCAATGTAACGGAATTTTTTTAATGTCCCTGTCAATAATCTGTCAATGCCACGTTCTTCATATTCAATACAGAATATGCCTTGGTAAACATCATTAACATATATCAATTGCATGAAAATCCATATTATTTTTGCGATTTAGAGCATGGACAGCAGGGGCACCATTTCAGAACCCATTTCTTAGGGGGGGGGGGGTAGGCTTTATCCTGTCCCCTCCGAACGAGAATGGGTGAAAAATTCCGTTTTAAGCAGGTTTTCATCTTAGCGACATAATTTTAAGATACTGACCAAGAAAATTTTCTGTTTAAGACAGGATTCCATTGTAGACAATTTCCACTTTTACAAGTATCCTCTAAGGCTGTTAAAACATCCTTTCTATTGTACACCTCTGAAGAGGTGGTATATTATATTTACTGTAAAAATTGTGAACAAAAAAATCAAGTTTCTATAAAACACCTTATAATTATAAATGCTAAAATGGATACAAGTCTAAAATGGAGCTTTTTTTCTGGCCTTTAGACTTCTTCTTTGCAGGTTTTACTGTAGGGGTGGGGAACCATTCCAACAGGTTCTTGAAGAGGGTGAGAGGCAAAGTTTTCTTTGAGGTGAAGGGTTTGAAATAGCACAGATAGATTTTGCCTTCTTTCAGAAGTATGGGATTCTTCTAGAAATATTTTTTAATCTTCATGAAAGACTGCTGTATTTTTTCCTTTTTTTGCGGAACTACGCAAAATCAATTCGTAGATTTTGCCAATTGGACTTTGAAAAAATAGTTAATTTGGCAAATTAATCTCGAAAAAAAAATAATTTCCCCAAAATGAGCATGGGGAAACATTGTAACGATCATGGAAGCAAAAAGCGATTATTTTCAATCTGCTGCAGGAAAAATCGCCACTTTTAACATTCAGTCGCATAAAAAAATCAAATTTGTCTATCAGTCGAGCAAAAAAAATTGCGAATTTCGAATATCTATCATGAAAAAAAACACGAATTTCGTCAAAAGGTTTCGGAAAAAAATCGCGAATTTAGTCAAAAGAATCGAAAATTCATCAAAATATCTCAAAAAGAAATGGCAAATTTCGTAAATTAGTCGCAAAAAAATGTCCTGAATTTTGGCAAATGGTCACAGAAAAATAGTGAACTCTGTGAAACGATCACAGAAAAAAATCACAAATTTCCTCAAATGGTCGCGAAAAAAAAAAAAATAGTGAAATTCAATCGCTCACGAGATAATCAGCACATACACAGGGTCAACAAGTCACGAAATTTGCCAATTTAATGACCTATAGAGATAAGAAATTTTTTGTCAGTAAAAAATGTCCCTAATGTTTTTCTGTTTTCCTCTTCAGACTGTGAACTTATTTCCATACAGTTCAGATATCTGCAAAACCCTTGGTCTCAGGTAGAGTCTGCATTGGGGCGGGTAAACCGATTTTTCCCAAAACATTCATGACCCGATCCATGGCACATATTGAAGTGAGTCGACTCTCCTTTTTTCCGTTTTGAGTGAGATTGGCTTTGACCATTTGATTATGGTCGGAACATAAACATCCCTGTGGACTATTTTTTATTCTGCAACATTTTGAAAACTAATCTCTGCCATACGTGTATATTAAGATATTTTCAAGAGAACCTTGAAAATGTTGTAATAGCAAATTCTTTAGAAAACATTTTTGATAATTACACTAACTGCTAAAAGCGCACACTGCTGTACGCAGAAGAAAATGTTAATTTCCAGAAGCCAATCTTAATTGGAGGTGCTGCAATTCGCTGCGGAGTTAGATAGAAGTATACAAATATCTTATATAACAGCCAATTCGTGTCCAGAAATATGCAAAAAAAGGCAGTCGTATAAGAAGCCAACAATGTGAAGGGTTACAGGAGTTGCATGGAAGTGCTGATAAAAAGTGTTTAGAACTTTCATACGTATTTTTTTTTTTCAAGACACATGTGTTTCTATGTGTTTCAAAAGATGAATTGAAGATTCTGAGAAAACGCCTTGAAAAAGGACAATCAATCACAGATGTAGCTCTTTTTTCTCAGAGTACATCATTCCTTAATTTTAAGATTATGGATATGGGAACACTCCCTAACCAGCCAAACAGCTGTCCAAAGACCTGTGGCCTGTCGTCCAAGGTTACGATACCACAGATAATCGACATATTGCTTCTATAGGCAAGCGGAATCGAAGAGGAACCTCCAGACATGTGACATCTATGGTTGCAGCATCCATTGGTAAGACGATATCTTCCACTACTATACGCCAAAAGTTACACATAAATGCACTGTACCCCGGATGCCCGAGTTTGTGTTCCTCTATCTGTCCAATCCAGAGGGGCACAATTAAATGGTGTCCGCAACATATCATTTAGACTGTACTTGATTGGAGCAATGCCCACTGTGACATTGTACACTGCAGCAATTGGTCCTACTTTCGTTTTAATAGATGGTAATGTGAGTCCCTATATATAATGCCCCTTCACATCGAATATTACCTGGAGAGTGAGGGGATTGCGTGTATGGCAGTGGCCTGCATACTCACCCCATCTTAACAGCATTGAAAGTCTTTGGAGTGCCCTCTGCTATACTGTGTGTACTGACAGGGGCGCGCCAGCAGTATCCGGCGCCTGTGTGCAGAACTTCAATTGGTGCCCCCATATTCCTAACCCCCCCCCCCCCCCGAAAAAAAAATTCATAATTTTTTTCAAGGGATATAAATACATAGCTGCCAAGTCAACCTTCCGGGGGTTTTCTCCAAATCAAATAAACGAATTCGGAACCAGAAAATTTATTTAATGAAATGTGTCTAGTTTCTACAGGGTTCTTTTTTATTTAATTTATTAAATTAAATTTCTGGTTAAAAATATTGTTGTTTGAATTAAAAATAAGGAATGTTGTCAGTTATGCAAATAACAGACATCCCTAAAAGGTGAGTGCTTCAGTTGTTTGCTCCCTCTCCCCACATTGGCATACCTCCTAAATAAATCAGCTTCTTTTACCTCCATCACTCCCGGAATTTTTAAGATGTGATCTTTATTTATATTTATGCTTAAAACAGTTCAAATAAACTTTAATTTCGAAATATAGCTGTGTTGAATTAATCAATGGTAGGACTATGACTCAAAGAAAGGGTGATCGTAATACGGTAAATACACATAAAAGTAGAAAAATATTTTCTCAAATTATGATGTTTGTAATACACCGGAGCGCGTTTATAGTACTTTTATCTCTTTTAAAGTAATGTAACATCAATTAAGATGCGTCTTAAACAATTACCACACGTAGATCATAATTAGGGGTGCATTCGAAATGTTCCAGTCCCGGAACGTTTGATTTTATATTAGCAAATATAGAACCCCTATGTCGGCTATATAACAATTGTTATGAAAAATGCACATTGATTTCGTGTTTACATTGTTAAGAAGCTAAGCGAAACTTTACCTTGTTGCACTGTTAACCCTTCCTTCTCTGTGAGATTTTTTTTATTTTTCGAATTTCCCAATTTTCGTGCAATGAATCTAAGTTCTAAATTAAAAATATCTATACTAATAAAACAAACTTTCGCTCTGTCTGTGTGCGATGGCTAGCAGAATCTACGGCACATACGAGGCTCAAACTTCTTGTGGGAATAGTCGAAAGCCTCTCCTGGTGCACCGTGCACCTAAATTTCAGAATTTTAAATCTCTAATAACTAGTTGAGAAATTAATTAAAAAGCCCAAATTAAAAGAATGAAAAGTATTCATAATTCAACAAGAACATTGATTTTTTTTCAAACCATAGACAACTTCTTCAAAAACTCGAAGAGAGGGGGAGGGGTTAATAGAATTACAGAGCTGCTAGGGCGATAAATGTACTGGGCCTTTTTAAAAAGTACTGTACCTTAAATTCTACTGAGCCTGGACAACTCGAAAATTGCGCAGCCAGACGCAAAAAAAAAAATTCCCCCTTTCAGAAATTCTAAAAATTAATCTGGTACGGTTTAAGGAAGTAAAAAAATCCAGGAAAAATCGATTTATAAAAAATCTTTTTATTTCCTTCGAAAGAAAGGTTCGAAATCTCTCCCATGGATGCCAGGTGTTCATTGCAGACAACCGACGTCTTTCAATAGTGGACATTAATCGAACGAATATAAAATTTTAAAAATAAGAATTTACAGATTTAATTTTTAATCATCCAGATGCAGAAATTTTCGCTGATTTCAGATATGTAAATTTCTTCACGGTCGCTCAATTACAAACTTAAATATTAATTATTATTTCATTAATTGGATAATTCCTTTCAAACTCTAAATTTAAAAGCCAGTCTTTCAAAACCACAATTGATTTTTATAGTATGATTCTTTGGAACGCCATCAAAATTTTTAAAATACACCATTTAGATATTTTAAAGTTATGCATCTAGCCCTATCTTTAAACGCTGTTTAATAATATCTAAATTTTATAAAAATCGATCCGTAAGTTTTTGTTTTATAAAAAATTCGATTTTTAAAAAGGAAAAGAAATGCTTTGTTGACGCAAATTTGTTAAAATTAAAAAAAAAACTGACGAACCGATCGATTTGGAACTTTCAGATAGTTTATAACACAAAATAAAGATTTTAAAAAGTAGGGGGCATCAAATTTCAAGGGTGGGGGAAGAGGAAGGCGATATTTTTTTATTTTGGGGGGGGTTAGGGGAATCAAATATTTAAAACTGTACCATTTTCTACCGTTTCAGATGAGGATTTTTGACGGAGCTCTGGGATAAATATTACTTTTAATATAAAAATTTCAAAAGTGTACTTACCACCATTTTCAAATAGTAATTTCAGCAAGTAACTTAAATTCTTGCTCAAGTCCGCCACCCCCTTGACTAATATATACTAATATGTGGCTAATGACTAATATATACTGACTATGGGTAGATTGTTTAACAGAATTTCGTTAAGAAAGAAACAGTTTTGTTAAGAATAGAGTTCCTCCTGGTGTAGCAATGTGGGACTAAAAGATTCGAGATTGGTATTTTTGCAAGATTTTGCAGTGCGTACCCAGCACGCCTGCTAAACCCTCATGTGATATATCATCAGAAAACCCTCGAACCACTCTTTCATATTATGAACCTTTCTACCCCTATCACTCAGATCTCCCACCCCCCTGGAGGTCAATTTTCTAACTGAGCTCCTAATTAAGCTGCAGCAAGATTTGGGCAGCTCATTTGAAGGCTTGACCGAAGGTGAAATTCTTCACGGGCTTTGGATTGGTGAGGTCTATGTTTGACCCCAGATTATTAGGGAGCATTCCCACGTGGAGGGGATAAAATTAATTTTTTCATGTGACATATCGTTTTAAAGCTTTTGGCCTGTACTTTATTAAGCACTCACTCCTTTCCTCTTAACTCATTTTTTCATCAGTAAGTAGAGGTCATTTTAAAGTTTTAATTTATTCATTATTACCACATGCAATTTTCCAAAAATCATGAAAAAAAATTACATAACAAATTTGAACAATTAGCAGCTTCCCCATTTTCACACAGTGAGCGGGTACGTATTTCAGAAAAAAACGAGTTAAAGATACAAAATCATACAAATCTGTACTTTATTAAGCACTCACTCCTTTCCTCTTAACTCATTTTTTCACCAGTAAGTAGAGGTCATTTTAAAGTTTTAATTTATTCATTATTACCACATACAATTTTCCAAAAATCATGAAAAAAAAATTACATAACAAATCTGAACAATTAGCAGCTTCTTCCCCATTTTCACACAGTGAGCGGGTACGTATTTCAGAAAAAATCGAGTTAAAGATACAAAATCATACAAATTTAAGGTTCATTTCAAAATTATCAAAGGGGGGATGGGTATAGTTCGAAAAAACTCTTAAATCAGAACTCAAAAATATATTTGTTTTACTCTGAGATACTATTATATTTTCAGAAATTCGTCGAAAATGTATGGTAAAATTATGTCCCCCCTCCTATTTCCGAATCTACTCAAAATACAATTACGGAAAAATTAGTAGTAGTTGGAATTTATTTAAATCTTGCAGGAAAACTATAGCAATTATCCTAGGTCATATAGTTTTTCAGAAAATCGAAGTTTTCCGTTATACATAAACTTTATCTGGCGGGCGTTCAGAGGGGGAGTTGAGAGGAGTTCAATGTACCTATCGACGCAAAATCATCTAAAAACTGCCGATAATGATTTCCCAAAAGAATTGTCGATAATTAGGCGAGATATTAATAAAAACCTATCTAAAAAACGTGGCACAGACCAAAGTGACCATGCAACTTTGTGACCTCCTTTCAAAGCGCATTTGGCACAATGGCAAGATTAAACTTTGTACAAGGTCTTTGTTTTAGGTAAGACGGATCACAATGATAAATAGTCAGCGTTTTTCATTTCAATTGAATTAAATTATTGAAAAATATTTAATAAAATAATTCCAAGTTTTTGTAAAGTCTTATCATTCTTTTAACGACTATATTTTCTAAGATTGCAGTTAGTAATTAATAAATTTATTGTATGAACTCTCTGTACGCGAGGGGAAACTTGCTTTTTTACCGATTTTTCTTTGTTCGAAGCTAATCTATAAAATATACAATTAAAATTTCAATAAAAAATAATTCATTTTCAGGTTGTTCTCAAAAACATGTTTCCCCGACTGTAAATGACATAAAACTTTCTTACATGCTCATGGGCTCGTTTTTATGTGTTGCATACAATGATAGGCGTGACTATTAAATTTGTTTGGAATCGAATGGAGTTTTTCATTTCTTTTTTTACATTCATTGCATTTTGAGCTACATCCTGTTTTATTTATTTATTATTTTTGTTATAATATAGCCGATTGCTATGATTGATTTGTGCTTTTTTAGGCAATTTACTTTTACATGGGTACCGTGCATAACCTGGAGGCTTATGTTGCTTTACTATTCTGCAATATAATATCTACCCGTTTTTATATCGTCAGTATGTGTATCACTACCAATACTACAGTAAGATAGAAGTGTTATATATTTTCAATTATTTGAATAATGGAGCCTTCCATGTTTGCCACCAGCTGTAGTGCGTCCCTGCTTTCTGAAAAGCTGGACAGGCCTGATCTAGAGCAGGGATGTCAAAAGGGACATTCGCGGTCGCCCTTCTGAATTTTTTATGTTTCTAGCTTTTTTAAATTTATTTTAGGCGCCCTTAAGCCATCCGTGGCACCTTACGACCGTGACCTTTCGACAACGAGGCGTCTTTCAACCGTTACCTTTTGACATCGTTGCGCCTTTCGGTTTGAGACTCTCCCCTCCCCCACCTCTAAAACTACGCTGCAGACGAGCATCTGCAAATTTCATATATTTTATAAATAAAAATGAACTCAGAAATGACGCACTTTCGATTTAAATACCGCTTTAATAAATTTAAATTGGATAAAAGTTTTTGAAAATTTTCAGCTTCGACTAAAATATTTGGCGCGTTTACTATTCTGGTGCCTGTGTGCGGCGCACACTTTGCACACTGGGTCGGTGCGCCCCTGTGTACTGATTTCTCACTCCCAGTCACTCTCACAGAGTTGCAAACATACTCTACAGGAGGAATGGCGATTACTTGTTTCTACGTTAATTGATCACCTCATAGAAAACATGATCACACTCTGTAAAAATTGCATGCAAGTGAGAGGTACTCACATACCCTATTAATGTCAGTTTTATTTGTTTTTTCTTCCCTTTAAACATGTTTTTCTTACTGACTTCACAATGCCTTCATGTTACAAGTTATGTAAATTCAATATCGTTTACATCTTTGTAAGTAAATCTTTGTTTTGTTTCATGCATAAACATATTTTCTACTTTCCTCCTGCATTTCGTGTCAATCCAAGTAGTACTTGTCGATTTTTTCGCACGTTAATGCTGCGTGCTTAACTTTTGGCAGTGATTGTATTAGTTTATTTGCCTGAAGTGTTTATTTATTGCATGTGTTTCTATTGTTATAAAATCTGACAAGTTATTTTAGCTTTTGAACAATTTTTCAAAAAAATTTTTTTAGTCTGATCTGTGGTGACAAATAAATTTTCTGAAATATCAAATTCCTTGGGGGGTGGGTGGGGGGAATTGCCCCCCCAGCCCCCCTTAAATGGCACCCTTGATGGACTGACGGACAAACAGACCAAATTCATAAACACTTTTCAACTATGTTGTTAGGCGTTAAAAATCTATTTTAAAGGATAATTTCTTTAAAATCAATAATATTTGAATAGAGTCTTTTCATTGTTACCAACGACCGTTATTTAATGTTAATTATTTAATGATATTAATTTGTTATTTAGTGATTAAGGTTTTTGGTACCTTCACCTACAAAGCTTTTGAGATAGGTTGTCCCTCTAAAAAATCTAATTTTAAATTTACTATGATTTATAATATTTCTGCAAATTATTTTTAAATAAGAGTTTCTGAGTCGTTGGGAACTTATGGACATCTTCGTGAGATGTATGTATGTGCATCATAGTGACGCTTGTCACTTGGATAAGCCTACGACTATTTATGGCCTGATTATCGCTGACGAAACTTCTACCCGTATTTCCGAATAGTAATTTCATCTTATTTATGACAGAAATTCTGCAGTAATGCCACAATTGCTATTTAAAACTAAAAAAAAGCGGAATTTAGCCCCCTTGGTATTAAAACTGCAGTATGCGTTACCATTACTTCAGTGAGATAATAGAGTTGCATGTTTTCAGCCATGTGAATTATTGCGCCTTTCATTGTTTTCAACTAATGACGTGCGCCTCTATTTATTGAGAGGTCTGTGTCTAAATCACTCATTAGAAGACTCAGAAGTAGGGTACAACCAAATAAAGAAAGAAAGACTTGAATATTTGTCTCACGTAAATCTACAAAAACATAATTCAGATTGTCAAGAAACTGTAAAACATATTAGTATAATTAAATGAAGATTTTTTTCTTTTAAGTATTTGCTCCTCAACTGAAATCTTTAGCGCCTTTTACTACTTTGGCGCCTGTGTGCACCACACACTTTGCACACTGGGTTGGCGCGCCCCTGGTGCCAAGTGGCACAGGATAGGAAACTCTTCCCACCCAAATGATTAAATTTCAGTATCTGACTTAAATTAGACCACATTTAGTACAGTAGACTCCCCAAATCCGCACAGCTTGGGACCAGAGGTTCTGCGGATTTTAGAATTTTGTGGATTTCTGGTCATTGATTTGTTTACATTTTTAAAACATTAATTTGATTGGTAGTTAAGCAAGGGAAATTATAATGAATGCTTACAGTAAAGTGAAACATTAAAATAAGTAAAATATTAAAATAATTTATTAGTTTAAAAGTAAGTAATTATTAAAATAATTATGTAAAATAAAAATTTAGAAAATATTAAATTATTACTGATGAAATCAATTCAATTCAATTCCAAAAGTCCTATGCTGCCATCTAGTGGTAAATCGATCATAAGATCGATACGTTATTATTCGATCTTAGCACTTTTAATTTTGCAACTTTTTTCATTGTTATTAAGAGTCTTGAATGCTTTTCTTATACTGCTTTTTATGTTTAGAAATAAATTTGTCTATAATTAAAAAAAAAAATTCTGCGAACAATAATTTAAAAATAGCGTTTTGTTTCGTAAATTTTTCCATTTCGAACCCTGTAATTTTTTTATATAGATATGCTAATTTATATCAAAATCAAAGTAATGTAAATTTATTTAGTAATACATCTGCTATAATAGCCAAAAGGGAATGATTAACAAAAAATTTAGTAAAATAAAAACATTGCGGTAGTCGTTGATTTCAGCGCCATCTTGAATTTTATTCCTGCAACTTAATTGTAGATTTCATTGTTTACATCTGAAAAAATACGTGGATTTTAGGTTCGCGAATTTAACGGAATCTACTGTAATAAAATGCAAATTAAAGATAAACAAGATAAGGAGTTTTAAAGGCTTTTCACTGTATTGGTGGTGGTGGTGGGGGGGGGGGGGGGAAGTAGACATTTCAGGGGAAAAGAAATAATACTGTAGATCTTTAGACAGAATCCTAGAATAAGTTAAACACCATATTTGGCGATTTTTATGGCACGTGCCAACCTAAAATATGGCAAACTGAAAAGCGAAATTCTCCCCACTCACATTGCTTGTGCTGCGGCAGATGATTCATTACTTAGACAATTCCAACGAGAATTTCATTCACAAAATAAACATTGAAGGCAAAATAGGTTTGATTTTTCTGCAACTTACTAATAAAATCATGCCATCATGTTGATTTTATTCCATTCTGTTGCGAATTTTTAAAATTCGTAAAAAGATTTTGGTTTAAAACATTTAGCCTGATATAAATAATTTTTTTCTTTTTCAATATTTTTAGTGTTTTATCACATTCCATGGCTATTTTTTTAACATTCATAAAAGAAATTAAATTTCAAACTCTGGATTTTAAATTTGTCAATAGCTCTGGATTTTAAATTTATCAATAGCTCTGGGTTTAAAATTTTTGTCAATAGCTCCAGTTTTAATATTCTAGCTCAATACATTAAAATTTCTTTATTCGCAATCTAATAAATGCACAAATTTGTCACAGAAGTATCTAGAATTCATAAAAAATAATACTTATATTTATGCACGAAACACAATACTTATCAAAACAAATTAAATACACATTCCCTTACTTTTATTTCTCCTATTTTGTCCACACTTAAAATAGACTGCTTATAAAGGTATATTTCAAAATACAGTAGACTCTCTCAAATTTGCACAGCTTGGGACCAGAGGTTTTGCAGATTTTAGAATTTTGCAAATTTCTGGTCATTGCTTTGGTTACATTTTTTAAACAGTAATTTGAATGTAAAAAGGCAATAGAAATTATAATGAATGTTTGTGATATAGTAAAATAATTAAGTAAAGTAATTAACTAAAATGATAAAAATTAAGATAATTTTAAAAATGATTAAATTATTAAAAGTAACGGTCAAGTAAATAATAATAATGTATAATTAAATATGCATAATAAAGATAAGATACAGAGCTTGATTTATTCAATTAAACATTCCTCGTAAAGGTACTCTATTAATTCACATCAAAATCATAAAGTAAGGAAGTTTTACTTCAGGTTTAGCCACTCTTAATAACCAAAAACAATTGATTAATATATAAATATATTTGATAAAAAAGCTTGCAATTACCAGTGATATCATCAATATCTTGATTTTTTTTCAGAAATAAATTTATACTTCCTTCATGAAAAACTAAGTTCAGTCATATTATTGAGAATTACATATTAAAATGCATACAGAATGATATAAAACAAAAAAATTCTTAAATTTTGCACCTACATCTGAACTGAGAGTTTCATTGTTTACATCTGTGATGATTAGTGGATTTGAGGGAGTCTTCTATATTGAAAAAATACCCTGAAAGACACAACTATTCAATCCATAGTACACTACATGTCAAATGAAATTTACTGTCAATCTTCATCATAAACAATAAAATAAAAAACACCTAACTCAACAAAACAGCCCATTCAAGAAACCCAACGATAAAAGAAAAACGATTAAATTAAAGTAATCGTAGTCACAATGTACAGAAGAGAGTGGTATAGCAAGAAGTGATTTATTGGAGTTTTACAGAAAACAGGAATACAGGTTTACCTGGAAGTTAGTGACCACTAACTCGGTAACTTGGCGATATTTTCAGCTTGGCTCTCGAGTGGCGCAAACAAGGTAACTAACCTACCAGGTAAACACGAGGGGAGCGGACTCGTTGATGACTGATTGTCTGAGTTTCTTATAAAACTTAATCAATATTTCCACGTCCCCCTTAATTTCAGGTAAGAATGCTTATTAACATAATTATATCATTGTTTTCCTTGCATTTATAATGTATGTTTTGTTAATTTCTTTAATCACCCTGCACGTGGTGCTGTTTGCCAATTTTCTTCAATATATTTTTTTAATTTAATGTTTAGCTTATTTTATTACTATTATTAATTTCTTACATGGATTACTAAGGAAATTTTAATTTAGATTTTCTTTCTTTCGTCTGTTGCTAATGTTTTTAATCTGTTTATTAAGTGTTAGGTACGTTATTTTTTCCAGTCTACGTATAATTAATTGCTAATTTTTACTAATAATGTGACTAATCTTTATATATCTTTTAGATTTTATTGTAAATTATATTATTTTTCGTGGATGAGTGACAATTTTATCCAGATATTTTGTTACATGTTACTAAAAATCTTAAAATTTGTATTGTCAATGAAATCAGCTACTTTTAATGTCATTTTTGTTCTTTTTAAGATTGATGCGAAAATTAGGACACATCAATATCAGAGACATAAGGGGAGAGGAGTATAATGGTGTGTAAAGCTTTGTGCTCTTAAATTTTCTTTGTGGTATAACATCATTTGTTAAATATAAAACAGTAATGTGAAACTATAATACAAGTTTAAAAATTTATATTTGTATGAGCAAAATTCCCACTCTTTCGTAAAGTGCTTGTAAATCCTTATTTTTATTTTGTCATTTCTAAAAGCCCTTTATTTTTCACTAGATGTCTTTGATAGTGCTGTTGCACTTTTTAATCTTTTTACTGTATTTAATGTTTATTGGAATCTTGCGAGTTTTAAAAAACGGAAAAGAATTCCTCATATGTTTGAAACTATAGCATTAAATTTTCATACAATATATGTTATGTTCTTTTTCTGAACTGTATATGCTGGTAGATGGTTTCCAAGGCTACAGGCTTAAAAACTGACAGGTTGTACATGCAAGCATAAGTAAGTGTTAGTATTCCCCACCCATATTTCATTTATTCATTATGTATTGTCTTGTGCATGTTGTTAACGAGTGGAAAACACAAATGTATAAAGAGAAAAACATACAAGATACGGAGTGTCTATTTCAACGTAAGATACGGCTGCCTTAATGATCATTCTATTTAACCGTCATGCGCAGTTTGTTGCTGCGCCTGACGGTTACCTCTGGCATCTTGGCAGTATAGCTTGGCGAGTGAATTTTCTAACAGGGCGAGTGACTTTTCAGGTTGTCTTTGAAAACTGCAAACTATAGAGGTATGCCAAAAACGTTTTTTTGTTTAGTATAGCTAGCTATATTTTTCAACTTTCCTAATCATTGCAATGTAAACATGGTATGAAGTTCTACTTTATATTAAACTTTCATCTCTTGTTTATATTTCTTAATTTTATAGGAAAAAAAATATATATGAAAATGCATTGTAGTAATAGTAACCAACTATTTTTGAGTTGTGTAATTTTATAAACTGTACGTTGCATTTTACTGGCTGGTAAGATTTTCTAGAAATTCTCCACCCCTGCTTTTTCTACAATACAAGTAACCCCTTTGAACACCTTATATCTTGGTGTTGCGATTTTTCATTTCTCCAGCTCAGCAATGTGTAGCTTTGTTGCTGTTTTGTTTGCGTTGCTTCTCATCTCATTCTTCTGTTTTTGCTTAGCTTAGATATTATAGAAACTTCAATAAAGTAAGTTTTAAAATATTTATTGTTTATGGTAGTAGTATATGAAACGCTGTTGAAAAAAAATGACTTTTCCAAACTTAACATCGATCAAAGTGATTGTTGTGTAACAGAAAAAAATAGCAAACGTGACAGAAAATGCGGCATTTATAAATGCTGTTTTTGCTTCTTTAAAAAAATTAATTATACTACCGTGGTTATCTAGTAGTAATGCGCAAAGTTTGTGCAACTTTTTTAAAGCAGTTTTTTAGATATAAGAAAAAAATTTGCATTATCGCAGCATCACTTTTAAAATAAGCATGGACTGTATTTTTAATTTTTTATTAAATTTGTGTTCTTTCAAACTTTTTCTTTTCAGTGACAGTTCCTGTTTTCCTCTTCCTCCATCATCAGTATTATAGCAACTGCAAGTATATTAATTGAATGAATATTGTCTTTGCTGTATGGTTTGATGTTTCACATCATATCATTGACAATACTTTCTCCTATAGGTGTTGACTGAGGAAATGAAAAAAAATCTAGAGTTAGGAATGGCGACTTTATTCTAAACAACATTCTACTTCAGCATTACTTAAAAAAGGTATAATTTTATTTAATGATTTTGTTTATTAAGTAATTGGCTGTTGTCATTTTTTATATTGCTTTTCTCTATTAAAAAAGTTCAAAGTGAAAAATGTTTCGTGCAAAAGCCCCT
Source organism: Maratus speciosus (assembly GCA_963932465.1). NCBI lineage: Eukaryota > Metazoa > Arthropoda > Arachnida > Araneae > Salticidae > Maratus > Maratus speciosus. Next base: position 521,306,359 of record OZ010787.1, on the reverse strand, counting down.
GCCCTAGAATTTCATTGAATATTTCATTAAGTCTATATTTGTTTTGTCCTGTTTATAAATAATATTTACAATAATTAAAATATTTATGCCTAAAGGATATATAATACAGAATTCTGGTGAAACGAGCTTATTTTCAGAGATTTCCTTGTTATAATACAAGTTACCAGACTCCCCCCCCCCCCCCCCAAGTTTAAAAAAGGGCAGTGTTTTATACTTACGGGCATTTTATTTATTTAAAAACATAAAATTAAATAAATAAATATTCAAAAAAATATTTGCACTAAACTTTACAGTCAGTTAAAATAAATACAGGCAAAGTTCTTTAATCCGCACAAGTTGGGACCAAAGGTTGTGCAGATTATGGGATATTGCGGATTATGGAGTATTACGGATTACATCTCATTTTCTTATTTCTGGACACTATTTTAATTCAATATTCAGTATAACATGAAAAGAAAAATATGAAATATAATAATTAATTTTTCTGGACACTATTTTAATTCCATATTCAGCGTAACATGAAAAGAAAAATGTGAAATATAATAATTAATTTAATATGCTATCTCAAAAAATGCATTTTTCAAATTCTTGTATTAAAAAATTGATTATATTCGCTTTTATATTTAAAAATTTCAGATATTTCTTTTAAAAAATCATTTTTGGATCAAGAATTTGTAAATTTGTTTAATTGTTTACATTCATTAAGCAATGCGAATTATAGAAAATTGCGGATTATGGGTGTGCGGATTATAGATCCTTGACTGTAATTGGAAATAAAATATCTAATTAATAATTTTATAGTTTTAATTTATGTACTGTTGTTTATTTAATTTTTAATAAATTATAACATTATTTTTTATTATGAGGAAAAATTTGGATAACTACAAAGTAAGTTTGGTTTATATTCTAGGACTGTGTGTGGGGGGGGGGAGGGGGGGGGCTCACTCAAAGGGCTGAAATGACTTGATAGAATTTTATGTCGCAGTGCAGTGATGATGCCTGCCGACCAGTAAATTCTCATCATCACTGGTCCTTGGGACTAGTGCCTTTTTTTAAATTCTAATGCTGCTTAAGCAGGGTTCGCAAAGCTGGGCCCAGTTTGAAAAAACACACCGGGTTTTTTCAGAATGGGCCCACTTGAAAAAGCCCACTAAAAAACCTATAAAGTGGGTTTTTTCAATTTTCAGATATAATTTAAAACTTTAAACAACATATACATTTAATAAATTTAAGTCATTTCAGTTAAATTTGAAAAAATAATATATAAAAGCCATTACATACACATCTGAAGTAAAATAAAAATGTATTTCAGCACATTGAAATACTTTACTAACATAGAACCTAGTATGCAACATACATAATACATAATTATAGGTAGGTCTTTATATAAAAAATTCAAATCAACTCTATTCATGGAAATAAAATACATGTATTTTTACTTTCTTCTATCTTTACAAGAAGAAAGTATTGGATTCGTGAAAAATTTCGACTTCCAGTTCTTGATGGATTTATACATTTTAAAAAGGTCCTGAAGACAATTTGATAGTTTTTAGAAAATGACTGTCTGTATGTGAAAAAAATTTTGTGTGTGCTCTATCTCAAGAACTAATGCACAGAATTTCACAAAACTTTAAATTGAGTTAGACCTTGATGTAAACTGGTGCTGATTAGTTTTTGGTGTATACTGCACTGTTGTGGCACTGCTATGCTGCATTTATCTCAATTTTTGCAATAGCTTTTCTCAAGAACTAATGCATGGATTTTCATAAAACTTCAGATTCAGTTACAAGTTAAGTTGTTGCTTATTGAATTTTGGTGCATATCGCCCAACAGGTAGTGCTGCTATGCTGCATTTTTCGCGATTTCAGCAATAACTCTTATCTCAAGAACTAATGTACGGACTTGAATAAAAATTTAGATTCAGTTAAATCTTGATATAAACTGGTGCTGATTAGTTTTTGGCATATATCGACCATGTGGCGCTGTTTTGCTGCATTTATCTCACTTTTTGCAATAGCTTTATCTCAAGAACTAATAATGCATGGATTTTCATAACAGGGAACTTCAGATTCAGTTAGATGTTGACGTAAATTGTTACTGATCAGGTTTTGTTGAAATTGCACAACAGGTGATACTTATATCTTCTTGTTAAATGCATCCAATTCAACAAATCTATATTTTACAATCCTCATGATGGGCATAAATTGTCATTTAATTTTGGCACTGTGACAGTTAATTTTGAATTATTAACATGTATGAGATAGAAGAAACTTTTGGGATTGGCACATCCGACTAGTTTACCCCTTTTTTTTCTTCCTACTTATATATTTTAAATTTTAATATTCTATTCATTATTTGATTTAAAGAAAATTAACAATTTTATATCGTAACAGTAATTTGTGAGAAACACTGACATTTAATTTAAATTCATATAATTTATACAATTTATAACTTGTAAAATAACATTACAATTATATTGTATATAAGGGAACAATGTATTTTTTTTATGTATAGTGTATATAATATGTAGAAAATATAGTATACAATAATATAATTACGCATGTATTATACTTTTGAAAAAACCCGATTTTCCCCGGGGAAAATTGGGTTTTTCATGAAAAAACCCATGTGGGTTGGGTTTTTTCATAACAAGCCGGGTTTTTGCGAACCCTGTGCTTAAGGGCCCTTTTTAGATTCCAAAGTGTACTTTTTTAGGCATTTTTTGGATTTTCCAAGCCACTTTTAATATTTAAAATTCAGGGGACTCTTTTCAAGACAACAATGAGGAAGTATTTATTTTGCAAACAAATTTTTTTAAACAAAAACGAATAAGACTAATTTTTTGGATGAGGGGCAAGGAGGGTACTATTTTGTAAATCAAAGGGCAGGAAGGATGCAGCACCCCCTGAAGCTGCCTAGAGAAAACTCTGATGTTACAATTTTTTTTACCATTAATATATCAATATAATGCCTCGTCTTCAGCTGATTATGTCATGACTGGGCATTTTATTACCTTTGAAAACAAAGATAAAAAAAACAATACCCAAAATGTTTCGACAAAATAAGATGCACTAAAAAAAAAAAAAAAAAAAAAAGATTCTTAATGAACATGAATAATGCGTATATTTCAAATCTGGGAAATTTGTTTTCAGCGTGTCATTAAGGGGGAAAAAATGCTTTTACAAAATAACACACTCATTCATCTTTTTTTTTTACACATGAAGATACCCTTCTCTTGTTTTTATACATTGTTTTGGACCCTTCGCAAAATTATTAATCCCCAAACAAGACCCTTCACAAAACATTGTATCCCAAAACAGGACCCTTCACAAAATTATTTGTCTCTTAAATAGACCTTTCACAGAATTTTTTCACTTTCAAATTGAACTTTTCACAAATTTAGTCATTTAAAAATAAAATCTGGCCTGTAAGTAAGCAGTTGAACTCACCAAAGAGCATATTACTTAGCTTTTTATACAGGAAGGATAGAACATGAAGACATCAATAATTTAAGATTTAAAAAATTATTACTAGAATTTTCACAAAAATAAGAAAAACTTCACAATTTCACAAAAACAGGACCCTGTGAGAAAAATCTGGACAGACCCCTGCTTTATGTCTCTAGATTTTCTTTGATAATGTAATTTTGATCAAATTTTATATATTATTTTGATGTCTTATGATAGTAAGCTTGGTTCACCACTGTTAATTGGCAGAAATTTTGCTACTGGGAGATCAAATTGAAAAATTGGGTTGTGTTAGAATATGGTTTGGTAAATCTTGTACAGTAGACTCCCTGAAATCCGCATATCATCACAGATGTAAACAATGAAATTTTCAGTTCAGATGTAACAACAAAATTGCAGAATTTTTTTACTTTTATATCATTCTGTGTGTATTTTAATATGTAATTCTCGATAATATGACTGAACTGATAGTTTTTCCCAAAGGAAGTATAAATTTACTTCTAAAAAAAATTAAGATTTTGCTGATATCACTGGTATTACAATCTTTTTACCAAATATATTTACGTATTAATCAAGCTTCTTTGATTATTAATACTGGCTAAACTTAAATAAAACTTCCTTACTTTATGATTTTGATATGAATTAATATGGTATCTAATTTATAGGAAAGTTTATTGTTGAAAGTTCATCAAGAAAAATGTGTTTCATCTTTATTATGCATATTTAACTGTGTATTATTACTTACTTACTTGACCTTTACTTTTAATAATTTAATCATTTTTTAAATTATCTTACTATTTATCATTTTAGTTAATTACTTTACTTAATTATTTTAATATTTGACTATGTTACAGGCATTAATTATAATTTTTATTGCATTATTACATTCAAATAACTGTTTTAAAAAAAGGTAAACAAAGCACCAGAAATCTGCAAAATTCTAAAATCCGCACAACCTCTGGTCCCAAGCTGTGCAGATTTGAGGGAGTCTTCTACTGTATTTCATATGTATGGGTAAGTAGATTCATGTATTGTTGGATGGAAGAGCTAACTTTGATTCACTCTCAATTCTAGAAAAAGTAACTGTCATCGTAATTGTTTTTACTGTGACCTTTTGACTTTTCAAAATATGAAAACTGGTAATTTTATAGAGAAATGTTAAGAAACAAGCTGAACTAGACGACAGTTTTTAAATCAAAGAATTATTTTAAGTGCTATTTAAAATTAAAATTGTTTGGTTAAAGTTTTATAGGATCAAAAACTAAGCATAACAATCTAACCATCTTACGCTGGCACATACTTGCCTATTTTGTAGTGTGCAAGTGCAGATGCAATCTTTTTTTTTATTATTATTATTTATCTATTTTTTTATTCAAAATTTACTATTTCAATAGATTTATTTCATATTTTGAAAAAATCCTTTTACCACTTATTATTGCCAATTATTATAAAAACATAAATAATATTTCCAAACATCTTTCAGCGGAAAAATATAGTTACATGTGAATATTACAACAGAAAGAAAACTTTAAAATAATTAAGCTGTTAGAGAGGATGTATTTTTTATTAAAAAAGAGTCATAAATGTACCTAATCAATACATAAAAATGTGTATTTTCACTTTTTATATTTTCACATTATTTTTGTAACTACAATTCAAAGTACATAATTTTTTTTTTTTTAATATTGCATTAAATTTGTCTTTTGTTCTTTGCTGCTACCACATGCCAATGACTCATTATAAAGTTAATAAAAATTAGGAAAAAGCATACCCCTAATGTTTGATAATATGAATCTCTCCGTACAACTTAATAGAAATTGAGTTAGGACTAAATAAATGTGTGCTAGGAAGCAGATATGCAAAAAATTTGTTTAGACATGTTCATGAACATGTCAAACAAGTAGGCTAAATTATAAGAACATCATTATTTTTATTTTACAAACATGCAATAAATGTTGAGTGTTTATCAGTCCGGAACTCACTAAGTATGAAGATAGATGGGTCATGGGTGCCTGCAAGCAGGGCAATTACCCCGCCTTGGATTATCAAATTTAATTAACCAGGTTTTCTTTTTTTCTCATGATTTTTGAAAGAAAGGAAAAATTTTTTGTTTAGTGATTTAAAATTATTAACACAAAGACAATTTTTAGTTTTGATTTCCTCTATATGTTTTTGTATTTTAAACCCCATCACTTTTTATGTGATGTAGTTTGTATTTCTATTTTTGTACTTTTTATTGTTTTTTAAATAAAGTTTGTTGAATTCATAAGGTTCTGGAATAAAGAACCGCAGACTGACTTAGGCCACATGGACACACACTTTTTATAAGCACGCTTAATATAAACCTCCAGGCCCACATTGTTTAACATTTTCTGTAGTTTCCCATGACAGTGAAAGGATGAAGTAGAGAGGATAGAGGTGTCCTTCAGAAGTCTATTGAAATTATATGGAGTATAGACTGGTCATGGGTGCCTGCAAGGGAGGACAATTACCCCGCCTTTGATTATCAAATTTAATTAACCAAGTTTTCTTTTTTAGGGTTTCGGTCATCTGACGAAACCCTATTCGTCTCGCTCCTCTGTCCGTCACAGAGCCCGTTGTCAGAAACTACACATGTTGGAGATTTGAAATTTTGCATACTTATAGATAAACACCACACATCATACGACAAATCATAAAATTTTGAAAAAGTCGTACATTTAACCCTTTGGGCTCCCACATGTGTATTTTAAACAATTCTTTCTAAGTGAGTCCCTAATTAGGTTGCAGGCATGAAATTTTGTGTACTTATAGATGGACACCTCAGATCAAACGACAAATCATAAAATTTTGAAAAAGTCATTCATTTAACCCTTTGGGCTCCCACATGTGTAATTTAAACAATTCTTTCTATGTGAACCTCTAATTACATTGGAGGCGTGAAATTTTGCATACTTATAGCTGAATACCTCACATCAAAGGACAAATCATAAAATTTCGAAAAAGTCGTACATTTAATCCTTTGGGCTCCCCCATGTATATTTCAAACAATTCTTTCTATGTGAGCCTCTAATTAGGTTGGAGGCGAGAAATTTTACAAACTTATAGCTGAACACCTCACATCAAATGACAAACTGTAAAATTTTGAAAAGTCGTACATTTAACCCTTTGGGCTCCCACATGTGTATTTTAAACAATTCTTTCTAAGTGAACCCTAATTAGGTTGGAGGAGTGAAACATTGCATACTTATAGCTGAATACCTCACATCAAACGACAAATCATAAAATTTTCAAAAAGTTGTATATTTAACCCTTTGGGCTCCCACATGGGTATTCTAAACAATTCTTTTTAAGTGAGCACCTAATTAGGTTGCAGGCATGAAATTTTGCATACTTATAGATGGACACCTCAGATCAAACGACAAATTGAAAAAGTCATACATTTAACCCTTTGGGCTCCACATGTGTATTTTAAACAATTCTTTCTATGTGAAGCTCTAATTACATTGGAGGCGTGAAAATTTGCATACCTATAGCTGAATACCTCTCATCAAAGGACAAATCATAAAATTTTGAAAAAGTCGTACATTTAACCCTTTGGGCTCCCCCATGTGTATTTCAAACAATTCTTTTTATGTGAGCCTCTAATTAGGTTGGAGGCGTGAAATTTTACAAACTTATAGCTGAACACCTCACATCAAACGACAAACTATAAAATTTTGAAAAAGTCGTACATTTAACAATTTGGGTTCCCACATGTGTATTTTAAACAATTCTTTCTAAGTGAACCCTAATTAGGTTGGAGGAGTGCAAATATTGCATACTTATAGCTGAGTACCCTACATCAAACAACAAATCATAAAATTTTGAAAAAGTCGAACATTTAACCCTTTGGGCTCCCACATATGTATTTTAAACAATTCTTTCTAAGTGAACCCTAATTAGGTTGGAGGCATGAAATTTTGCATACTTATAGTTGAATACCTCACATCAAATGACAAATCATAAATTTTCAAAAAGTCGTACATTTAACCCTTTGGGCTCCCACAAGTGTATTTTAAACAATTCTTTTTAAGTGAGCCTCTATTTAGCTTGGAGGTGTGAAATTTTGCATAATTTATAGCTGAACACCTCACATCAAATGACAAACCATAAAATTTTGAAAAAGTCGTACATTTAACCTTTTGGGCTCCCACATGTGTACTTTAAACAATTCTTTCTAAGTGCCACCCTATTTACGTTGGAGGTGTGAAATTTGGCATACTTATAGCTGAACACCTCACATCAAATGACAAACCATAAAATTTTGAAAAAGTCGTACATTTAACAATTTGGGTTCCCACATGTGTATTTTAAACAATTCTTTCTAAGTGAACCCTAATTAGGTTGGAGGAGTGCAAATATTGCATACTTATAGCTGAGTACCCTACATCAAACAACAAATCATAAAATTTTGAAAAAGTCGAACATTTAACCCTTTGGGCTCCCACATATGTATTTTAAACAATTCTTTCTAAGTGAACCCTAATTAGGTTGGAGGCATGAAATTTTACATACTTATAGTTGAATACCTCACATCAAATGACAAATCATAAATTTTCAAAAAGTCGTACATTTAACCCTTTGGGCTCCCACAAGTGTATTTTAAACAATTCTTTTTAAGTGAGCCTCTATTTAGCTTGGAGGTGTGAAATTTTGCATAATTTATAGCTGAACACCTCACATCAAATGACAAACCATAAAATTTTGAAAAAGTCGTACATTTAACCTTTTGGGCTCCCACATGTGTACTTTAAACAATTCTTTCTAAGTGACACCCTATTTACGTTGGAGGTGTGAAATTTGGCATACTTATAGCTGAACACCTCACATCAAATGACAAACCATAAAATTTTGAAAAGTCGTACATTTAACCCCTTGGGCTCCCACATGTGTATTTTAAACAATTCTTTCTAAGTGAGCTCCTAATTAGGTTGGAGGCGTGAAATTTTGCATACTTATAGCTGAGCACCTCACATCAAACGACAAATCATAAAATTTTCAAAAAGTCGTACATTTAACCCTTTGATCTCCAACGTGTATTTTAAACAATTCCTTCTAAGTGAGCCCCTAATTAGGTTGGAGGCGTGAAATTCTGCATACTTATAGCTGAGCATCACACATCAAACGGCAAATCATAAAATTTTGAAAAAGTCGTACATTTAAGCTTTTGGGTTCCTACATGTGTATTTTAAACAATTCTTTCTAAGTGGCACTCTATTTAGGTTGGAGGCGTGAAATTTTGCATACTAGCTGAACACCATCATGCGACAAATCATAAAAATTTGAAAAAGTCGTACATTTAACCCTTTTGGCTCCCACATGCGTGTTTTAAGCAATTCTTCCTAACTGAGCCCCTTATTAAATTGGAGATTTGAAATTTTGCATGCTTATTATAGCAGAACACCTGAGGCCAGGTGACAAATTATAAATTCTTGAAAAAGTCTTACGTTTAACCCTTTGAGCTACCACATATGTATTTTAAGCAATTCTTTCTAAGAGAGCCCCTAATTAAGTTGGATACATGAATTTTTGCGTACGTATAGCTGAATACCTCAGACCACACGACAAATCATAAAAATTTCAAAAAGTCTTATATTATTTACTCCTCCGGGCTCTAACGTATATTTTAAGCAATTTTTCTAACCTCCGCCCTTTTCACGCGGGGAGCACTTTTCCAACTTTTGCCGACACCCCTTTGACCATTCTTTCATATTATGCACCATAGCCTTACATATTTGAGTTCCACTTTTTACCGCCAGGGGCGCCTACTTATCTCAGGTGCTATGGGCCCAATCCCTTCGACTAATATATATACGGATAATATGTAAAACGGAGTTTCGTTCGGATAGAGATTTGTTTAGAAAAGAGTGCGACCCTGGTTGAGAAATGTGGAACTAACAGATTTTTCAAAAGGATAAAGTGTTTTGAAATGAATATTAAACGAAACCCTCTGTGCGATCTGTGACCACACTTACCCACTTGTTTCTCATGATTTTGAAAAAAAGGAAAATTTTTTTGTTGAGTGATTTAATATTATTAACGCTAAGACAATAAGGAACTAAGAATTTTCCCTGAATCCCCTGTGGAAGACAATTAGGTAGATTTCGTATGAAATACTACCTATTGGGATCGTTCCTATGTTGGAATTTCTGAAAAATTTTTGCAGATCTACACCCATCATGACTCCTAGAACCCAAAACCACCCCCAGTAAAAAACTTTATATATATATATATATATATATCACTTTCTTCTGGACACGATAACTTTCGTAATTCTGCACCAATCTCTTCCAAATTGATACATAAAATCAAAGGGCATAAAATCTCGGTCAAGTTCGTTAATGGGCAAAATCGGACCAAGGGGATGGAAATGGGGAGGGGTTTTGTGAAAACCGAAAACCCCCCATAACTTCTTCATTTTTGTACATATCAAATCAGTTTAAAGTTTTTATTACTTCTAAAAATAGGGCCAAAATTTTATGTGTCACAGATTTTTGATAAAGTTAAAAATGGGCTCAAGGGGGCAAAAAATAGGGGTTTTGGAAGAAAAAAAATCATAACTTCGTCAATTCTCAAGATATCAATTCCAATTAATTTTATTATAAATCTCCTTAATATTATCTACAACTTTTATATTCACAAGTTTTTGATAGGACCAATTCGTACCGCAAAAAAAATTAAAAACGAAAACAAAAAGGGGGTTTGAAGAAGTAAAAAATCCATAACTCCGTCAATTCAAAAGATATAAATTCCCCATGAATTTATCATATATTTTCTTAATATTGTCTACAACATCTATATAGACAAGTTTTGGATAGGACCAATTCTTACAGAAAAAACAAATTAAAAATACATAGCGGTTGAAGAAAAAACCCATCTAAGTAAGGGCGTATTCAAATCCAAACTGCGTATTTTCTGACTCATTTTACAATTCATTTTTGCTCTCAAAGGCTTCCAAATGGTACGTTTTCTTACTCAGAAACTATATAATGTACCGTAATGGTCGATTTTTGGATAGAGGCAGAATATATTTTTAAAAATGCTGTTAAAGTGGGCATTTTGAACCGAATTTCCCGAAACGGATTGTGTTGGAAAAATCATTGCATTAAGGATGCACTCAAATCCAAACTGCTTGTTTTTTGACTCATTTTTAAGTCATTTTTGCTCTCAAACGCATTTAATTGGTAGATTCGCTTATTCAGAAACTATATAATGTACCGCAATGATAGATTTTTTGATAGAGGCAGAATATATTTCAAAAAATTATGTCAAAGTGGGCATTTTGAACGGAATTTCCGGAAGCAATTGTGTTATCACTTTCTTCTGGACACGATAACTTCCGCAATTCTGCACAAATGTCTTCCAAACTGATACATAAAATCAAGGGACATAAAATCTCTGTCAAGTTCGTTAATGGGCAAAAGCGGACAAAGGGGATAGAAATAGGGGGGGGGGGTTGTGAAAACCGAAAAAAACCCATAGCTTCTTAATTTTTGTACATATCAAATCAGTTTAAAGTTTTTATTACTTCTAAAAATAGCGCCAAAAATTCATGCATCACAGATAAAATTTAAAATAGGCACAAGGGGCGCAAAAAATAGGGTTTTTGGGAGAAAAAAATTCCTTACTTCGTCAATTCTCAAGATATCAAATCCAATAATTTTATTATACATCTCCTTAATATTATCTACAACTTTTATATTCACAAGTTTTTGATAGGACCAATTCGTGCCGGGAAAAAAAAAAAAAAAACACGAACACAAAAAAGGGGTGTTGAAGAAGAAAATTTTTCATAACTTCGTCAATTCACAAGATATAAAATCTTCATGAATTTATCATATATCTTTTTAATATTGTCTTCAACATTTATGTAGACAAGTTTTTGATAGGGCCAATTCTTAAAGCAAAAACAAACTAAAAATACATAGCGGTTAAAGAAAAAAGTCATCTTATTAAGGGTGCATTCAAATCCAAACTGTCTATTTTCTTACTCATTTTTAAATTCAGTTTTGCTCTCAAACGCATCCAATTGCTAGATTCTCTTATTCAGAAACTATATAATGTACAGTAATGATCGATTTTTTGATAGAGGCAGAATATATTTCAAAAAATGATGTCAAAGTGGACGTTTTGAACAGAATTTCCCGAAGCGATTGTGTCGGAAACGAAAAATATTGCCCTACTGAGAAAATAATTGTTTATTAATCAAGTTTTAATTAATTGAAAGAAAAATAAAAACACAGGTCGCTTATAAATCTTTCCAAAAATTACGTCAGCATGTTTCATATATTTTTTTTTTTATTAAAAATTAATCTGAAAATGTGCCAGAAAATTTCGAGTTGTTGAGTATGGAAAAATATTTTTTTAATGTCGCCTTAACATGATTCTGATAAAACCAGCTATTTTATAAAAAGGAAATAAAAACTCGTCAAAAGCGACAGATAAAACTGTTAAAGTGGATTTATATCTAATAATGATTTAGTTTTTGTTGGTGAAATTAGTATACTTAACTTCGAAATCTACCTCTGCCTGTAGGCCGGGCCGGCAGGGATTTTTTTTTTAGTTATGATTTCCTCTATATGTTTTTGTATTTTTAACCCCATCACTTTTTATGTGATGTAGTTTGTATTTCTATTTTTGTGCTTTTTATTGTCTTTTAAATAAAGATTGATGAATTCACAAGGTTCTGGAATAAAGAACCACAGACTGGCATAAGTTGGCATTACACGTTGGCATAAGTTGTTGTAAGTGAGATTTTGGTGTAAATCGTGCAACAGGTGGTGCGGCTATGCTGCATTTTTCAGGATTTATTCGATTTTAGACATAAATAGATCCTTATTAGGGTTGTGTGTATACTGCCGAACGTGCTTCACTTTTATGCTTTTTGAGTTGTGAGTTTTGGTGGCGGACATATAAGAGGGTAGGTGTCGAAATAAATTATTTGTTTGAAAAATGCAGTACTTATATCTCTCTTTTAAATGCACACAATTTGACAAACCTATACCTGTAGAATCCTCATGATGAGCATAAATTGTCATTTAATTTAAGCATTGTGATGGCGTATTTTGTAGAATTAACATGCATGTGTGTCAGTGTGTGTGTCATTTATGATGACCGAGGGATATAGGCCCAAACGGGGAGTCCTTCTGAAGGAACCTAAACTGTATTTGCGCAAGGATATGCAAGGCCTGAAGAAGACCACGAAAAGCTCCGAACTATTAAGCCGACTTGTGCGTCTGGTTGCAAACCAGGGATGATTCTGTTCCGAATTTTCTGAAATTTTAAGGCATTCGGTTCCAAAAATTAAAAAAATCAGTCATCAGTCCGAATATTCGGACATAAAAAGATCGCGAATTTCGGCAAATGGTCACCAAAGAAAATCAGTTTCGTCAATATTCTCAAGAAAAAAGCGTCAATTTCGTCAAAGGATCGCGGGAAAAACACGAATTTCGTCAAAGAATCGCGAAAAAAATGAAAATTTCGTCGAAAGATCGCGAAAAATGTAAATTTCGTCAAAAGCTCGTGAATAAATGCAAATTTCGCCAAAAAGATCGCTAAAAGAACACAAATTTCGTCAAAAGATCGCGAAAAAACTTCAAATTTCGCCGGAAGATCGCGAAAAAACGCGAATTTCGTTAAAGGATCGTGGAAAATGCGAATTTCATCAAAGGGCTGCGGGAAAAACGCATACTTAGTGTCGGGAGGGTAATCCGCCTCCTTTGCCCCTCTGCTGAAACCTTTCAGAAAGTTTAATGTGAATTTCAGAAAAAAAATTTCTACTCAAAATTACCCCTGTTGCGAACCCACCACTTCCCGATTAAAGGCGAATACCATATATGTATGGTCAAGTGCAATTTTTTGTACACATAGTTTCATTTTGCGCAAAAATTTTTGTCTAAGCAGCGAGTTTGTGATAGATCTAGTGAGGTAAGTTATGAAACATTAGCTTGGCGATAAAGGCAGGATCGCCATAATACTTCGAGGTTCGCTAATCAAATTTTGTATCTTGTAGTTGGTTGGTTGTGTTTATGACGGTCAATTATCAACACGAGGGATATGGGCCCAAAGGGAGGAGAGTGCCTTCCGTGGTGGTCTTTCTAAGGGAACCTAACCCGTATTAACGCAAGGCAATCCAAGGTTCGAAGAAAAAGACGGAAAACTCCGAACGATTAGGCCGACGGGCGTGATTGGGTTCGAACCCAACCCCTCCCGTCTACCAGCTTCGAGAACAGAACCTCTCGGCCACTTTATATCTTGTATGTTACCACTCTCAGAAAAAAGGTATCCTATTCAGATCAGTACCGCCTAGTGCTAGAATGTAGGTTTGTAGAATGTCAGCGTTTGGTCGGCGCGTGAATAGTTCTAGAATGTCAGCGTTTAGACAAAAATTTCGGCGAACATGCGCAAACAAAATGAACTGAGGGTAAAACAATCTTTCCCGGCAAAGCGAATAGCCGCGAAGCGTTGAGCCTTCGTCCAACGACATATGCTTAAAGAGCCGTAACTACGCAGGTAAGGCGAGATCAGCGTTGATTTCAGGGGGGGGACATCTCATTGCTCCGGGGGGGAATGTCCCCCCCGGAGCAATGAGATATCCCCCGGAAGATTTGAGATTTTGCGTTTAAAATGGTCAAAAATTGCAATTCCCCTCCCCCGGAACTCTATAGTGCACCCCCCCCCCGGAGCTGCAGAAATCCCTTCCGGAGAAAAGTATCTGAATTCAACACTGGGCGAGATGGTCCGCGTGCACCCGCTAGCATTTGTGTCCCATGGACAAAACCACGTGAAGTCGCTAGGAATAACCACTGTCATCAAGGAACATGCGCTTCCCCTCGCATGCTACATGACCTGAGCACCATGCACCATTGAATGTCTGATCATCACGAACAACAAAACTCCCAGCTTCAAGAGGGGAACGGCTCTGAGTTTGACCCTAGCCTCAGGTTGTCCGCCCATTCAAAAGGAGACCGGCCTGAGACTGTAAACCCGAGGTTCCCCGGTGCGCAGTTTCCGAGCACTCAGATGCTTCTCCCCCGTGCAATGTGCCCCCTATCAGGAAACCGTAGATGCTACGTAGTGATCCCGGAAGTCCACGGAGCTGACCGACCCACCAGCCAGTGTAACAGTTCATCGGGAAAGCAGTAGTAGCTTCCTTTCTTATCAGTTAGAAGTTCTTTGGGTAAATTACCGGTACCACGTGACTTTTTTCAGCCTCGAACCCAGATTGGAATATAGTCCATTAGTTGCGTTAAATCACAGCCTCGAACCCAAAGGGAGAATAGGGTCAATATCCTTGTGCTACCTGGGCAAGAGATCCTGCATTGCGTTCCTGCGCACCGTGTCGACACTAGAGAGTTTCTGAGTCTTGCTCTACAGAGTACACAATGCTTCACTATTCGCCGGCCGCTATCTAGGAGGCTGGGATTCGTACATATCCAGCCACGACCAACGGCAAAACAAGACCAGTTCATGACTTACCAATCACCGTGTAAAGATGATCCACTTCGTGTGACGTTTTAAAAGTCATGAACTGGCCTTGTGTATCGTTGGTCGCGATCCGGCGCCTCCGTCAAGTTGAAAGCTCTTCCGGCCTCCAGGTTCTCTCCCCCACTCAAGGGGTCGATTACGGACAACCGGGAGGGGACGAACTTCGTACTAACAAGGACTTATCTTAAAGAGATTAGGTATGAGAGAAGTGACATATGCGGTATCATATTTGGGATAGGATTATGGTACTTCGTTAGTTTAAATCTTACGCTCGTTCGTAGGATAGGCGCACTTACGATCTATCTTAGGGCACTGCAATCTCATTGATTCTGATTGTGAAAAAAAAAAATGCCTAGGTTTGCAATAGTCTGAACATCAAATATCGCCATTCTTATATAGGGTCATGCACAGACTTCTCATATAAGTAGACTCAGAACTGGTCACCTTTTCTTAAGGCATACATCTCTGCCCACCGTTACGTGATGGTGGGTATGGGTGCAAGAAGTCCATCCAAGACAAGACTGAAAAGTTTTCCGAGTACTATTAAAATAACCAAATGAAAGTGGGTTAGAAGTTTTCTATGCGTTGCATTTTGGCTAAAAATTGATCTCCTGCAGTAAAAGAAAGTGATTAAAAGTTCTTGATGGTAAAATTGCTATTATTTAAGTATATAAAGTGGAATTTAGTATCAATCAAAAATCTCTACAAGACTGAAATCAGTCCTGAGACTGAAGGTCTTGTACCCATGATGATGGGCAGGGGAAGCGCGCCAAACCGATTTTTCTCCTGCAAAAGTCTACTCGTAATTTCCCCTCCGGATTCTGGCCGAAAGTTTATTGCGTCAGCATTTCTCTTGAGTTGCTGCACTTTTGCTTTACTTTATATTTTCCGGCCGTGTGTACTTTTAACACAAATAAACTCCTGCAGTAGTTAACAGCTCGACAGCTCGTAGTTTCACTTTCGCTTCTATATTTACGGTTATTTTATTGCGAGAATGAAATCTGAAAGTTCATTTATTATAGGAACCGATTTTAATTTCTCGAAAGAATTCACGAGCCGCCATTGTATGGTGCACCATTGTTCAGGTCCGAATGGATGATTCCTTTTCATTTTCCGATTCCAAAAACTGATTAACATCGTCTTCCGTTGACGCAGGAAACGCAGTCAACGAAAAGATAGGAAGCTGTAACCCATCACTTGTTCTAGATCTCGATCAATTTTTCACAATCATCTTGATCTTGTTTACAGCGCTTTTATAAGAGAATGGAGACATAGGCACAGAGCCCGTGATGGGGTCTGTGCCTATGTCTCCATTCTCTTATTCTATGTCTCCATAAGTTTTTGTCCAAAATATCGCAACTCACAATACAGAACTTACCATACATGCATAGGCGTAGCGTCGGGGAGGAGGTGGCGCATGTGCCCCCCCCCCCCCCCGTTTGGTACAATTCTTTTTTGCATTACTTTTGGTGCAATTCTTTTTTGCAACCAACCAAATCCATTCTTAGAGGAGTAGAGCTTGGGCGACTGCCCGTGATAAAAAAAAAAAAAAAAAAAAAAAAAACCTCACCCAGCGCGCCATGGCTAGTAAAAGCCGCAATTGTCCCTGCCTTTAGTCTCCCAAATTATTTTTCTCGTCCTTTTACCATTTCTAAGTAGGCACCAACTGAAAAATTCCGCCTATGGCCTTTTACTAAAGTTACTTTTTTTAATATCCAGATCCAGCCTCAAAGGGCGTGAGGGCCGGCCAATGACACTAAAGACTAAGGGGTGAAATATATGCAAGATAAAATAGTAACCCTCTTTTTTTTTCTTTTTTAACAGTATAATATTTGTAGAGGGGCAGGGATGGACATTCATAAACTCATTTCCATTTCGAGTAGCGTTCTCTCTTTTCCTAATTCAAAGCAGCTTGATTTAACCTTTTCGAGGGCGGTGTCCTTAAAAAAGGACACATAATTTTAATTCCAAAACTGACAAACGGCACCAAGAATATTTAATTAAAATTTTCCTATTGTAATATACGTAAAAATAAGCAAGCTCGTATTTTCTAATAAATTCATTTATAAATTCCGGTGTCAGTCCATTATTTCACCAGTTTATAAACAGCATTACTGCGCGCCAGTAAGGGTTAAAGCGGATTACTAAATGGATCCGTCTTATAATTGTCAGCCTTCGAATTCGGAAATCACAAGACCAAATTTGATGTTATTTTATAAAAAAAAAGTCTGAATTTTTTAGAAAAAAAACCTTATTCTAAACAAAATCATAAGACGAAATGCAATATTTCAGTTTGATTGTAACTTTATTCTATTTCATAGACTCGATAAATATACATAGATGTCGGATAATCGGGAATCTACTGTACCATGACTGTGTTTTAAGAAAAGGGTTTCTAGTGTGATATTTGCTTTCAAATCGTTGTAAACTTCAAAAAAAAAACAAAAAAAAAAACAAAAAAACTCCTTGTTATTAAAAACAAGTCTAATATACTGATGATAAAACAATTTTATTTTTGTAAGATGGATTAATGTATCCATTATCATAGAGATTTAAAAAAGGAAGCATTATTAGATTAAATTTTTTTTATTAAAAGTAACTAATATTAACCTCATTGTAATCCCTGATAATTTTAGGAAGAAATGTTTCTTATAATATTCTTATATCAAGATGAAATACTCTGACTCATTTTTAACTGTAAAGACATTAAATTTACAGGCTACACTATTGAAGCGATTTTGAATCGAATAGCGTTTTCCATTTTTTTTAAATAAATAAATTACTTCTCTAGTTATAAGCGATTTTTATCACGTGACGGCAGGTTTTCCCCCTTTACCAGTGCTATTGCGTCTTGAAATTCGATTCAAAACACCAACTTTGACAGTATTTTCTGAAAGATGTTTCGACTTTAACAAAAAATGGAAATAGCCTTTCGATTGCATAATTTCTGAATAAGAACACAAATATATTTTTTTTTTGGGGGGGGGGAGTTGTGCAAAATTGAAAATTTATTCCGGGCACAGTTTTTACTTCGCACGGCCCTGGTGCCCCCCCCCCCTTCAAGGTTTCTGGTCACGCTAAGCTTATGCATACATGCTTAAACAAGTAAAACATGTAAACAAACATTAGCTTGGGAATTTCCAAGCAAGTATTTACAGATTTTGATTCTGTTTCTCAGTGCTGTAATTACCGCACGATTCTTTCGCGACATGAAAAACCAGGTTCCCCGAATTTTTCTCTCGCCTCTTACACCTCTGTGCGCCCTCCGAGAAAAATGTAGTCCCAACTAACAACACACACAGACAGACGTTTACCAACATTAATAGTATAGACTAGCTGGCTTCGCCCGCTAGTGGGCCCCTCCTTTTTTGTAAAATCTCGAAGCGAACGAACCTCGAACCGTGTCCCTGCTGACTACGGCACCGTATAGCAGGGGTGCTGCGCACGCACTGCGCGGCCCCTCCTTTAAAACGAATCTGTAATGTATACGTAAATGTCGAACCGAGTCACCGCTGCCTACGGCACAGTATAGCAGGCGTGCTGCGCGCGCACGCACTGCAAAAATCTTATAATCCACATTCCAGGGCTTTCCAAGGATATATCACATGAGGGTGTCTACAAAATTTGGAAAAATGCTCCCCTTGGGCAGAAAATTGGGGGTATGGACACTGGAGTTGCATATTATGATTAAGCGGTCACAGGCTTTTCGTACGATATATCACATGAGGGGCGTCGGCTAAATTTAGAAATGTAGCCCCCTGGGGGGGAATGGACACCGGAGGTCCATAACATGATTCAGTGGTCACAGGCTTTTCCAACGATATATCACATGAGTGGTGTCGGCAAAGTTTAGGAAAGTGCTCCCCGGTAAGGAAAATGGGGGGGGGACACCAGTGGTGCATAACATGAATAAGTGGTCACAGCCCTTTCTAACGATATGTCACATGACGTATATCATTAACATTTCAAAAAGTGCACTCCCCGGGTGGGCAAAATACGCTTCCCCTCCCCCTATTTTTGATGCGGCCTCATTTTTTAAATTTTTGTTATGTGTTATGATCTATTTTAAAGTTTCAAACAGATCGCCTTGATTCGCCTTAATTCCTAATTTCTTTCACCCTCCTCCCCCTCCCCCCACCCCGAAATATGATGCGCTATTATTTTTTATCATGTTTTATAAACTATCTTAAAGTTTAAAACAGATCGTCTTGTTTGATTTCCTAATTTTAACAAAATCGTGTTCTGTTAGTTCCACATTCCACCACCACTGTATTCTTAACAAAACTGTACCTGAACTAAACTCTGTTAAACAACTTATCAGTAGACATGTTACTCGAGGGGCTTGCGGTCTTAAGCAAGAGTTTAAGATATTTGCTGAAATTACTATTCTAAAATAGTGGTAGCTAAACTTTTGACATTTTTATATTTAATAAGTAGCATTTATCTCAGGACTCCATAAAAAAAACCGCACCTAAACGGTAAGAAACGCTATGGTTTAAAAAAAAAATTCTAGCATCCCCCCCCCCCCCTTACCTGAAATTTCACGTGCCATTCTTTTAAAAACTTTTCTTACGTGTTATAAACTATCTTAAAGTTTCAAACAGTTTCTTGTTTAGATTGCCTACTTAAAATGAAATCGCAGTCTGTTAGTTCCACATTCCACCAACAGGTAGCACACTCTATTTTTAACAAAGGTGTATCTGAAAGCAAAACCTTTAAACAAACTATCCGTAGATGCATTCGTCAGGCGGTGTCGGTCTTAACCAAGAATTTAAGATATTAGCTGAAATTACTATTTTAAAATAGTGGTAAGAAATGATCCAATTAATGATGTAATGATAGCTGATATAATTAGTCATCACAATCTTTTTAGCAGATACTTTTTCTTCTTCAACTCCCCCATTTTTTTTTTTATTTATTTATTTATTTATTTATTTATTTATTTTTTTTTTTTGCTGTAAAAATTGGCCCTATCAAAAACTTGTCAACATAAAAGTTGTAGATAGTATTAAGAAGATTTATAATAAGTTAAAGTGAATTCGATATCTTAAGAATTGATGAAGTTATGATTTTTTTCTAAATAAAATCCTGTTTTTTTCGCCCCTTGAGCCCATTTTTAATTTTATCAAAAATTTGTGATACATAATTTTTTTTAACATAAAAATTTTAACATAATTTTTTTTTACATAAAAATCCTTTCCCTAGAAGTAATAATAACTTTAAACTGATTTGATATGTATTATAACTAAGAAGCTATGGTTTTTTTTTTTTTACCTTTTCACAAAAACCCCTCCCTATTTCCACCCCTTTGGTCCAATTTTGCCCATTAACGAACTTGACCAAGATTTTCTGCCCATCGATTTTATATATCAGTTAGGAAGATATTTATGCAGAATTGTGGAAGTTATCATGTCCATAAAAAAGTGATATAGATACACAGATAAAGATTTGAATTGTGGGTGGTTTTGGGTTCTTGGGGTCATGTATCTGCAAAAAATTTTCAGAAATTCCAACATAGGGGAGAATGTAATCGGTAGTATTTCTTACGAAATCTACCTAAAAAGGAATAATTCGCAGCTATACATTTTTATGAAAAAATGAAAGAAATTTACAGAAATTAATATTTATATTCTGAAGAATCTAACAATTTTTTTCAATTTCCTATAAAAGGTGCATATCTTAAATTGTAGTCGATTACTTCCGCATAACAATCTTTTGTGATGAGCCCCTGAAAATTAGATTAAATTAGATATTTGACACTATTATCGGAAAGATTTGATGCTTTTATAGAAAAAGGGGAAACACTGCTCAGTTGCTTTCTATCAGAATATGGCAATTATTTCTACTTAGAAATGAAAAGGATTTCGTAAATGTGCAGAGCAGAGCTTTAGCAAGGGCAGCGTTCATGATACAAAATAAATAGAAAAATCACTAACGTGATTTTTATTCTCGTGCGCAATAGAAGACAAAAAAACCTCGAACAAACAAAATCTTGCTACCTAATAACAGAATATATTCTTTTCAAATTAGATAGTAAATTAAAAAAAATAAAAATAAAATTATCCTACTGTCACAAAAGAAAATCGAACTGAAAGCAAATTCATTGTTCAGTCTCTTGAGTGGCGTTGTATCAATGCGCGCTGACATAAATTTGCAAATATTATTAGAATAGAAAAATAGGATTTCTGTTTTCCCTTCATTTTCATTCTGATCAAAATAGCATTAACATGATTTGAAATAGAATAGAATACGTAATTTTGAAGGAGGAATTTTTTTTTTTCTATATTTGAATAAATAAAATTTTTAAACAGAGCTGGGCTCCGGCGCAAATTAATCCCTGGTTCCATCTCTAGCAATTTCTTCACAATTAGTTGTTTGATTGTTTTTTCTCACTTTTTTTTTTTTTTTTTTTTTATTTTTTTTTTTTAGCCTCCACTACATCCTGCTTTGGCGTTCTTAGATACATCATAACTGGAAATTGCATGAGCTATTACATTTTCACTTTCACTTGAGCTAGATGATGAAACTGCATGATCATCTGGGACAATAAATTCAGAACCGCTAGATCAATGGTTCCCAACGTGGGGCGTATGCCCCACAGGGGGCAATATGACTTTTCAGGGGAACAATTTCAAATTTCTTATTAACAAAATTTCTGTCATTTTTTTTTCCTAATGAGAGGCCCTAGTCTAAAAATAGAAATAATAGATGAAAAAATTTGAAAATAACTGTATAAAAATTAATTTTTGAAACTTCACAATACACTGACACCGGAATAGTTATGAGATTTTTTTTACATATATTATATATATATATGTTATATATATATAAATATATATTACATATATTTTTTTTTACACACTTTTATCTATTAAAAAGGACACTTACATTTTTGTGGTTGTAATATTATTTTAGTAAAACACACCTCTTTTTATATTATGATTTTTTTAACTTTTACATCTATTCATAATACAATATACTCCGTGAAGGAACTTCCACATATGAAATTTTGTAGGATATATCTAAAATTGACTATTTGGACATGTTTAACCTAAAAAATAGCCCCACCAGTGGCCGAGAGGTTCTGCTCTCGAAGCTGGTAGACGGGAGGTGCTGGGTTCGATCCCAATTGCGCCCGTCGGCCTAATCGTTCGGAGTTTCCGTGGTTTTCTTCGGACCTTGGATTTCCAAGTGTAAATACGGGTTAGGTACCCTTAGAAAGACCCCACGAAGGGCACTCCTCCCCCCTTTAGGGTCTATATCCCTCGTGTTGATAATTGGCCGTCAAAAATCAACCAACCTAAAAAATGTTTTGAATTAGCTAAATGAGCTACTACTTTTATGAAATTAGAAAGTAAGCTTCTTATGGTTCTTCTGCAAACCACATACACAATATATAAACATGATTCATGACATATCCATTTTAAAATTTAAAATCGTAGAAAACATGGTGTCCAAATAATAATAATGGAAAAAAGAAAGCCCGCTATCAAAGAAGCATGTTATGAGGAGAAAGAAAAATAGTTACTTAAAATGGCATAAAAGCGCGAATCCTGAAATGTTACTTGTGAATTATGTTATCCAGACAGTCTTGGTAATAAACAAATATCACTTTTTCGTAATGAAGTACTAAAATCCATTATAAAATGTACCAATTCTATCAGATGTAATACAAAATGTGAGAGAGATTTCAAGAAATTTTACGAAGATTAAAATGTAGACTATTTATCACTTTTAAATTTGAGGTAAGATGAAAAAATAAATAAAACTTTTGAAGATGTAAAGAAGAAGATCCATGAACTCATTGAATAATAGAGTTATGATAAAAACATACTTGCAATAAAAAATATGATTTCGATAAATTAAAGAATATGAAATCACTTATCAGTGTTAATGCTATTTTCAAATTCTTCCAGGAAAACAGAAGTTTATTTTTGATATAAAATTAAGATTTATATGATAGAGAAGTGAAGGGGGGACATCATGATTTTACAGATGCTTAGGTGGGGTGCGGCCAAAAAAAGGTTGGGAACCACTGCGCTAGATGTATCACCTGCTTCTTTCTCTATAACATTATTATAGGTTTCAGACCCAGAATTGGAATCAGACATCTCTTGCATCAATTTTCAGCTTTTAGATTTTACTTAACTGTTTATTTACAAATGGCATATTGTTGAATTTACAAAATATTAAAAACAATTAAGTTAGCAACAAAGAATGAGATTGAAAATTTACATTAAAAACCTGGGTAGTTACTTGCTTTTAATATTGTAACATAGTCTTTTTAAGTCAAAAACTCATAGGTTGCCTGCAACTAAAAAGATTTATAGCAACAAGTATAATGCAATGATTATTCCATCTAGTGGAAGAGTCATAAATTAAAAATAAAGCTTATTTTAAGAATTATTGCAGGTGTCCCATCCCACCCTAGTCTCCCATACATAAATTGATATGTCTAACTTAAACACATATAAAGCAGAATGAGTTATATTTAAAGCATTCATTTGGACAATTTATTAAAATATTATCAGGATATGAAGACAATATTTGTTCTTAAAAATAATTTTTCTCACTGTGCTTCTCTGAAAAAAAAATTAAAAAAAAAATGATTAATCATTTAGTGGAACATAGTAAGCCAACGAAATAACTACCAGTTTTACTTATAATTGATGTGCATAAGACACATACTAGCAATTTAGAACTCATTGAATGAATTAGAGCCAGTCATGTGCATATTCTTGCCAAAGCTTGTTCCAGAAAAGGTGGAACTGAGTGAAATAAAGAATGGGGGATTTTCTCTTGAGTCACACTCAGATTAAGGTCCATGTAACTAAGAAGCAGTTTGTTAGTAAAATGATTTAGTTACCTCACAAAATGCATCATATTTTTTTTTGTTTAGTTAAGTTCATGCGACCACACAGACAAAAAAAGATGTTTATGTGTGGCCTATAACTGATGATATAAGTCTTTTATACTATACAGAGATACAGGAAAGGTGTGTAAAATGGAAGAACTCAGACATGGACAGATTTGTTTCTTATGTGGATCAGCATAATTATCACAGAACTGCAAAAAATCATATAAAAAAGCGAACTTGTTTATATTTCACTTTGCCCTATATTGGGGGAGGGGGGGGGGGGTAAAGTGATAATTTTTTACTATTATGTTACATCTTTAATAATACATCACAGAAACTCAAGAATAAAAATTCGACAAAAAAAAAAAAAAAAGTCAATTATTATAAATTGTGTAGTGTAAAATTTCATATAAAATTTCGGAAAATTGCAATTGTCTTTAAGTACTTCACTATGCCCCCACATTTCCCAACTACAATTTCTATTTTATACAAGCAGTTCCATAAAAAAGCAACTTTTTAAATTAAAGAAAAAATATATATATTATCATTTGATACGAGTTTTTACTGCTTTTAAATTGTGTCACATTCTAATATGAGAATGGAGAAACCTTTATCATAAATAATTCAAATAGCTAAAAATATATACATAATACATAAATTAAGTATAATTAATATATATGTATGTGATCAAATATTGATTTTTCTTCTAAGCGATATCAGTTTTAAATTCATTTAATAAATGTGAAATGAGATTTAATAACAAACGCAATATGGAAATGTAAATAAAAACATATCTTGGTTTTATCTGGTCGAATTCGAATAAAACAGTCGATTTGGAACAAAACGAATTTATTAATTTTACATAAACAAAATACGTTTGCGCCAAAATAGCGATTCCTAACAGTATCTATCAACCCTACTACCTTACTGCTGCAGCCCAGTTGCCATATAGATTATGGCAACTTCTCGAGGTAACTAACCTACCGGGTAAACCTGTATTCCTATAATGTAACGGACTCGATTTATTGCCATGCCAAATTCAATGTCACCAAGTGTCTCTCTTATTATAGGATTCAGCCGATCTTTATGACACAAATCTAGAAACATAACATTTTGCATTATACAGAATCTTGAAATCTTCCTCTCCCACCCCCGGAAAATCAGGCAGAAGCCTTCCACCCTACAAACTTCATTTTTTGGAAAAATTTGCGTTTTTTAATGGTTTCTTAACAGACATCAAATAAATAGTGCTTTTCTATACACAGTATAAAATACACAAATGATTAAACAAGGATTTAGCTTTAACAATACCCCCTTCCAATGTGTCAGTTTGTATTTTTGATGGCGTAAAAATTAAACTGGAAGAGAAATATGTATATTTCTCTTATTCATTGGTATACCAATGAATAAATAATGTGAATATTAAAAGAATAAATAACCTTTTAGTTGTTTGCTGGCTGATTTTGAGTCTTTTAGTAATTTTTATATTTGGAAAATTATGTTCAAAGTAGCAAGTGTGAAAGCATTTTTTTTTTCAATACTCTTTTTTTCCTATAAGGCAAAAGCTTCTCGCACTTGATTTAGGAGACCTGTAATTTTTATTCGAAATTCTGTTAAAAAAAGCTCTCACTATTATA
Source organism: Maratus speciosus (assembly GCA_963932465.1). NCBI lineage: Eukaryota > Metazoa > Arthropoda > Arachnida > Araneae > Salticidae > Maratus > Maratus speciosus. The sequence goes on along the minus strand of OZ010787.1, from coordinate 521,280,890 downwards.
TAAGTTGCTAACGACTTTGTATTTGCAAACAACTTTAATTGTACTTGGTCCACTTAAGTAAATTGTTTCAATTTCTCAAATTAAAAAAAATGATAATCACGTCAAGAATACAGTAAAAGAACAGTTTTACTAACCACAAACTACGAAAAAGTGTTTTGATGTTACTTAAACACTTAAATAATACTGATTCAAGCGCTAGCTAAAGTTCATATGCATTTGTTTACAATCATGAGAGACGAATATCTTTAAGCATTATACAATCATGAGACAAGTATAAACACAAAAAATTCCATTGCATCAAATATTTTTTTTAATGAATTTCTTTTTATGAGATAGTCCTGTCAAATGTTTTCAGGGAGAAAATTAAACAATCTACATGCTAAGCAAGTGCAAAATAATTTAAGATAAAAAACATCAATTTTTAACAGCATATACGATTTAAAACTAAGAAGAAAGAACAAACAAGCTGTAAATGACATATCGTACCTAATAAATCGTTCATAGTATAAAGCTATAAAACACATTTAGTCATGACATGAAACCAAAACAGTAAGCGCTAGATTTAGGCCTAAAGAGATTATAAATGAAAGTAATACATACTAATTAAGATATGTAATACTTACTATGCTTTGTTAATGTGGATAAAATTTATTTCATTGATGATTCGATTGTTTTAATGCTACGCTAAATATTAAAAAAATTATAAAAATAAAACTGAAAAGTTATGACTTCAGTTAAGTGGTAGTGAAGATAGTTGAGTGAAAAAAGGTTGGATTCAAATGAGTTAAATCAATCGATAAATAGAACACAGTATACTAAATATTTAATGCGAGATTGAATATATGCTGCTCAAAGATGAATCTATTAGATTAAATAAATAAATTAAAAAAAAAACGGGCGTGACCCTTAGGCATACGTTACGTATGGAGTAATGTTTTGCATAGATACCTCTGTTGATCTCGTCCAAAAATTTAATAATTAATATAAAGGATCAACAAAGGTTTCTATTTATATGTGTCTATGTGTGTGGTTATTATTCTAATTTTATATATATTGGCCGCTACTATTCCGTATGGAATAAGCAACAGCATACCATGAATCTACTCATATTAGCAAGCAACCAAAATCAACGGCCTCCTCGGCCTTTTATACTTTTTTTCGGTAGGTTGGTTGAATGGCAAATGGAGGATATTCCAAATCTGGGTTCGAGGCTGAAAAAAGTCACGTGATACCGGTAATTTACCCAAGGAACTTCTAATTGTTAAGAAGGGAAGATACTACTGCTTTGCCTCATGAACTGTTTCATTGGCTAGCGGGGATTTACATTACATGTCTACGGAGCCTTCTTTTCTTTACACTAAAAGTTTTTACCTTGATCACGTGATCAAAACGGAGATGGAATATCCTCCATTGTGCAGTTGTCTGAGTAGCGCCCTCTATCTGTTTTTCCCATGGAGGAAAGAGATAGATGGAGATGCAGTATGCTGTAAAAACGGTTTGTAAGCTGCGTTTACACTATGTGGCCTGTCAGGTCTTTAGGTTGGTTGAATGGCAAATGGATATTTTCTAAAACTCCAAGGTGATTTGGTCTAAACACTGTAATAATACGATGTTTAACTTGAAATCTGAAAATATATCGCAGATGTCTCTGCGATCGTCACCCTTGATTTCAGCATTTCCCCTGCTATGTATTCTAGAGGCTGTAATGGAGGATATTCCAAATAGACGTCAGAAAACTTTCGATTCAAATCACGTTTTCGATTGACAGTGTGCAATGTCCAGCTTGTTCAGCAATCACGACCAGGTCGACCGGGCGCGAAGGAGACTGGGCCATATGGAGTGTATTTGTATTGTTGTTGATTTCACCCGTTCTGTGGATCAGGTGAACAGATTTCTACTGCTACCAGTCAGGAACATTGGAGTGTTGTTTACGTTTTCACGCATGACCATGAACATAGAATAGGGTCCCTATTCTATGTTCATGAATACTACTACCAGATTTTGGAAAGACGCCCGTGTTTGATGCGATGAACGATGAAATGTAAACTTCGATATTTAATCATAACTCAAGGAGTGTGTTCAGAGGTGCACTTCGCGCCGCGCGCGCGCTCAGAAGTTTATGCCATGGAGTAGGTCTTATCGAAGAAAGGAATTTTAACATAATTCAATTATTTCATTATTTTTATGGTTCAAAAAAGGTAAAACCAAAGACTATATTTCTTTATCCTTCCAAAACATGATTTTCGTAACAGGAATACATGCCTATGTTCACTCAGATAAAATCTAAAATAGTCGCGAAAAACATCACGTGACCTTCTTTATCTGCTTTAGCCCATTTAGCATTTAAAACTAGTTAACCAACCGCACACAAACTCCGCGCGACCTGCTCAAAAAAATTGTGTGGGCGATTTGATCACGTGATTGTGCGTTTTCTGCTTATGTGTTATTGGTTGTGCTTTGTTTGGTAGGATGACTGATACAATTTAAAAATTCAACTGGTGATCTAAAAATTTTAATTTTTTAACAATTTTCTTTTTATTTATTTAAAAATGATTTATCAGTTGATCTATATCTCCTGTGATAAATAGAATGCTGTTAGTAAACCAAGATTGTGATATCAACATATGAGATTTGTTTGTAATCTACTATACTGGATGGATTTTAATGGAATTTGCACTGTTAGTTAGACAGTTTTTCAGAGTAGGTTTTAATATATATATTTCTTATTTTATGATTGCATATTTTAATACCGTGTGGATAACAGACCAAAATACACCTTAAACCATGAGAAATAAGTGACATTCAAAATTCTGTTAGTATAAGCAAAATACTTACTTATACTTTCAGTAAAAAATTTATAAACATTCTAATCATACTTTATTCACTACAAAACTAGACAGCAGACCTATATATTTTATCTCTTTAAAAAATATATGTACAGATATTTTTAGTTAAAATAATTTACAAATATTACATTTTATTTTTATAATGTTCAAAGTAAAATATGATTTCTACCCTAGTCTCGATAAAAATTCACTCGTAAAGTACTCAAAAAAAAAAAAAAAAAAAAAAAAAAAAAAATCAAGGAATTATCTTACGTGCAAAAGGATATTTTCGCCCAATATATATTATTTTTTCTTTTGGATTTGCTTAATGTTTATATCATTATACATACTACATTAATGATTATACATATATAATCACTTAGAAACAAAACTTTGAATATTTAAAAGGCGTTCAGATCTAAAACTTTCATCTTGAAATACCCCATTTTCTCAGATTTAAATAAGTGTTTTATTATTATAATAAAAATACACGTGCCTCTGTATAATAAAAATAAAATTTATATCTTCATAAAAAATATCTTATTCATTATGAAAAATATAAAACAACCAATAAACAAAACAAAAAAAAAAATTGTGACACAATGTGGAACTGGAAGGATTCGAACCCAGAATCCCCAGTCTCGAGTTCACTGCCTTATCCATTCGGCCATCTAGCACACGTTCTATTTACAACAAAATATCTTTATAATTAGCATCTTAATTAATCAAATCCATGATCTGTTCCTGAACACACTATGTGTTATGATGTAGACCCACTCCATGTTCCTGCCTCCTGAGCTCGCGCGCGTAGCGCACGTGCTTCTTGAACACACTCAAGTTTTTGAATAACGAATAATCGAATATCAGTTTTTAATCGAAAAAAATTGTGTTGGCTGGCTACCAGTGTTGCCAATCTGCGGGTCTTTTGATCGCTTGCGGGTATTTTGGGGGGTATTTTCGAACGCAGTATTTGAGGGTATTTTTTTTTAACTCGACGTACAAGTTTTGGCTTTTTTAGTACTTTACTCAGTGCAGTTTGTGTTTTCTCACTGGCACCCAGAGTTTCGTATCATTCGTAAATGTGTTTCAGTCAGTCATCGGATGATAAATGAAGATGAAAGAGAGGGAAAGGGAATGGTTTTTAGAGGGGAGGGGGTCTTGTCAGCGTCAGGGAAACTTTGAGGGGTAGTGCGCGATGATTTTTTCTCACATTCTTTGTAAGTAATTAAGTGCGGATTTGCTAATGATTAACAAACGCTGGTGTGCTCTACAAGGGGAAAATCATTACCACCCACATATGGTAATACTTTTATTAAATTCAGACTGGAATGCATTATGATCTTTAAAAGATTTTCCGCTCGGGCTGGGGAGGAGTGGTTAACGATTAATTTTCTGATCTTGTTTAAAGGGGTTTTTTCCTTCTCTTCTGAAAATTTCCTTTCCGTTTCGAAGTAAAATTGAAGAAAAGACAATGTACCTCCATGCTTATCCGATTTCATCATACAGTTTTTAAGAATTAACCAATATAACAGCAAGTATTTACTCAAATGATAAAAAAATTAATAAAATAAAAAACATAAATGTTTAATGAAATTAGTAATTCATTTCAGATTTTTCCTAGAGATCTGCACCGGCCAAAATGATATGCCCTTAGCCCTTGTTATTATCCCCTTACCTTATGAATTAGTTGGGTGTTACATCACTAGATGGCGCTTCTAAACTCAAAGCTTGAGGGTATTTTGCGGGTATTTTTTTCACAGTCGGAGGGTAAATAGCAAATTTTCTACTGGCAACACTGCTGGCTACTCATTTCGCCATTTTCATTTTCGCAGACAGCATAACATTTTACTGTAATTGTAATTTCAATTTGTCACAGCTTGATATTTGACTATGGATGGAAAGAGACGAAAGTTGACGCCAGGAAAGGTGAGTAGCTGTTTAATAATTTTATTTAAAAAATATATGTAGGGTAGATGCACCAGTTTTGGCCACATTGGGTCAATTTGTCCAATATTTAGCCTGTGAATTAATGCTAACAAATAATAGGCATTCTTACATTTTAAGCAAGCTCTCTTTTATCATGTACAATATCATTTGTTTATTTTTTGATAAAATATGACTTGCAAAAAAAGTAAATGTGTGAAACTGTAGTGTGTGCTTACATGTATTAAGATTTTTGCTTAGCTGGCAAGTTTTCAGAATCTTTCAACATTAGGCACTTATTGGGTTCTATTTGTTCTGAAACAAATTGCTATTAGGTTTTATGAGGTAAGCTTTCTCTCTACTGCAATTTTACATTTAATTTAATTATTTTAACAGTTTAATGGGGGGTGGCCAAAACTGGTGCATGAAATTTGATATATGTACCAGTTATGGCCATGGGGGTGGCCAAAAAGGGTACAACATTATGTTCCACTTTTGGCCACATGATTCATTATAGAGGTAATTTTAGCCATTTAATAAATTTAAGAACATCTGGAAAAATCAATTTAATTTTGTTTTATATAGTAATGGCTTCAATAATAATAATAAAAAAAGCAAGGCTAATGGCAGTTCTTATAAAAGAGGTTTTGTTATTCTCTGTCCAATAGATAATTCACTTTAGAAAGAAGGACATTGCTAAAGAAAATATAGTATTGTGTTTAGTATTGATAAAACGAAAGGTGAGGCGATATGTAATGTTTAGATATGATAAATAAACTAAAACATAAATTTTGAAAGATTTTACAACTTATAAACTAAAAAGTTCAATAAAATTATAGCATGATTTAATTGCTTGTATTTTTCCTAAAGAAATGAAGAAGTTCCATAATTTTTGCAATATTTCAGGCACACGGATTTAGAAATACTAAATATTGTGAAAATCTTTACTAGAGATATCTAAATACAAGTAAGAATGTATTTCACATTATTTAAAAAAAAAAAAAAAAAACAGGATTCCTTTTACCAAGTTTAAAAGAGATTCTGTGCTATTAAAAAATGGCCTAGAGGGAACACTGCTCTAAGATAGGAAGTAAAATTAAAGCCATTCAAAATGTAATGCCAGCACTACAAACTAGCAAAGTTTTGGAGTAACTTGCAAAGAAGCAAGGTATTTAAATAAGGCACAAGCTAATATAAATCAAAAGATGATTTCATAACTTTTTGATGAAAATCAAACAAAAATCAGAAAATGCTTTCAAGAAATATAACTCTTTGATGAAGATTCAAGTGTTCTAAACAGGTCACAATCCATGAATAATTATAAAACTCATTAAATAGTTAATCTTTATGTCCTATAGGCACTGTTGTCCCTTTTATTAATCAAATTCAGGGATCACTCTAGAACATAATAAAGGGCAGGGCGCATATTACAAAAAATGGCATTTTTTTGTAAAGGGCACATAATTTTTTTAAAAAAGGGCATTTTTGTAATAACTGCATACTGTTTAGAAAACACATTAATATTACTTTTATATAATCTCAGAAATAATACACTTTCATATCACGGGAGAAATGCAAATTTCGCTAAAGGATCGCGGAAAAAACGAAAATTTCGTCAAAGAATCGCGAAAAAACGCGAATTTCATTCAAGGATCACGGAAAAAACGCGAATTTTGTCAAAGTATCAAGGCATAAAACCAAAAATTTCGTCAAAGAATCGCGGAGAAAACGAAATTTCGTCAAAGGATCATGAACAAAAACGCAAATTTCGCCAAAAGATCGCGAAAAAAATTCAAATTTCGTCAAAGGATCGCGAATAAAAACGCAAATTTTGTCAAAAGATCGCGAAAAAACTTCCCACAAATTTCATCAAAAAAATCGCGATAAAAAACGCAAATTTCATCATAGTATCACGAAAAAAAAAAGCAAATTTACTCGAAGGATTGCAGAGAAAATGCAAAGTTTGTTATTGGATCACGGAAAAAACGCGTATTTTGTCAAAGGACCGCGGAAAAAAACGCGAAACTCGTCAAAAGACTGCGGAAAAAACGCATAGTTAATGTCGCGAGGGGATCCCCTCCACCCCCCCCCCATTCTTCTGTAACCTTTCAGAAAATTTTCTGTGAATTTCAGATTTTTTTTTTTTTTACTCATAATCACCCCTTATCTGTACAGTTCAAACTATATACTTATCGCAGAAATTGTGAAAAATACAGCACAACAGCGCCACCTGTTCGGGCATTTACACCAAAACTTAATCAGTGTCTATTTGTGTCAACATCTAACAGAATATGAAGTTTGAGGAAATTCCTTTAATTAGTTCTTCAGATATAGTTATCGCGGAAATCGTGAAAAATGCAGCACAGCAGCGCCACCTGTTGAGCGATTTACACTGAAAACTAATCAGCACCCATTTATATCAAGGTCTAACTGAATTTAAAGTTTTATTAAAATCCGTGCAATAGTTCTTGAGATAGAGCACTCATAAAATTTTTGTCACGTAAGGACAGACCGGCAGACTGTTTTCTAAAAACAGTCAAATCGTGTTCAGGACGTTCTAAAACATATAAATCTGTCGAAAACCGGAAGTCGAAAATTTTCACGAATCCAATAATGTCTTCTTGTAAAGATAGAAGAAAGGAAGGGGGGGGGGGGGATTCCATCTTATCGTTTGCATTTTCCATTCTATATTAAAGGAGCATTTTGTCACAATTTGAAAAAAACTTTGAAAAACAATTATCAGACTGATATGGCCAAAGAAATCCAGATCCGGACCATATCAGCAGAAAAAAGATTAATGGCCGGTCCGAATCTAATAATAAAGAAATCGGCCGTGGATCGTGCCAGGCCGAGCCGACGAAAAAATTAAACGGGCCTATAAGAAAATTAAGTATTTTCTGAAAGATCTTTTGTCTGTATTAAAACATCGAAATGCCATTCGATTACATAGTTTCTGAATAAGGGCACCTGTTATTTTTTTTGCGTTTCTGAAAAAAATGAATTCAGATATGTGTCAGAAAGTGGATCTTTTAGATTTCAGCGTTAATAAATTATGGAGAAATATTTTCAGAAATGTTTTTATTATACAGCTTAAAAAGTTATGATGTTTTTAAAGCTACTTTTTTCTTTTATTCTAAATTATTATATTGTGTATTTTTTGTCATAATAACACGTAATCTGAAACGTACTGTAAAATTTTCCCATAAATATGTGTGCAGCATTCCTTAAAATAATCTTAATTGCGTATCTAAAAGAAAATTGGAATTTTTTTTGTAGAAATTGAGTCGGGCTGGAAAGGGCCCGATTTAATTGACTTTGCACGGGCCGGGTCGGTAGTGATGGGCGATAACGAGATGTTTTTCTCGATTGTCTCGATTGTATGGACATCTCGATATTTTTCGATTGTGTAATTTTTTTCTCGATGACTCCAGTTTGCCAATTGCTTTGATACATCATATATTATATATTATATACGTCATACATTTATCAAGAATCGTCTGCGGGTGAACTGGAATGAGTCGGTGTTAATAAAGACAAGGTTACGTCGCCCGCTAGTGGGCCCTTCCTTTAATCGGGCCCCTAAGTTATACGTAATCTTGTAATATGAAATCACGAACAGGATACCCGCTATATACGACACCGTATAGCAGGCGTGGTGTGCACGCACTACAAAATCTTGTAAAAAAATATAATCTCGAAACGAACGAACCTCGGACCGGATCTCTTGGGGGAGGGGTCAAAGTGAGCGGAAGGGCAAAGTAGCTGCATAATATGAATAAGTCGTCACAGGTCTTCAGGCCTTTTGAACCATATGTCACACGACGGGTCTGGATCTGAATTTATAAAAATGCCCTTCCCGGGGGGGGCAAAGTGGGGGGAGGGGTGCGGGAGGTGAATAACATGAGTAAGTGGTCATAGGCCTTTCCAACAATATGTCACATGAGAGGTCTCGGCTAAATTTAGAAAAGTGTCCCCCGTGGGGGAAAAGTGGGGGGGGGGGCGATTACCGGAGGTGTATAACATCAATAAGTAGTCACAGACCTTTCCAACGATATCTCACATGTGGGGTCTTGGCTAAATTTGTAAAAGTGTCTCCCCGGAAGTGGGGGACGGACACCGGAGGAGCATAACATCAATAAGTAGTCACAGACCTTTCCAATGATATCTCACATGTGGGGTCTTGGCTAAATTTGTAAAAGTGTCTCCCCGGAAGTGGGGGGACGGACACCGGAGGAGCATAACATCAATAAGTACTCACAGACCTTTCCAACGATATCTCACATGTGGTGTCTTGGCTAAATTTGGAAAAGTGTCTCCCGGGGGGGGCAAAGTTGGGGGGACAGACACCGGAGAAGCATAACATCAATAAGTAGTCACAGACCTTTCCAAAGATATCTCACATGAAGGGTCTTGGCTAAATTTGGAAAAATGTCCCCCGGGGGGGGGGGCAAAGTGGGAGGGGCTGTCACTGGAGGTGCTTAACATCAATAAGTAGTCACAGACCTCTCCAACGATATCTCACATGAGGGGTCTTGGTTAAATTTAGAAAAGTGCCCCCCGTGGGGGCAAAGTTGGGGGGACGGACACCATAGGTGCACAACATCAATGAATAGTCAAAGACCTTTCCAACGATATCTCACATGAAGGGTCTTGGCTAAATTTGGAAAAATGTCCCCCGGGGGGGCAAAGTGGGGGGGCTGTCACTGGAGGTGCTTAACATCAATAAGTAGTCACAGACCTTTCCAACGATATCTCACATGAGTGGTCTTGGCTAAATTCAGAAAAGTGCCCCCCGGGGGGGGGGCAAAGTGGGGGGGACGGACACCATAGGTGCATAACATCAATGAATAGTCACAGACCTTTCCAACGATATCTCACATGAAGGGTCTTGGCTAAATTTGGAAAAATGTCCCCCGGGGGGCAAAGTGGGGGGGGGCTGTCACTGGAGGTGCTTAACATCAATAAGTAGTCACAGACCTTTCCAACGATATCTCACATGAGTGGTCTTGGCTAAATTTAGAAAAGTGCCCCCGGGGGGGGCAAAGTGGGGGGGACGGACACCAAAGGTGCATAACATCAATAAGTAGTCACAGACCTTTAAAATGATATCTCACAAGACGGGTCTTGGCTAAATTTGGAAAAGTGTCCCCCGGGGGCAAAGTGGTTGGACGGCCACCGGAAGTGCATAACATCAATAAGTAGTCACAAATCTTTCCAACGATATGTTACATGAAGGGTCTTGGCTAAATTTAGAAAAGTGTCCTGAAATTTCATATATTATACATGATATTTATCGGAGGGCTCCACAAAAAAATCCGATCTAAAATGATAAAAACGGAAAAAACTAACCCCCGCAGTGGGGGCCAAATTGGGGAGGGGAGGAAGAAAGTCTCATAATATGAAAGAGTCATCCGAGAGCTTTCAGATAACATATTACATGACAGGTCCAAAAAAGTTTGAAAATTGTTCCCCCTCCCTCCCCCCTTTGGGCCCACTCTTTCGCCCCGGAATTTACGCAGCCCCCACTTTAAAATTTTTATGTTCAATGAATAATATTTATTGGAAGACTGCATAAAAAACCTACATCTAAAATGATATTTAAATTTATTATAGAAATCGGCAAGGGTTTTAAAAATTTGTTCGCCCCCCCCCCCCCCCCGAATTTCACCTTCGGGGGAAGAAAGGTTCATAATATGAAAGAGTTGTCAAAGGGCTTTTCGATTATATGTCACAGGAAGAGTTCGGTAATTTTTTTTTTTTAATTGCGCCCCACCCACTCTCACGTCCTCGGAACTCACCCTACCCACCTTCCTCTTTGAAATTTTTATATTTAATAAATAATATTTATTGGAGGGCTCCAAGTATGTGACAGCTTGGTAGGGCTAAAATAAGAAAAACATTGAAAATTAAAGCTTCATTTCATAGTTCATTGTCATGCCTATTTCTTTCTCCAGCTTGCCCCTCGATATCTCTTCTCGGCCCTTCTTGGCTGAGCGTGAAATGACAATCATCGAGAGTAACATTTCGGAGAAAGGACGAAAACTGATTTCTCATTCTCGACAATGTCATATGAAATGTTGAACAGAGACCGAGAGCGAGGAACGAGAAGTGACGAAGGAAGCAATCGGTGAGATATCTCGAAGTATGCGAAAGGTTTGCCCTCGAGCAGAATGTCTCCTCGATATAAACGAGCAGTTTGCGTCCAGAAAATAGGTCTCGAATTGCGAGAGAGAGCTCTCGCACTTCGAGAGAAAGGAAGCTTTCAGAAGAGTCAAACTTAACGCGTTTCTGGTGTAAGTCATGATTTCCCAAAGGAGTACATGTTTTTTTCCATTCGCTTTTGTTATTAACCGATATGGGTTAGGAGGCATAGTGGTTTAAGTTATCAGTTCGAGTTTTTGTTGATATAGAAGTTTTCTATTGAATTTGGCGCCAGTTTGTCTTTGATTTTCAATGTTTCTCTTATTTTAGCCCTCCTAAGCTGTCCCATATCTCTTAATATTAGAATGCTATTGTTAAAACAAAACTGCACTGCAAAATATGTGTTTTCAAGATTTTAAGTGTCGCCTCAGGGAAGAGGATTTTTCAAAATTATTTTACCCCACTCATGTAATATATTAAAATAAGGGTAATTTCATAACCTTTCTAAATCTACCTTTCTTTTGTCAATCCACTGTTAATTTTAGACCCCTGGGCTTAAAATGTTCTAAAGGAATATAGCTGTGGTTTTTTTTGTACTCTGGTACGGTATCTTTCACTCATAGGAAAATTATAAGACTAACATCAAATTGCGTCTAAAATCGAATAAAAAATATGGGCATGTGTTTCTTAATTTTAACTCCCTTCTTCGCCTCAAGAGGGCGCTTTAAAGTTTTGTTTCTTCAAAACTTTAGTATACTGTTTGTCCAAAAATTATAAAATTCACAAAATAGTGTTTTCACTGTTCCCTATCTTCTCGTATCAATTTTATTTTTACTACCACCAGGGGACGCCGCCCAGTGAAACATTTTACTTTTAGCCTCAGGCTATTGGTATTTTTCATCTGTTTTTCATAATATTTTGTCTCATTATTTTTCTTCCTTGTAGATACTATTCTCTAAGTTCTTGACCCATTCTGACCATTTGGGCACTCATTCTGGACCAGCTGTGGCCCATCGGGCCCCTCTTCATTTGTCTGGCTCTAATCACACGCTTCACTTGTTCTTTTACCATTTATTCATTTTCTTCAATTTTTTTCTTATTCAATGGTTCGTTTTTTTTTTACCATTCTCAACTTCCCCTAGTCCTCTCTTACATCAAGTTAACTTCCATCCTTGGTCTGCCCTACTGTCAATTTGGGGCCCAATGCCCCTTCGGGAGGGGGGGGGGGTCTTCTACCTTTTCCAGGCCCATCATCTAATACCACGTTGGTAAGGATTGGAAGATTAAAATTATCCGAAATACCAAAAATGAAGTCCATTGAAGTTTCATTTTAGTTATAGAATTCCCTATTAGCGATATATTTGTCTGTTTACCTTTCTATTTTTCGATAACACTCCTTTGTTTTCGATAAACAGAGAAATTCAACAGCATTAGACTCACTTTAGACATTTAGGGACCTTTAACTTGTATCAAACCTTTTACCTTTATCGAAAAGAGGGAAATGCTAATCGATTCTAGCTAATGCGCCTAAAATAAAAAATAAGTTTGTAAGTGTGTCAGAAAATAGCGCCTTTGGATTTCGATATAGACTTAAAGAGTCATGTTGGAATCACTAGGCACTGGAAAACAGTTTCCGTGTTAGACAGGTTCCCTCTTAGCAGGTATCTTTATCATACTATCCTTACGTTTTTCGAAAGCAACTTTTGTTTTCCATCAATGGGGAAATTCCAGGGCATTTGACATTTAGGGGAACTTTAAACTGTATCAAACTTTTTGAGTTATCGAAAGAGTGGAAAGCTTATTTGATTCATCAAATGCGCCATAGTTACGCGATTTGGACATTGCAGTTTCATAAAGAAGAAAGAGGAATTTATTCGAAAGACAAATTTATAAAAAGACAATAAAATCTTTTAAAACATTTAAATAATGTTTTAAAGATAGATAAATGAGTTAAAAGTATTTTCTTAATGTATTTAACGTCCCAATCGATCGTTATCTTTTAAGAAGCATGTTTCTTGACCGCATATTGGATCTTATATTTGAAATAAAGAATTTTGAATATTTCTGAGGGGCGGTGTTCATTTTGCTGGCATCTGGACCTACGCATATATGAAAAAATATTTGATAAGTTATGCAAAATTCAAAATACATATTACTATGCTCATACAATGTGAATTTTACAGCATTTAAAACAAATATTAGTAAGTATGCACATTTCATGAAATAAATTTATATAGAACATAATTAGATATTAATGCTTTAGAGTTTATTGGATTGTATTAAAATCTAGTATGGCACATAAAATTCGAAGGATAAATACTATAGCGAAGATGGTGTAATACTAAAGTTGATTTGAAGTTTTGAAAGAACGCATTTTCAATAACAATTTAATTATTAAAACCGCTAGTGCAGAGAAGGAGGTAGGTTTAGGGATATTAATATCGCTTTTAGAACGCTCTAAAACTATTAAGATATATACAAAACCCGTTATATTAACATGATTAACAGATTTTTGAAGACTTCATAAGGGCTGTACTTATATAACAGTATCAACTTTTTGATAATTTTGGACCCCCCTCCCCGGCAATGATATCGTTATCAATGTCTAAAAATTCTTTTGATTTTTGGAGTGATATACAAGTATGGTTACATTTATTTTTCTCATACTTTATTGATTCACATTGAAGTCAATAAAATATCATTTTACATATGAAATAACTTTATATCAAATTAAATAACACTTAAAAAAATAGTTACTATTTAAAAGAATTTAATAATAGCTTTTTTCGCATAATGCGTTCAACAATAATAATGTCTTCTTGCACTTGACCCCGCACGGTGTGTGTGTGTGTGTGGGGGGGGGGGGGGCAAACAGTACTTCTTATCAACGAAGCAGACGGACAAAATTCTTTCTCTTTTACTTACTATTAAACACAAAATATAATTTCAAACGTACTTCACATGCGGTTTCTCTAACAGCGGATTATATATGCATACATATATTACAGAAGAATAGGAATGCCAAACGTTGGGGTATTCCATATTTTGGAATTAAATAATTTTATAATCATTTAAAGATTTTAATAATAACTTTGTATTCTCATAAATATAGATAACAGACTAAAAAAAGATATCATATAATTTTGATGTAATGACCAAGTTACAAATAAAAAATGTAAATTCTGGTTGGGTAAAAAATGATATCGATATCAAAAGACAAATCCCCCCTCCCCCTAGCGATATCTTACGATATCATGTGCCAGACGTCCCCCCCCCTCCCCTCTCCTCTAAAATGATACTTTATATATGCACAGCCCTATATTAGGAGCCCCTCCATCAATTGAAAATTGAATGAAAGACAATAACAGCAAATTAAATTACTGCTTTTATTTTTTCCACCTCCTTTCTATTAACTTTAAATGAAGATTATAGAAGATAAAGTCATCGAGCATCTAAATGTTAAATTTACATTGATTGCTTAAGTTTTTATTGCACCCGTTTTCAGTTCCCATGTATTTACTGTAAAAACTGCTTCATATGCATGTAAAAGCAATGATTTTTTAGTGTTATTATTTTAGGAGTAGTGATGATTCAAAAGATCCCAGCTGCGCCGTTGCAAGAAACAACAACAAACAATATATCTGTTTGCACGTTCTGTGTTAAAATCTGTAGTTAGCGGTGGGTGAATAAGAAATGCGTCGTATCCCATAGATAAGGAGACGTCATCATTAAACTCGTTAACTTCAAATGTGAAACCTCAAAAAAGCAGAACGTAATGAAGAATTTATCGAGTCATTTCGTAGTAGTTTAATACTTTTTTGAAAAAGAAAATGGGACGTTGCTTTAAAAAATCTATAGTTTGGGAATTTTTTACTAAAAACTATGAAAACGATAAAGTTATATCAGTGCAATGCATGAAATGTAATGCAGTTTTAAGGTATTTTGGAAATACAACAAATTTGAAGGATCATCTAAAAAGGAAACATCCTGTTCAATTATCAGAGGTTGAAGCACAACAGAATCCCACAAAAAATACTGATAGTGATGAATTATTGAATTCGGGAGTATGTAAACAAAATACAAGTACTTCAAAAATCAGCAAACACACAATTGCAACAGAAAAAGTTTCTGCTTTTCCTGCAAAAAAATTTAAGCAAATGCGTTTGTATGGGGGTGTTTGTCAAAAATCGGGACCTTCTAGAGAAGAATACCATGAATTTGAAAAAGATTTAGTGTACATGATTGCCGTTGATTGCCAACCTCTTTCTATAGTAGAAAATCGCGGTTTTATTTTTTTTATGAAAAAATATGTGCCTCATTTCAAGATCCCATCTCGTAAATTAATCTCAGAGCATGTATTACATGAAGTATATCAGTCATTAAGTTCTGAACTTAAAAACATGCTTAATTCCATCGAACATTTATCCATAACTACTGACATGTGGTCATCTGATAGCAATAGATCTTTTTTAACTGTCACTGCGCATTTTATTTCTGATTTTAAAATGCATTCTCCAGTTTTATCTACGGAAGAAATTGAAAGTGATCATTCAGCTGTAAGCATTTCACAAGCGACAACATCTTAAATAAATGGCAAATCAATGAGAAAGTTTTTACGGTTGTAACAGATAATGCTGCTAACATGAAGAAAGCTGTAACTCTTGAAACTGCACTCTGAGCATGCACTCTTGAAATATACTAAAAACACACAGATTTTTTTTTTTTTACTATAGTATAGCCCAAAATTTAATTTAATAAAATTTAAAATATCATAACTCAGTAAGCTTGAACATACATGAAAGCATTTTTTTTTCTTTTTTTGCTTATTAGAGGTGCACGGAGTAAAAAAAATCTAACTATAACTTACACCTATAAAAGTTGAACCGTGCAAAAATTTTAATTTTGTATTTTAATACGTATGCAGCAAATTGTAAAACCATATCTAAATTTATACTTGAAATTGAATGAGTTCTTGATTTGAATATTTTTTTTAATTGGATGTATGTTTCTGCCATCAGAGGTTTGAGAGATAATCACTATAACCTCTGATTTGAATCAGCTAGTATCACAGTATAGTACCACAGATAGAGTTCTAAGTATAGTAAAAATGCATTATACACCATCAAAACGGTTTACAAAATCAAGCCGTTTATCGCTCAAATCATTCGACCCAAACAAGACAAGTACGAGGAGATTCATTGGACAGGGTAAGGTTTTCAAAATGAGCCGTAAGTGTTTGGGCCGAATTGTAACCGGTTTAGGGTTGCATTTTTGGCTTCAAGCAAAAGCAGCACATTTCATCAACATTAGTCTTAGTGCTCTGACCCTAGTATACTAGAGTCCTGCATCGGGACGAGCAACCCGATGTTACCCACACTCGACTACACGGGTCGGGTCAGAAGGTCAAGCTATTTCCTCTTTTTCACTGAGAGGCTACTTCAGTCAAGCGAAAAGACAAGACCCGCTTGCTAATACTAATCCTATGGAAGAAATTTATAAAGATATCTCGTTTGCATTTCAATATTTTTTATTTTTATTTATTTATTTTTTTTTTTTTGCATTGTATAGCTGAGATCGATCTGTACAAAGGATATTTTTTTACTTTTTCGATTTTGTTTAAAGGTATTTTTTAATGAGGACACTTTTATTTTCGAAACCGGTTTCGAAAGCGAAAGCATCCTTATAGAAAAAATCTGCAATCAAAATCGAAAAAGTAAAAAAACGGCCTTTGTACAGATTGACCTCAGCTATTCAATGCAAAGAAAATCCTTTAAAAATGTTGAAATTCAAATGAGATATCTTTATAAATTTCTTCCATGGGATTAGAATTAGTGAGCCGACTGAAGTAACCCCTTAAGCCTAAATCACGAGCAAATAATTGCGATAGCAGAATTATCGAGAAAGCCCTATCACTACTATGAAATTTTCGGCCAAAATAATAGCTAAGTTTTCCAACAACTGTTTTTAGCTTCTCTCGTTATAATCGATTGTAAAACATCTCGATTGTAGATTCTAGGAATTAATCGATGGCTGTATCGATTGTGATTTTTTACGATGTCGATTTTTCTCGATTGTCGAATTCTCGAGAATCGCCCATCACTACGGGTCGGTCCTGTTTTCACTGATTTCTTTATAGGCTGGGACGGACCGAATCGAAGTTTTTTCTTTCACACTGTGCAGAAGCATAAAAATATGGTCCGCACAGACCTCTACTTCCAATGCACAGTTAATTTTGTTTTTTCTTTCTTCTGATAGTAAATTCTAACTCAACTATCGGTTATTTTTATCTGACTTTGCAGATTCCGATTACGTGATATACCACGTTCAAGAAAAATGTTTGTTTATTGATGCGTATTATGAATAATCTTTGAGTACTTGAGAATGAGAATGTAGTTCAGGTATTTCATTCTGTCATGATTTAATTTATAAGCATCTAAAAGTAGTTTAACAGTTGAGCAGTATATTTTAGGAGTTTTGTTTTTGGCTGTATTATATGTGAAAGATAGGACGATAGGAGGGTAAAAATGGAAATAAATAAATGGCTGGAAAACATTTATTTTGTAAAAATCCCGTACTTGGATAAAATATATATACAGAACGTCGATTTTTTTTTTTTTTTCTTTTGAAAGTAGGCTATTTTTGCGCTCTGCCGAAAGATTTGGGAACCAAACTGCCTTCTGATGCAGCTTTTTTGTCTCATTTAATTTCCTAGTTAACATTTTTGCCGTGAATTCCGCCATCTCGTCTCCCCTGCGCCTAAAGAAATTTATTTATTAGGGATGTGGAATCAATACTCCGCATCCCTAATACATAAATTCCTTTTATCAATAATTTTAATTTGTAGATTTCGCCTAATTCATGATTAAAAATCGGTTTTACAGTTTCCAAGATATCGAGTAGAGAAGGAAGGGCGGCCGTAAGACTTTTAAGACGCTACTTCCCTCACGCAAAAGCACCCGCTCGCTAATGTTAATCCTATGGGTGAAATTTTTGAAATACCTAGTTTGCATTTCAATACATTTAAAATGATTTTTTTGCGTTAAATAGCTAATATCGATCTCCACAAAGGCCGCTTTTTATTTTGCGATTTTGTTTGCTTTTTTGTTTTTTTAAATGAAGATATTTGAGACTTAAGAGAAAGATTTTATCTATTGAAAAAGATGACCGAGTGGAAGTTTAATTTGTGATGGGATAATAAATTAATCATGAAAAGACTTCCTTTCGGACGGAATTTAGATCTCTTGTAATTAGTGAAGGGGAGGGGGGGGGCTGCTCGGGGCACTAAAAACTATAAGAAGGAAAATACACAAAATTCTTGATTAAAATTTAAGTTTCTTTACAATATATCGACCGTAGGGCGCCGAAAAAAAAGAAACGTAGATATTAAAGCCGCCCTTCCTTATAAGAACATTTATAATTTACATAATTTTACCGTATGAAAAGCATTAAAAATAATGGAAGTACCTTCTCGATCTTTTCCGTGAAATAATCCGTTACTTTAGCACATCTGTTTGTGTATTTAGGCTAATATCAGACGAACGTCTTCTTGCACGCTTTTTTGCTTACGTATTACGTAAGCAAAAAAGCGTGCCAGCCTTTAATATATTCACGTTCATTTTCCCTTTTCCTATGATTTTTGAATGACATTTTTAAAAATTAAGGTAACTTCTTCCTTTTTTTAGAAAAACGGGTTGATTTGACTACAGAATAAAAGTAAAAATTCTTTTTCTCGATTTTTTTTATAGACTTCCTGTAAGCTATCATGTGGTCAAAGATCAGAACAAATGGTCATAATACTATTTCACCAGAGCTGGTGAGATGAATCAATGACAAAGAATTTTTTGCTTCAGTTACCCCTTTAAGTTTTGTTCAATGGAGATCTAGTGACATACCACAGATAAGAGTACAAAGAGAGTGGGAGGAAAAGGGGAGAATTACTCCAGACTTATCAATCTAAAAAGGAAGGATAGTGGGGAGTTTTTGAAAGTACAATACAAAGAAGGCAAGATTCTACCCTAGAAAAAAAGAAGGGCAGATTTCTACCTGGAAAAGGGGCAAGAAGGGCGGGATTTTTTTTTAAAAGGGCACGAGGGCGGGCCGCCCCACCAAACATCTCTAGAGTGATCCCTGCAAATTTAAATATATTTTTTTTTTGTTTTTTAATTGAAGTTTTCACTTAAAATCAACATAAGTATATTCTTATAAGCATAAGACGAAGTATTTTCATGACAAATTGAAATCTATGCAAAGTTTCAGTAAATTTTAAATAAAAAAGAAATTATGGAAAAAATTCTACAAATTGTCACATTTTATAGCAAAATCATACTTGTATATTATACAAAATGATAAAATTACAATTGTTAACTAAATACAATATGTAAAAATTATCGTACTTCAAAATTATACAAAATAACATTTAGCACATACACAGTAAAAATACTATTAAAAATATATCTACATTCAAAATAAATATAATTAGTTAAAAAATTAACTCTGTTGTATTAATATTGCAGCTCAAAGTGTGTTTTGATACCTGTTAAAAAATTTTTAGTGGGCGATTTAAAAATTTAAAATTTAGTTCAAAATAAAAAAAAATTATATACTTTATTTCACTTTGGTTTATTTTTTAAATGTAAATAACATTAAAGCTGTAATTATTGTTGAATTATAAATCAAAAATTGCTGTCCAAAATATGAAATTTCTAATTAATTAATTGCTAAAATTATCTGATTGGGTTAATTTATTACCAGAACTTTCCAGAAGACAGAATTTTAACCAATAATATCACTTTGGTTTGTCAGAAGGGGTTTTTCAACCAACCAGATAGATGTACTTACCAGAAAGAGATTTTCAACGAATCGGACTAAAATTACTTCCCAGATTTTTTCAACAAATCAGATTAAGCAGAATTTTACAACTTGTTATTCCAATCTGTTAAAAAAGATTAAAGTTTCTCTTTTGATCTTATAACTATAAATGATGCTGCTTTGTTGTATTAAGCTAGATGTTTTCTCATGGATAAACAAAAAATGTACAATATTAGTTTAAATATTAATAATCCAAATTGTGATTTAAATAATCCTCAAGCTATCCACCATCACAATGAGTTATCCACCAAAAATAAAGAACTTCTTGCATTAAGATGCAATTTAGAAGATAGCAAAAACTCAACAATATGCTTTGCTCACAGAGAACACTTTCTGCATATGTAAATTCAGCAAAAGAAATGTTTTCATTTATTTAATCTTCATCCTAACAAGACCAAGAAAAGTATCCTTACATGTGATAATTGTGGATCAAGCTAAAAATTAAAGGCATAAGCTACATAATGATGCCATTCCTGGTGAAAAACTATGTTCAACCTGTAGGGAAAAAAGCAAGAGCTTTGCTGGAAGTATATGTGAAAGAACAGAGAGACTTGTGTCAGTCCACTGATTTTTCTGAAGAAATTACATCAAACATGAGTCAGAAAGAAAAATATCACGTAAAGCTTAATGGAAGTTCACCACTAAGGTTACATGCAATTTCTGCACACAGGAAAGTGTCTGCAGGAGAAAGAAAATTACAGCAAATGAAAATTGCCTTGCGAAAGAAGGTTGCTTGCAACCTTGATTTGGAAGTTAACGTTTTTCAGAGTGAAAACAGTAGCTCTGATGAAGATAATGTGAATCAAAAGAAAAGCTTCAGAATTCAAAAGATTAATGGAGATGGTGAAAGAAAAGTTTACACAAATTAGTCTCAGAGAGAAAATTCAGTTGCTAACTTTGATTCCTGAGTCATGCTGGTCAAGAAAGAAACTAATTGAAACCTTTAGTGTAACTGAGTACCAAATATAGAGTTTATACTTGGGAAGACACTATAAAATCTATGAAAGAATTTCATGAAGATAATGAATTTTCATGTCTCATGCCTGATCAGGGAGATACGGTCAGCATAAAAAAATGTCCACCCATGTACAAAAAAGGTTTCTTCTTTGTAATCTGAATTAACTGTATATCCAATTTCAATTGAAATTTCCTACCAATCAGGGGTGTAAAAATACGGGCGACTAAATTTTTGACACTGGCGCCTAGATATGTCTTAGGAAATGAAAAATAATTCGTATTCATAACCTTGATTATTTATGGATTTTTTTTTTTTTTTTTTCCATGCGCAAAGAAAAAAAAAAGAATCAAGAACAAGTTTCACTCTACTTTGACATCACAAAATTTAAATGATTTATTATTAATAAATTTAAATGGACCTTCTGTAAAAGCATTTGATCCTACAAAAGCAGTTGAACGCTGGTACTTTACATCAAAAACAACAAGACACATGAGCGGTCATAAACATCATAAAATTTAAAAGAAAATGAGGACAAACAATAAGTTAACAGTATTCATTTATAGCATAAATTATAGTCCTTGAAGTGCATTACATATTTATACTTTTGAGGTGTTTAAAGAAGTTTTTAATGATTATTATTTGTATTTTACATCAGCACTTCCAATTTTTTTACATCAGTATTTATAATTTTATGTAACATTACTTTTTTATACAAGAAAAATTTATGTCATGTGTCAATATATTTAATTAAAAAGAGTAATTTGTATGTACTATTATTAACTTATACTGTAATTTCATTTTACAAATTTGTTATCACTAGTAACTGGCTCCTAGATTTTCAAAAAATTTTTACACCCCTGCTACCAATAATAAAATTGGGTTTTCAAAATTTGCTGACCTGCGACCTAAGCACTGTGTCTTAGTTGAAGTTCTGGCACATATTCTGTCTGCATGTATACAATACATCAGAAAGTTCAGTTGCTTATTGCAGCAACAGGGATTGAAGAAAAATATGAAGATTTAATCCAGAAATTGGTTTGGAGTTCTAACAATACAAATTGTATGTTACATATATGCAGCAAATGTCCCAAGAAAGATGTTCTTGAAGATTTTTTTAAAGTTAAAATTTACGGATTTTGATCCTGAAGATGCAAGTGAACATAAACAGTGGGTATCAACTGACAGAGTATGATTAACATCACATACATCTACTCTGTACGATTTCATCCATCTTATTCTTAAAAAGATTGAAAAGCTCGTAACCCATACACACATATCCAAGTCCCAAAGCATTTATTTGAAAAAAAAAAAGATCTTACTAGTCATGAGGCTCTCATACAAATGGATTTTAGTGAGAACTTTTCCTTTGCATTGCAAAACAAAGCATAACAGCTACCATTGGACGCCTGGTTGCTGTACTTTACATACAGTTGCATTCTATGTAAAGCAAAAAAATGGAAGCAGCTTAAAAAGTGAAAGCCTTTGCATGCTTTCAGATGATATGGACCATGATGTACCAATGGTTTATCAGACTCAAAAATTAATCATGCAGCATTTAAATAATAAGCATATTTTACTGGTGGCTCTGCTGCCTAATATTAAAATTGAAAAACATTTTTGGACCCATGAACATGATTTTGGTGGAATAAAAGCAAAATGGAGCTTTTTTGCTACAAGTCATGGAAAATCTGTTTGCGATGGGGTGGGGGGACTGTTAAAAGACTTGTGACAAAAGCAAGTCTACAAAGACCGTTGCATGATCAAATTGCAAATGTGGCTATGATGTATGAATATTGAAGACAAAACATTGATGGTATAACATTTTTTATCATCACAAAAAGTGACATGTTAAAACTGTGCAACAACATGTCTCATCAGATGCAACTTGCTACGACAATTCCTGGAACATGCAGTATGCATTATTATGGATCTACAAAAAACTTATTAATAAGTGGAAAAAGAATAAATACTGATGAAAATTTTTCTGTTTGTTCATTTTTTGATAGGAATATTAAAGAGACTTTGGATATTTCATCTCTTAAAAGTTATTGTGTATGAATTGAATTGGTGTATAGCAGGGTTGCTGGCTTTTAGCCAGGCCAAAAAAAGCCGGCCGGCTTTTTTTGGTTTTAACCACTTAAAAAAAGCCGGCTTTTATTGAAAAAAGCCAGTTTTTATTTTTTAAAGTTGGTTTACAGTAAATTCGTTTTAAATTTGGATCAATTAATTTTTAATACACTTATAAATATTTTCTATTAAAAAAAATTATCGATTTCTATTAAATTTTATCAAATAAATAAGTCTTTATAACTTCTAGAAGGCAACTGTGAACGCATTATGTCTGAAAAAGAAAATATATATATATAAACATTGAAAAGGATATAAGTTAGGCTCTAAACTGGTGTTTAGAAATTCTATATTATATATAGTGTTGACTCTAAGCCGCTTTAGAAGGGCGTGGCGCCTGGCGGGCCTTTATATTTCCTTTTTGCACCCGGCGGCTCTTTTAAACCCTTCCGATGCACCCGGCTGCCCTTTTTAACACTTCCTATGCACCCCATGGTAATTCAATTGATACCGGAAAAATATTGCAAATTCTAGGGACTCTAAACAAACCAGTTCAAAATATGTTTTATGAAAAAGGTACAAGTGTGCCCTTTTCGAAAAAAATGTGCCCTTATTTTATAATAGTGTTCCTTTTTTGAAAAAAATGCACCCTTTTTTAGAACAGCGTTTCCTTTTTGAAAAATGTACCCTTTTTTGGAATAGACACCTTTTTGAAAAATTCACGCCCGGCGGTCCTTTTTTTCTAGCGTCAACACTAATATAGCTCCACATGTACTACACATTTTAAAGATTATATTTAATTAAAACTGTTCTTAACTGCTCTGCTCAACAAGTGCAAAATGTTTTGACACATTTAAAAATTCATTTTTTAAGGGAAAGATGTAAAATTCGAAAGCCTGACCATGGAAGCGATTTGGAATCGAACTGTGTTTTCCATTTTTTTATCCATCAATTACCTATTGAGTTATAAGAGATTTTGATCGCGTGACAAACATGTTTCTTCACCCTTTTCTGAGTGGTTTCTTTTTTCGTGCGGAAATTAGATTCAAAACGCTCACTTTGACACTATTTTCTGAAAAATCTATTGCATTTGCAAAAAAACAGCACAATTACATAGTTTCTGAACAACAACATCTGCTAGTTTCATGCATTTCTGAACAAAAATAAATTAAAACTTATGTCAGAAAGTTGCCCTTTTCGATTTAAAAGCCTTAATGACAAAATGTAGCACATCAAAATGGAAACATTCTTATGTGTCCATATGGAGAGATTAAGTTATAAATGTTAAAAGAGAAATTAGAAAAGATGTTTCATTTGAGGAGAGTGGTACATAAGTGTATAAAAAATAGAGCATTTAAAACAAGAAAAAAAAAAATTCTCCAAATAAAATTTTGAAAAGCTTGTTGCTAAGCATATTCATGCATATGCTATTCATAATGTTTTTAATAGTGAGAAATGGTGGTGTTTTTATTAATATGACTATGTATAATTTCAAATGTTTGCTAGAAATAAAATAAGACTTGTATATTAATAGCTCTTAAAATTAAGTAATAAAACATATAACTAAGTAACCATTGTCCTCTTTAATTTTATAAAGCAGTAAAAATGAAAAAATTGGCAGTTGGTATGGCCCTTTTAAAATTTAGCTGACATATTTGCAATTCAGAATACAAATCACAAGCAAAATCATTTAAGTTTTATTCCAGTATTAATGTCCTCATTATTGAGAAATTGGGTTACTTATTAAACTGTAAATCAATTAAATGTCATTAAAACTAATTAAAAACACTTTAAAATGTGAAGTTTATAATTACAATGCTTTATTGTATAAAAGCCAATTATGGCCAAAAAAAGCCTGTTAAAACCAATAAAAGCCACCGGCCTGGCTTTTTTAAATTTTAGCCGGCTTTTTTGCAACCCTGGTGTATAGGCTTAGTGTCAAAAGTCCACAAAAAAGGAGATGCAACTGTTAAATTCATGCATTCACAATGGCCCATCACCTTCGTATTATTAGACAGAAAATGACAGTTGTATTGTGCCTTTCAGTCATATCTTTTGTGCATGTGACAAATGGTACATACTACAAATGGTAGAATATATAAAATTTGTGATGCATTTAGTGCTTTAATAAGCACCAAGTGGGCAAAACATAAAATTAGAAGGAAAAAAAATCGAAATATAAAGAGAACAAATTTTATTAATTATCTTTATTTTTAATTGTTATTGATGTAGATATGTTTTCAATAGCATTTTTACTGTGTATGTGCTAAATTATTTTGCATAATTTTAAAGTACGATAATATTTACTTAATGTATTTTTTTAATTATATTTTGTATTATATACAATTATGATTTTGCTATAAAATGTGACTATTTGTAGAATTTTTCCCATTATTTTGTTTTTTACTTATAATTTACTGAAACTTTGCAATAGATTTCAATTTGTTAGGAAAATACTTCTATGTCTTGCAGGAATTCATTATTAGCATTCCTATTTATTCCTGTGGGATTCCCCTTCTTTATAGCCATATTAAAAAATTTGTATATGTTTATGTAAGATAAAGCCTTATCAAACTTTTAGATGTAAATATGTATGATATTTCTGGTAATAAAAGAAATATCAACATTATCTTGTACTTTCCGTTACTTATGGAAGGTCAGTAGAATTGAAATTCTTCTTTAAGCAAAACACCTGCGAACTGCCCATTAAAATTTTCTTATCAGGCATCAAAACACACTTTAAGATGCCTATTTATGCAATTAGATGAAAATTGAAGGGGGAACAATGGGGGAAATCAGCCATTAAAGTTACGCCTTTTTTTAATTTAAAAAATGACAAAAAGTCATTTTCTGACAGCATTTTAATTGAATAAATTGCACAAAAATCAGTTTAGATGAAAGTTTACTTTATTCTGAACAGAACAAAAAAAATTTGAAAGTTCTAGCTTAAACCTGAAAGAAGTTATAGACCTTTATGTTGTCACATGTGCCATTCAAAATGGCGGCAAATCGGCCATCTTGGAAGACATTTAATGGCTCATATCTGACAAACCGTTTGATCAGTTTCAATATGATTGACATTTTTGCAATCAGCATTAAAAATTCTACAAATACACCAAAGCTTATGAAAATTGAAGATGGTGGGTGTCATTTTTAGAAAATTCTGGGTGATTTGACATGGAATGACCCTTATACAATTTTTCACAAGAACTCCTCTTAATGCATAATTTATTATTCTCATTACTTCAAATGTTGCTTTTTAAGGTACACATATTTTTCTTACGTAGAATACATAATACTTAAATTTACTTTACACACATAGAAATAAATATCAGAGATTTCATTGCAAAATGTCTCGGTAATGTTGTAGCTGTGTCCAGTGACTGGAGTTAGTTTCCGAAGCACGTTACTTAGTGATACCCAGATTGTATCATTTTTGGACAGTTGAAAAGATGTTTTCAGTCCATATGGGTGAAAAAAAGTGAAGGAATAGGTCACTGTTTTCTTCACTTAGCTCAAGAATTTTTCCAACCCATCACTTTTTATCATAAATGCACGCAATATAATTGCAAAGCAATTCATTTACTTTGAATAATAGTGAGCTTTTCCAAATTTTTGAAATATTGTGATCATTATATTGTTCACATGTAGATGTTACAAAGCATCTGATAACTTTCACTTAATGGTATAAATTGGTGACATGCACATGTTCCTGGAATCCGTTGACAGAATTGGAACCCAATTTTATAATTTTTTCTCATTTTCTTCGATTTCTTCTCTTGAAATATATAGATAAATAACCCCAGAAATGTTCTGAGAACAACACTCAAACATATCTTTTGGTGTTAAAATTTGGTTTGTGTATGGTCGCTGTAAGGAAATTCTAGTTATCTCTCTCTCTGTCATTCCACCTATCTCATCACAGTCAGTGATGCCGCTGTACTTGAAAAAACCTGGGTCCCCAGGATTTCCAAAAATCTGGGTGCCTTTTTTACAAAAGCGGGTCCCCATCAATAATAATTTATATTTTTAAGGAATAAATGAAACTTGTTTATTTGGAAAAGATAAATGAAATGCATCAATTGTTTTAATAATAATTAAATAATGAATTAAAACCAGTATTATTTGCACTCAAATAAGATATTTAAAACAAATATTAAGAGAAATTTTCTTTACTTTTTTAAAAGTAAAAATGCAAGATACAATTTTAATTGTAAAATAATGTTTATTTGAGAGTAGAAGATACCAAGTTCCACTAACAAGTGTCACTAATGTTGGTATTTCTTTTAAAAAGAGGCAAGACGGGTTTATTGAAAAATATATTTTTGCTGAAAAAAAGAATACTTATGTTAAGTAAAGGTGTACCTTTTGTTGAATGAATGGGTGCTTTCATTATACTTCCCATTGAATTATTTGTCAGCATAGATCTGTGTTGGAATCAGATATTTTCCTTGGATGGGAAATTTATGTCTAAATCATTAATAAGCATCAAATTCTTTGTTCTGAAGGCGGGAGACATTTCAATGCAGTAAGAAGTTGGGGGAGGGGGGATTTTTTACTGGTCCACCTACTGAATACATTATCAAAGTACACTGAAATCATGCTGTATTTTTAAGAGTCTCATTAAAAAAAAAATTAAATTCCATTTTATGAATTTTCTACCTATAAGTTAAGTCTGCACATCTTTTTTGGTGCATTGACTAAGCTCACGTTTTTTCCGCGTTACTTTGACGAAATTCGCGTTTTTTCCGCGATCCTTTTGTCGAAATTCGCTATTTTTTCGCGAGCCTGTCACGAAAATCATGTTTTTCCATGATACTTTGACAAAATTCGGCTTTATTCCGCGATTTTTTTGACGAAATTCGCTATTTTTTCGCGATATTTTGACGAAATACACTATTTTGTCTCAGCCCTTTAACGAAAATAGCGTTTTTTCCGCGATATTTTGATGAAATGTGTTCTTTTTTTCGCGATCCTTTGACGAAAATCGGCTTTTTTTACGCTATTTTAAACGACATTCGCTATTTTGGGGGGATCCTTTGACGAAATACGCTATTTTTTCGCGATCCTTTGACGAAAATCGGCTTTTTTCCGCGATATTTTGATGAATTTTGTGCTTTTTTTCGCGATCCTTTGGCAAAATTCGGCTTTTTTCCGCGATTTTTTGACGAAATTCGCCATTTTTTCGCAATATTTTGATGAAATTTGCGCTTATTTACGCGATATTTTGAGGAAATTTGCGCTTATTTTCGCGATTTTTTGACGAAATTCGCTTTTTTTCGCGATCTTTTAACGAAATACGCTATTTTTTCGCGGCCTTTTTACGAAAATTGCTGTTTTTGCGCGATATTTTGATGAGATTTGCGCTTTTTTCGCGATTCTTTGACGAAAATCGGCTTTTTTCCGCGATTTTTTGACGAAATTACGCGTCCCACAGGACGCGTAAGAGCTATTTTTTTTGCGTCCCGTCACCGATTTTTTGCGTAATTTACGCGCTGTAGCGCGTCCGCGGCATCCCTGCACAGTCATTTTTTCCGTGGGAAGAGGCGAAGAAATTCCATTCTGATATTATCCCAAAATCCTTGAAATTATGATACACATTCACAAAATTCTTCTTGTTTTTATGCTGGCTGCTTGAACCATCAGTAAAATAAATATCTTTATCAATGACAGAAGGGACAATGTTTTTGATGTCGTCAATTAAGTGTTTCTGAAAAGTGTGAAAAGCAATTGCATCATGCACCAAATGATCGCTAATTATGCATAGATTCCTGCAACAAACATTTGTCTCATTTTTGTAATAGTATACAAATGGGTGTATTGTAGCCTGTTGATTATTCCAGTGGTAACTCTGGATTGCATCTTGAATCGTAAATGTGTAATTTTCAGCAAAATCTGCTGGAAAAATACATTTTTTTCAAGTTAATTTCTTTTAACTCCTGGAAGTACTGAGACTGTGTTTTATCAGTAAAATGGTGAGTTTTAAAAGCCAGTAACTTTTCTACTAAAGACCCTAAAAATTCGTCAGTTGCCTTTATCTGGGTTACAGTTTAAACCGTAACATATTATACACTGGGACATTAAAAATAAATAGGACAGGATATGAAAACTTGTTCTCAGTCATAGAATTTAATAGAAGTTTACAAGTAAAGACATGATATTATTTGCAAATTTGTTCTTAATCATAAAATTAATACTTACTTTCAATTAATGCTAGCTTAAAATTAAATGAAATATTAAATCTGTGAGCATAAATTAAGTTTTAATCTAATTACTTTTATGTAAAAAAGTTATTTATACTTATAAAAGAGGCATTTGAAGTAATGAGCAGAATATATTACACATTATGAGTTCTTCATGGTGTGGAAATATATGTAAACAAACTGATTTTCAAGCCAATTTCGAGGCTCCATATTTATAAAACCACATGCATATCACTCATAATATTTTTGCTACATGTTTACATCTATAAGAAGGTTATCCAGCTAAATTTTCATAAAATTTTATCTAGTCCTTTTTTAGGTATTGCATTTCAAACTTAGCATTTTGGCGCTGAGATGCCAAGTTTGACTAATCATAGTAAAAGAAGGAATAACTCAAACTGTTTCATATTTCTTCTGAAAATAGTTCAATAAGGTATATATTCAGAAAAAAATATATAAAGAAAATTTTTATGTCAAAAATTCAATTTTTCACTGTAAAAATGATACTTTTAATCTCATTTTATGCAATTTTTTTAATCATTATCATAAAAATACCTCTTATCAAAATTTAGTTCATTCTTTACTCAATATAATGGTTTTTAAATCATTTTGATATGTTTAGAAATAAAAAAGTTATAAGGGTTTCCGTAAAGTACTATTTTCATGAAAAACCATTTCTGACATGACAAAAAATAGCTGCCAAAAAAATTTTAAAGGTTTAAAATTTTTTTAATCTTTGTTTTAGACTCTTAAAAGCACAGTAAATTAACTGGTAAAGAATAAAAAAAATCAAATATTGAGCAACATGGTCTGGATGATTTCACATGGATTGACCCCTATTGATTAAATGAAAAAAAAAGCTTTAAATAATTGCAGACCTGCCAACTGCTACGAAAAAATCGTAGTTGCTACGATTTGGATCTATAAACTACGATGCTATGAAAATCGGTCTTCAACTACGATTTTTTACAAAAAACACAAATGCATTATTTGTTTCTAGTTGCAATTTTTATCCCGCACAACATATTTTTCAAGAGTGATTCTGTTCCGAAATTGCCAAAATTTCAAAGTAGTATTCATTTCCAAACATTTTAAAAAATTGGTCATTATTCTGAAAATTCGGACATGAAAAAATGCTCATGGAAAAAAAATCGGCTGCAAAACAAACTTCTTAACATAAAACTCTCTTTATGTATACTAACCACGAGTGAATCGCGTTTCTCTAAATATTTATACATGAATTCCCTTTAAACAGGGGTGCCATTTTAAGAATTTCCGGAGGGTGGGGGGGGAGGTGTGTCTTTCAGAGGAAAGGTTTGAAATAGTGTACAAAATCGCATGATTTTCACATGGAAAAAGAAAGTCCTGCATAATGAAAAATGCTGTGCAGTATTTCCCCCTGCAAATTCTTCCACAGACTTATGATTCTTTTGTGAGTATATTTTGAAATTTCTTGAAAGTCTGCGAATTTTTTTAAAAAGGAATTTCCCCATATTAATTCGTAAATCGCGGAAAAAATGAGAATTTCTTCAAATGATCGTGTAAAAATCTCTGGTATTTCGTGAAATAGTGATGATCTTCAATAGGTCGCTGAATAAAATCGCTAATTTCATTAAGAGTTCAGAAAGAAATTGTGAATTTCGTCAAAAGATTGAACAAAAAATCACGAATCTCAATAGACTATCAAGGGAAAAATATTACAAATTTCGTCAAAAAGTCGTGGAAACGAGTAGTGAATTTCGTTAATTGGTCACGAAAAGATATCGAAAATTTTGCCGATAAGTTGTGAACTACCGCAAATTTCGACAAATGACCCAGTAAAAAAAAATTATTTCGTCAATTGGTCGCAGAAGAAAATTAATTTCGTCAAAGGTTCGTGGTAAAAATGTGAATTTTGTCAAAATATTGCAGAAAGAAAAAGCGAATTTTGTCAAAAGATCTGCGAGAACCAGGGCTGCGGAGTCTGAGTCGGGCCCTTTTTTAAGCGAAACAGTCGGAGTCAGAGTCGGACCTGTTAAAATTCCTGGAGTAGGAGTCGTCCCTTTTACATTGTCGGAGTTGGCCCATTTTTGAGCGAAAGAGTCGGAGTCGTTCATTTTTCCCACCGACTCCGCAGCCCTGGTGAGAACATGCAAATTTCATTGAAAGATCAATAAGAAAACGCAAATTTCACAGAAGGATCGAGGAAAGAAAACACTAATTTCGTCAAAGGATCGTGGTAAAAAATGTGGAATTCGTCAAAGGATCTCGTTAAAAAATGCGAATTCTGTCAAAAGTTCATGGTAAAAAGTACGGATTTCAGCAAAGAATTGTGATAGAAAAATGTGAATTATGATTGTGCGAAAAAAAATTGTGAATATCCTGAAATGATCGCGGAAAAAAAAAATCTTGAATTTAGTCAACATTTACTGCACCGGGCTAAAAAATTGGAACCAGGCTCCTTTTATAAATGTAAAAAAACGCTTCGGAATGAGAAGAAACTCTAAAAATCGTATAAAATTTTTCAGAGGAAAAAATTTACTATATTGCATTGAAAGACTGAAACCTTATTCGTTTTACGAATGTCAAAAGATGGCTGCGAAACACGAAAAACCAACCAACCAGCCTCCAGATTAATTTTAATTTTGTGTGCTACGATTTCACATTTTCAAAGGTTGGCAGGTCTGTAATTGTTTCTAAGTTTAATTCCTGAATCTTGTAAAACATTAAGTACAGTAAGTTTGTAAAGGCATAAAAAATATTTCATTTAAAAATTCTATTTAAATCTAATATAATTTGCGATGTCATAATTTCCTTTAATCAAGTTATTCCTTCTTTTATATAACATAAGCATGGCAAGTATAGTAAAATTCTGCAAAGTAAGAGAATAAATAACCAGAATCTGATTTTCTCATTCTACTTTTGCAATAATACATTTATACAAATTATTGGAGTTAAAGAGGAATGGAAGAATAACATATACTCAACAGTTGTTGTAAAAGAATGTATAAGAGAAAAAGAACTAATTGGTATAAAAATGTGAAGCACAGGTTAATCAATATAATAAGCACAGCTTAATTAATATTATAAGCACAGCAAGAGTCCCCTCTGAGAGGTAATAGTGCTGCTATTTAATATTTTGAGGATTTCGGATATAACTGGCTATTCATATATTTACTCTGTATGTGTGTATGAATGGTTGTAACTCATTTTCATAATTTTTTTGGTTAGCATACACATATACTTTGTGTAAAGATTTAGGCGATTGACAGTAATTTTTCTTAGTACAAATGCAAAACGAACTGCCAGTAATATCTGTTAGTTTTGTTATTTGTACTACTAACTAATGAAATTACTTTTTTGTTGTTTTTATTAATTCTGTAATTAATTACTGTTTCTTATTGGCCATTTTTTAAGGTTGCTGCACCTTGCACCTTTTGAAATTGACAAAATGCACCCTGCCTTTAAAAAAAAAAAAGTGAAATTTACTTGTAGTTGTAGATTGAGATTTTTTGTAAAAACTTATCCATACTGCATTATTTCTAAATACGGGTGCCCAAGACCTTACAAACATGATAGAACTCTATTTCTTGAGAAAAAATAGAATACGTTTAAAACATGTTATTTAATTGTATTATTTATTTATCATATTAAAAAATTATATACTTTTTTCTTAAAACACACTACTAATATCTCCTTATGAAATAGTGCCCTTTCTTTGGAACTACAGTATCGCTCAAAAGTATTTTGACAAAGATAATACTTGACTTAAATAAAAGCAATAATAAAATACAAAAATCAATCATTTATTTTATTTAACCATATGCAATGTTTTACAGAGTTTTAGCAAATAAACTAGAGTCCTTCACAGGTCAGGTTGTAACCAACCTGAACCCACAAATTCCATTTAAGTTAACCAGCAACCTCAGCGGTCGAATTGATTTAAAAAAGTCACTGGCCCCAAGGACCAGTACACATCAGAGTTTACTGGTCCGCAAACATAGTCACCCTTTGAGTGACATCCCCCTCCTCCTAGAATATAAGCCAAACTTGCTTTCAGTTACCCAAAATTTTTGGCATATTAAAATGTAAAATTATAATTTCCTAAAAATTAAACAGTACATAAACAAAAACTATAAAATTATTAATTATGTATTTTATTTTCGATTATTTATTTCAACTTACTATAACTTTTAATGCATTTTTCTATTTAATTTTTTAAATAAAATAAAATTCTGTGGTTTGTGTTTGGTTGTGGTTTTCTCGGGAACGAGAAAATGTACGTTTACCTGTCAGTGAGGGATAAAAGTTACTGGTCCTGCGGACCACTACATTTTTTAAATTAGTGGTCCGATTGAATTTTTAGTGGTCTCGGACCAGCGGACCACAAAGGATTTCGAATGCTGAAACTGACCCAAACTCGACAAAAAAAAATTCCTCGACCCGAAGCCGCAAAATAATTTTTGGCAACCCGACCCAAACCCCCAATGAAAGAAAAGTAAATCATGCTTTAATGTCATTATGAAAAAAAATTCTACAATTGTATCTCTAATACCATTTTTATATTTTTCATAGAAGAATTAACAAATCTATATTCTGTAATATTCAAATACAGTAAAACTTCTGAATAGTGAACACCTCTGGATCGTTAAATAGAGTCAAACATCGAGTCGGGTTATCCTGAATTTTGTTTTTTCTGCTCAGAATGAATCTAATTTTCTTTTTGCAGGTCAGGGTCACACTAAAAAAATTCTTGCGGGTCATATATAAGTTTTTAGCCACTCAGATTGTTGGGTCGTGCTCAGACTTTTTGTAAAAATGCCAACAATCTGAGTGGCAAAAAACTTATATGACCCACAAGAATTTTTCTAGTGTGAACCCGACCTGCAAAAAGATAATTAGATTCATTCCGAGCCGAAAAAACAAAATTCGGGATAACCCGACCTGATATTTGACTCTATTTAACGATCCCGAGGTGTCCACTATTCAGAGGTTTTACTATATTTCAATATTACAGAATATAGATTTGTTAATTCTTCTATGAAAAATATAAAAATGGTATTAGAGATACAATTGTAGAATTTTTTTCATAATGGCATTAAAACATGGTTAACTTTTCTTTCATTGCGGGTTGAAATATCTCGGGTTCGGGTCTGGTTGCAGGTTGCCAAAAATTATTTTTGCAGCTTCGGGTCATTTTGCAGGTCAAGGAACTTTTTTTGTCAAGTTCGGGTCGGATTGAGAGTTGACTTAAAATTGAATTTGTGGGTTTGGGTCGGGTACAACTCGACCCGTGTAGGACTCTTGTTCATTTGCTAAAATTCTGTTAAACATTGAATATGGTTAAATAAAATAAATGATTGATTTTTGTGTTTTATTATTGCTTTCGGTACTTGCTAGTTATCCCATCGACCAATTTCGCCAAATTATATAAATCGCCAAACCACCCACCAAATTATACAAATTGGCATAATTTTCATTTCAAATAACGAAAGAACAAATAAATTAGTATAACAATTGTAAAAATACAAATAAAACGTCAAAATAAAAATCACTTGATGACGTAAACGCGTGTTGTCAAGTGAATGTGACATTTACGATCAACCATTATTGTCATTTAATCTTACAATTTGGCGACAGTAATTTGGTCGACGGGATAACTAACAAGTACCTTGCTTTCATTTAAGTTAATTATTATCTTTGTCAAAAAACTTTTGAGCACTACTGTGGCATGCTGTCTCTTTTCCTTTTAGAATGAATACTAAATTATCACTTTAGTAATTAAAGCATAAAAATATGTGTTATGTATATAATTAGAGATTAATTGTTTAATAATTATTATTTTTAAGTAGTGTTAACAATGTAATATTAAATGCAGTTAATTTTAATAAATGTAAATATCACTAGTATTTAATATAGTTTTACATAATTATTGCAAAATATTAATGTGTATAACTTTATTGTATTCTACTAAATACTTCTACTTTAACTAATGAAACTACAAATTTGCAGTTTTTATAATTTCTGTAATTACTAACTAATAATTAAATTTTATTAATTAATGTGTAAAAACATATATTATGTTAGCAATTAGAGGTTTAATTGTTTTGGAAATGTAAAACTCCTGGTATCTATTCAGTACTTTAACACTGGGGAAAAAATCATAAAAATCTGATTTAAATCAAAAAAATCCAATTTTCTTTATTAAAAAAAAAAAAAATCATTATTTTTTTTTACACCATAGTCTTGGTAAGCTATCGATAAACTCATTAAGCAATCACTGAAAAATATCACAAAATTTGTCAAATCAAACAATTATTTTCACAATACTCACTCTAAAATACAATAAGGCATAAATATGCAAGAATAATAAATTAAAAAAATAAATCACAATCATTCGGTGATTTTACTATGAACATTCGGTAAATTCAATCTCCTGCCACAAACAAAATGGCTACGCCATTGTGTTGAATAATTGCTGGCTGAAAGGCCACTGCTATTTTTATACATAATATGTTGCCTTATTTAACGAAAGAAACTTTGGTACTTATGTATTAATGTCACCGCAGCAATAAGTATATACAGTACAGGACCTATTATCCGGAATCCTCGGGACCGAAGGCTTTCCGGATTTTGGAATTTTCCAGATTTTGGGTCCTCCCGAATTCCATCAAAAAAATCGCGGGAAAAACACAAATTTCATCAAAGAATCAAAAAAAACACAAATTTCTTCAAAGGATCGAAAAAAATGCCCCGCAATTTCGTCAAAAGATCGCAAAAAAAATCCACAAATTTCGTCATAAGATCACGAAAAAACGGCAAATTTGTCAAAAGATAGCGAATAAAACCGGAAATTTCGTCAAAAGATAGAGAAAAAAATTTCTTCAAAAAATTGCGAAAAACATGCAAATTTAGTCAATTGATCACGGGGAAAAAAACGCAAATTTCGTCAAAATCTCGGTAAAAAAAACCTGCAAATTTCGTCAAAAGATAGCAAAAAGTATTTGTTCAAAGGATCACAAAAAACCCTTAATTTCGTCAAAAGATCGTGTACAAATGAGAATTTTGTTAAAAGATCGCGGAAAAAACTCATAATTAGTGCAGAAGAGCCCTCCCCCCCACTTCTGTAAACTTTGCTGTGAATTTCCGAATTTTTTTTTTTTACTCAGAATCACCCCTGATTCAAGTAACACAGTTTTGTAGTCATAATATTTTGTCAAAGTGAGAGAGAGAGAGGATGTGAAATATCTGATGATTTTTTAAAAAACGAATTGTAATATAAATTTTAAACTAAAATTTGACCAAAAAAATTATTTTTTTCTAATTTCGGGGGGGGTGGGGGGGGGGGACAACCGTGTTCCCCCATCACTGATGTAGCATATTTTAGTGCTTACACATTGCAACACAATAGACCAAAAAAAATTACAAATCTGTAAAATTTTCGAAAAATTGCAAAATTTTAGTAAAAATTTACAAATTTAGGAAATTTTCAAAAAAAAAATTTCCGGATTTCGGGTCCTTCCGGATTTTGGAATTCTGGATAATGGATCCTGTACTGTATAATAATAAATATATATATATAAGTATATACAGTCAACTCTGTGAAATCTGCGCACTTAGGAACCGAGGGTTTTGTGGATTATACATTATAGCGGATTATAGATACATGCCTTTGTTTACATTTTATTTTTTTTAAAGTCTGACTATAAATTAGGAACAACTGTACAAAAATTACAATTACAATGGAAGAGAAAAACACAATGCATAATGATTTAATGTATTTAATAACAAAGATTAAAGAAAGTTTATATTATATTCAATATAAATTTTACTGATTATTCATTATTTTAAACATTGACACAACACAGTGGTAGTTTTAGTTTGTTGCCAATTATTTTTTTCTGTAATCTGTGAATACTCATTATTTCTTGCTCCAAGATAAAATTTTGTTACTGAAGGAAATTTTTAAATATTTGTATCCATTTTATATTAAAATATTTATTCATTGGAAAATTTATAACTAAAAAAAATATGTACTAAATTTAGCTTTATGAGTTTAGCTGTTAATGACAATTTTCATTGTTTACATACCAACGTGTAGTGCGGATAACAGACATTTGCAGATTATACATTGGCGGATTTCACAGAGTTGACTGTATATATATAAGCTGCGGTGGCGTTAATGTGTAAGTACCGAAACTTTGCTACTAAATAACTCAATGATTACTTTTTGAATATTGTAGTGGCAAAGACTTTTTGCAAAAAAGTTGTTCAACACCACATTTGACTCTTTTAAATCCCTGCAATCTGTTTATGATAAAGCAATTTCCAATACCTTTAATTAAAAGCTGTTGCAAGATTTATCTAATAAAATATGGATGTTTTTCTGTTAATTGGCCACAGCTGATAAATTGTTGAATATTTGTTAAATCAACACCATTCTCACTGCATTCATTTCAGTTAGGATTGTTCACTCATTTTATTTAAAATATATGCATTTAATTTGAAGTACACTAATTACATACTTTTCAGTCATTTCATTTAAAATACAAATAAAATATATTTTAATAAGAAATAATAGTACAAACTAAAAGCATTTTATTTCAAAATCAAAACATTGAATTTAATTTAGATTTCTTTAGCTGTTATTGGTAAGATTTTTGCCCAGCTAACAGAAAAGTTAAAAAACATACAATTTTGTGATAGAAAATTTGTACAAGTTTGAAATAAATAATGAAATGTTTCTTAATTAATTAAAATTTGTTTTTAAGTATCTTTCTTAAGTTAATTGTGTATACAGCTTTGACTCATGAAGATATCTTAAAACAGAAGGAGTTAAAATACAGGTACTTTTTCATGCTTTGTTTATAATCAAATTTATTCTGTTAGTTGGACTATTTCTTTTCTCCTAAAAAAATCATAAATTTCTTAGTATTTTGTTAACATCGATTTCTAATGGATTAAAGTTACTTTTTAAAAGGTGATCTAACACCCTCTAAATCCTTGTCACAATATTTTTAGCATAGTTATTCATTGTCCAAACTTATAAACATCTTTTAATATATATATATTTTTTAAATGTTAAGAGTACTAATTTTTCCAGGGACCTGGTCTCAATTCATGTAAATTTATACATTTTTTTAGCTACAGAAGTTAAATAAGATATGAATCATTTTATATTTTAAATGACCAAAAACTATTTCAGGATTTTTGAAATTCTAAAACAAAATCATTGAACATAACCTAAAAGTAGTACCACTTTTTATTTAAAAATAAAGTAAAATATCATTATGAAATTTCAGTGTTTGTGTGTCTGTGACTTTAAAAAAAATAACTTTATGATCTTACCAAAATGTTTTGTGTAAAAATTAGTTATTTTTCTCGTTCTATTTTTCTATGTCTGAAAACAAAATTCATTGAAGTATTATAAACTTTAAAGGTTAGCCTAGCTCGTTAATCAGAAAATTGTGATTCAGTCGATGAGTGACTGTAAGTCAAGAAAATAATGTGTCAGTTTTTTTTATCTTTATATATCTTAGAATATTGAGATATTACACATAAAAAGTAAGGAAGTAATAAAATGGTATTATTAAAATTCAATCCTATTTTTTAATTCTAATTCTAATATTGAAAATTTAGTTTTTCCCTCTAACCCTTTAAGACCCAGAGCTGTATTCTTTGTATTTGTAAACAAAGCTATTCATGCCGCCCAAAATAAAAAACATGTACTACAACCGCGACCTGTCAATAAAAAATTATTCTTTACCTATTATGAAAACCAGAACAATCGTTCAATTCCGGTTTTTATCACATACGACTGTTATATATGACTCAGAAGCAGGGTTGCAAAAAATCCACGCGGTGCCTTTTATTGGTTTTAACCGGCTTTTTTTGGCCAAAATTGGCTTTTATACAGTAAAGCATTTTAATTATACATTACAACTTTTTATGTGTTTTTTAATTAGTTTTAAAGACATTTAATTGAGGTGGAAATCAATATAACCCAATTTTTCAATAATGAAGACGTTAATATTGAAATAAAAGGCCATACCAATTGCTTTCTCTGGTATACACTGACCTTAACACCCTTTTTTATTTCATTTTTACTGCTTTATGTAATTAAAAAGGACAATGGTTGCTTAGTTATATATTTTATTAACTAATTTTAAGGGATATTAATATACAAGTCATATTTTATTTCTCATAAGCATTTATTTAAAATCACCTATAAAGTCATTAAATAAAAACATCATTTCTCTCTATTAAAACAGTATTATGAATAACATATGCATTAATTTAAGCGTGAATATATGCACTATTTTAAATAGCAACTAGCTTTTCAAAATTTTAATTCAACAAGTTTTATTTTGAGAATTTTTTTTTTAAATTGTTCTCTTAATTTTATGCAGTTACATGTACTAAAAATTTCCTCAAATGTTATATCCTTCCTAATTTCTCTTACAACCAGTGGTGTAGTCGAGGGGGGATGGCGTCCCCTTACTTTATATTTTCAAGGGGACACTAGAGACGCGGGAGGACTCAGACTTCCAAACTTATTAATTTTTTCTTTAATGAACACACCAATAAATTAACAATTTTTAGAAATAAGGTATTGATTTTTAATACTTTTCAACAAAGTTGAAAAGTGCTTACTGTGCTGGTTCCCCTATTGACATTTTAACTTCCATAAGTTTGCTTGGATTGCGGCAAAATTTTATGTATATATTTTTGAGGTTCAATGTAATAGTATATCACTATTGTAAATGATGTGTGACATTAGTATTTCATTTACGCGAAAACAAAAAGAGAGTTCTTTCATATTACGCTTTATTGGCAGAAATTGTTTGAAATAGGCATTAAGTTATAATATTTTAAATATAACAAAAATGACATTTGAAATTCGTTATAACATGTTCTCTTTCAGAAATAGCATTTATCGTTCGTTCACAGGGACATTAAAAAATATTTCCAAACGCCATGATCCTTTGACGATAATTATTTGAAATGCATGGAAAGCTAGGGAAACGGTGCGTAGTGATGGGCGATTCTCGAATTCGACAATCGAGAAAAATCGTCATCGTAAAAAAACACAATCGATACATCCATCGATTAATTCCTAGAATCTACAATCGAGATGTTTTACAATCGATTATAACGAGAAAAGCTAAAAACAGTTATTGGAAAACTTAGCTATTATTCTGGACGACAATTTCATAGTAGTGATAGGGTTTAGTGATGGGCGATTCTCGAAAATTTACCAATCGAAAAAAAATCGTTATCGTAAAATACACAATCGATACAGTCGTCGATTACTTTCGAGAATCTACAAAGGAGATGTTCTAGAATCTATTATTGAAATCATTGTTTTTACATATATATAAGGCAGATTTTATTAAATATAGGGTAACTGAAAACAGATGGAATAAAAAAACAACAAACCAAAGGGAGGCTATAAAGGAGCCATAAGACTGGAAAAGTCTTGTAAGGGTGCCCCTGGTTGAAAGAAGCTGAAAAAACGCGAGTAGCTATGAAGCGGTAAGGGGAGTTTAAGTATCAAAAATTAGAATTTTTCGGCAATTAGCACGAAAATGGCCAAAGAAATAAGAATCAAAAGCACCCCTAGTGGCAAAAATATGAACTAAAGGATGATAAAAGGGATCAAAATTTTTTATTGATTTTTCTACATCATTTGAGATTGGATCTTTAATTTCACCATTTTTAGAAAGTCTTCGACTGGAATACATTAAACAAACCCCTGCGGGGAGCAAAGTAGGGGGGAGGGGCAAGGAAAGTGCATAATATGAATAAGTGGTCACAGGACTTTCCAACGATATGTCACATGAGGGGTGTCGGCTAAATTTAGAAAAGTGCCCCCGCGCGGGGACAAAGTAAGGGGAGGGGCGCGGGCGATATATAAAATGAAATAGTACTCACAGATCTTTCCAATGATATATCACATGAAAGGTGTCAGCAAAAGATAGAAAAGAGTCCCAACTCCCAGGATTCCAATTATCGTGTCCCCCGAATTATACCCTGCCCATCCTTCTCTTTGAAATTGTCATATATTAAAAATTATTTATCGGAGGGCTCCATAAAAAAATCCGATCTAAAATGTTTAAAAACGCTACGATTTCAAAAAAGTTCGAAAAGTGCCTCTCTCGGGGCGTCAAACTAGGGAGGGAAGAAGAAAGGTTCATAATATGAAAGAGTAACTTTCCGATGATAACCGAAAACTTTCCGATGATATATGAAATGACTGGTTCAAAAAAAGTTTGAAATCTTCCCTCTTTTATATCAGAATATACCCAGAAATCACACAGCCCCACTTTTAAAATTTTATATTTAATAAATAATATTTATCGAAGAGCTCCATTAAAAAACTTCATTTAATGATATTTATTGTAGAAATCTCTACAATTAAAAAAAAAAAATTCACCCCCGCACCGCTCCCCCCCGCCCCCTTCCGGAATTTAACTCTGGGAGGAGAAAGGTTCATAATATGAAAGAGTAGTGAAAGGACTTTCCGATGATATGTCAAGGAGAGGTTTGGTAAAAGTTTGAAAATTACCCGCACCCCGTTTGTCCACTCTTGCGGCCCCCAGAATTCACTCACCTTCCTCTTTGAACTTTTTATATTTAATAAATAGTATTTATCTGAGTCTCCAGGTATGGGGCAGCTTGGAAGAGCTAAAATAAGAGAAACATTGAAAATTCGGGGCAAAATGACACTAAATTTAACAGTAAAGTTTGAAACTAGGACTATACAGAACTGAATACATAAACCACTATGCTTCATAACCCACATCGGTTAATAGCAGTAAAAAGATAAGTGCCAGTTAAACTGATGGCATTGAGCTCACAGGTTATTCACACTAATTGTATATTATACTCTTATTTCAAAGAATGTCCCTCAAAAAATAAATGAAGGGAAATAATCCCCCGTTTGCCCCTTTTATACTTAACCAATGAACCTCCAAATCTAATCAGGGAAACTCCTTAACTATAATAAATCAGTATATCAAATTTGAAGCAAATCGGATAATTCTGCATGAAAAAAAGAAACATATCGCTAAATTAAGGGTGGTCTAACCCCTTTAACCCTTTTATACTTAATTAATGAACCTCCAAGTCTAATCAGGAAAGCTCCTTATCAGAACGAACATCGAAAAAAAAATTTAAGTAAATTGAATAATTCTCCATGAAAATCCATTTATCTAAATTAAGGGGAGGGGACTTGCCCCCTTTTCGCCCTTGTATACTTAACCAATGAACCTCCAAATCTAATGAAGGAAGTGCCATATCGGAATAAATCGGTATATTAAATGTGAAGCAAATCGAATAGTTCTGCGTGAAAAACCCTTTTATCTAAATTAAGGGGGAGACTAGCCCCTCCCCTTTATACTTAACCCATAAACCTCCAAATCTAATCAAGGCAGCTTCTTAACATAATAAACCGGTATCCCAAATTTGGAGCAAATCGAATAATTCTGCATGAAAACCCATTTATCTAAATTAAGGAGGGAGTCTACCCTACTTTCCCCCCTTTATACTTAACTAATGAACCTCCAAGTTTAATCTGGGAAGCTCCTTAACATAATAAACCGGTATACCAAATTTGGAACAAATCGAGTAATTCTGCATGAAAAACCCATTTATCTAAATTAAGTGGGGGACCAGCCCCCTTCTCCCCCTTTATCCTTAACCAATGAACTTCCAAGTTTAATCAGGGAAGCACCTTAACATAATAAACCGGTATACCAAATTTGGAGCAAATCGAATAATTCTGCATGAAAAACCCATTTATCTAAATTAAGGAGGGGGTCTACCCCCCCCCCCTTTCCCCTCTTTATACTTAACTAATGAACTTCCAAGTTTAATCAGGGAAACTCCTTAACATAATAAACCGGTATGCCAAATTTGAAACAAATCGAATAATTCTGCATGAAAAACCCATTTATCTAAATTAAGGGGGTGCAGGCCAGCCTCCTTCTCCCCCTTTATCCTTAACCAATGAACTTCCAAGTTTAATCAGGGAAGCTCCTTAACATAATAAACCGGTATACCAAATTTGGAGCAAATCGAATAATTCTGCATGAAAAGCACATTTATCTAAATTAAGGGGGGTGGTCCAGCCCCCTTCTCCCCCTTTATACTTAGCCCGTAAACCTCCAAATCTAATCAAGGCAACTTCTTAACATAATGAACTGGTATACCAAATTTGGAGCAAATCGAATATTTCTGCATGAAAAACCCATTTATCTAAATTAAGGAGGGCGTATACCCCCCTTTCCCCCCTTCATACTTAACTAATGAACCTCCAAGTTTAATCAGGGAAGCTCCTTAACATAATAAACCGGTATACGAAATTTGGAGCAAATCGAATAATTCTGCATAAAAAACCTATATCTAAATTAAGGAGGGGGGGACCAGCCCCCCTTCTCTCCCTTTATCCTTAACCAATGAACCGTCAAAACTAATCAGCGGAATGCCTTATCAGAATGAACATAAAAAAAATTGAAGCAAATCGTACATTTTAATCAAGAATTATCGCGTTACGTACATACATACATACATATGTACATACATGCATACACACAGAACCGACGGTTACATTAGCTCTCAGGCTTAGATAGCCTGTGAGCTAAAAAGAGATTGGATAAGCAGATGGACTCCTTTGAGAAATTATGACTTAAACCAGAAATGCGGTAAGTTTGACTCTGAAAGCTTCATTTCCATCTCGCATTTCGGCAAATCTCATCTCGATGATTTTTCCAGCATTTCGAAGCTTCCACATGGGAAGCTGCTCGATGGTTGGTTCTCTTGCGGTTTTAAACCTTTCGGGATGGGAAGTCTCTCGAGAGTTTCTCTCGCCCTTTTCAACCTTTCCCGATGGGAAGCCTCTCACTGGCTTCTCTCGTCCTTTTCGAAATCTCCCAATGAAAAGCCTTCCGAGAATTTCTCTCGCGCTTTTCAACATTTCGCTATGCGAAGCTTTTCGAGGATTTCTCTCGTCCTC
Organism: Maratus speciosus; assembly: GCA_963932465.1. NCBI lineage: Eukaryota > Metazoa > Arthropoda > Arachnida > Araneae > Salticidae > Maratus > Maratus speciosus. Next base: position 521,236,910 of record OZ010787.1, on the reverse strand, counting down.
GGCAGAGAAAAAAAGTAAGAAATTTATCGAGAGTACCAAGGGACAAGATAGAGAAAGAGGCATGACAATGAGCTGTGAAATGAAGCCCTAATTTTCAAAGTTTCTCTTATTTTAGCCCTACCAAGATGTCACATACCTGGAGCCCTCCGATAAAAATTATTTATTAAATATAAAAATTTCAGAGAGGAAGGTGGGTCGGGTGATTTCGAGGGAGGAGGACGTGTGAGTGGACTCATGCGGGGTGCAATTTTAAAAATTTTACCGAACCCTTCCTGTGCCATATAATCGAAAAGCCCTTTGACCACTCTTTCATACTATGAACCTTTCTTCGCCCAAAGGGGGATGGGGAAGGGGCGAACAAATTTTTAAAACCGTAGCCGATTTCTATAATAAATTTAAATATCACTTTAGATGTGGGTTTTTTATGCAGTCTTCCGGTAAATATTATTTATTGAACATAAAAGTTTTAAAGTGGCGGCTGTGTGAATTTCGGGCCGAAAGAGTGGGCCCACGGGGGGAGGGAGGGGGAGCAATTTTCAAACTTTTTTTAGACCAGTCATGTGATATGTCAGCGGTAAGCTCTCGGATGACTCTTTCATATTATGAGACTTTCTTCCTCCTCTCCCCAATTTGGCCCCCACTGCGAGGGTAGTTTTTTTCCGTTTTTATCATTTTAGATCGGATTTTTTTATGGAGCCCTCCGCTAAATATTATTTATAATATATGAAATTTCAGGACACTTTTCCAAATTTAGACAAGACCCCTCATGTGACATATCGTTGGAAAGGTTTGTGACTACTTATTGATGCTATGCACTTCCGGTGGCTGCCCCCCCCCCCCCCCCCCACTTTGCCCCCCGGAGGACACTTTTCCAAATTTAGTCAATACCCCTCTTGTGAGATATCGTTGGAAAGGTCTGTTACTACTTATTGATGTTATGCACTTCCGGTGACAGTCCCCCCCATTCTTTGCCCCCCCCCCCCCGGGCGATACTTTTTCAAATTTAGTCAAGACCCCTCGTGTGAGATATCGTTGGAAAGGTCTGTGACTACTTATTGATGTTATGTAGCTATGGTGTCCCCACCATCACTTTGCTCCCCCCCCGGGGGCCCTTTTCCAAATTTAGCCAAGACCGCTCATGTGAGATATCGTTGGAAAGGTCTGTGACTATTTATTGATGTTATGCACCTCCGGTGTTCATCCCCCCCCTTTTGCACCCCCCCCCAAGGGGACACTTTTCCAAATTTAGCCAAGACCCCACATGTGAGATATCGTTGGAAAGGTCTGTGACTACTTATTGATGTAATGCACCTCCGGTGACTGCCCCCCCCCTCTACTTTTCCCCCCACGGGTGTGTTTTCTAAATTTAGCCGAGACCCCTCATGTGACATATTGTTGGAAAGGCTTATGACCACTTACTCATGTTATCCACCTCCCCCACCCCTCTTCCCCTTTGCCCCACCGGGAGGGCTTTTTTGTAAATTCAGATCCAGACTTCTCATGTGACATATGGTTGGAAAGGCCTAAAGACCTGTGACGACTTAATCATATTATGCAGCTGCTGTGCCCCTCCACTCGCTTTGACCCCTCCCCCAAGAGATCTGGTCCGAGGTTCATTCGTTTCGATATTATATTTTTTACAAGATTTTGTAGTGCGTGCACATCACACCCGTCTGCTATCATATATCAGTGCCGTATATAGCGGGTAACCTGTTCGGGATTTCATATTACAAGATTACGTATAAATTAGGGGCCCCGATTAAAGGAGGGGCCCGCTAGCGGTTGAAGTCACCTAGTGTTTATTAACATCGACTCATTCCAGTTCACCCGCAGACAATTTTTGATAAATGTATAACGTATATAATACATAATATATGATTTGTAAAAGAAATTTGCAAACTGTAGTCATCGAGAAAAAATTTACACAATCGAAAAATATCGAGATGTCCATACAATCGAGAAAATCGAGAAAAATATCTCGTTATCGCCCATCACTAACGGTGCGCGAAACATTTATAGTACTTTTACAAGGCCGCACAAAAGAATCCATCCCATTATCATCTATGTGTTCAGTTGCTTAAACGAATTTTCGATTATATTCAGGGCTCCCAACACATTTTAGTCCCCCAAAAGTGAGAAGGGGGTCTTTTTTTTTTAAAAAAAAAGGGGGGGACTTCAAGGAACCATTTATATTAGAAAGGGGGACTAAAAGGAGGTATTCGTCTAAAAATACTGCACCGAGTTTACCTAAATATGCAAGCAAGTTTTTAAAAAAATATCCCAGAAAATATATTAATTCGTTATCTTTATAAAGATAGTCGTAAGGCAATGCTCACAGCTTTATTTAAACATACTTAAATGTTCTACATCAAGAAGATAGAAAGTGTTCAATATTGAGCACTTACCTTTATAATTGTCCTTAACCCCTTAATTCTCGCTCCCGAGATATTCTCGGGCTGTGTCTTTTACTCAAATTGTTTGATTCCCACCAGTTATATAAAATAGTGAAATTGGCTATATTTTAGTATCGTTTTACCTGTCATTAAATAAGGTGAATATTTCTTTTAAATAAAAGTGGTGCCAATAAGCAATTTGAATTATTCAACTGTAATTTAATTTGAGCGTTAAGGGGTTAAAGAAGCATGAACTTTTAATTCAAATTCTTGAGTATTAAAATTTTAAATTAATTTAACATATATATATTGTTAATTATTAACCATAAAAATTTTTAATTTAAATTTTAGTTCTTTTCTACACAAAAATTGAGATAAGATATGTTGTTCATGAGAAAAAGCATAGTATGGCAACGCCCCCTGGGGAGTGATCAAAACCAATATTGAATCAACAGTTAATCATAATCATCTTAGATTTTAAATTTGATGAAATTCCATCCCAAACATGCCATCTGGCTATCACAGAAATTGTTAAAAAATGCGACACAGTAGCACCACCTGTTGGGCGAAACACACCAAAATCTAAACAGCAATCAATTTATGTCAAGGGTTGAGTGAATGTGAAATTTGGTGAAATTTAATTCCAGAGGTGATGAGATATAAATGCGTAAACTGTGAAAAATGCTGCATAGCAATGCCACCTGTTGGGCCATACACACCAAAACCTGATTAGCACTTGTATATGCTAAGGTCTGATTAAATATAATATTTGATGAAATTCTATGCTTTAGCAGGGATCACTGTAGAGAGGTTTGGCGGGGCGGCCCGCCCTCGTGCCCTTTAAAAAAAAAATCCCGCCCTTCTTGCCCCTTTTCCAGGTAGAAATCTGCCCTTCTTTTTTTCTAGGGTAGAATCTTGCCTTCTTTGTATTGTACTTTCAAAAATTCCCCACTATCCTGCCTTTTTAGATTGATAAGTCTGGAGTAATTCTCCCCTTTTCCTCCCACTCTCTTTGTTCTCTTCTCTGTGGTATGTCACTAGACCTCCATTGAACAAAACTTAAAGGGGTAACTGAAGCAAAAAATTCTTTGTCATTGATTCATCTCACCAGCTCTGGTGAAATAGTATTATGACCATTTGTTCTGATCTTTGACCACATGATAGCTTACAGGAAGTCTATAAAAAAAATCGAGAAAAAGAATTTTTACTTTTATTCTGTAGTCAAATCAACCCGTTTTTCTAAAAAAAGGAAGAAGTTACCTTAAGTTTTAAAAATGTCATTCAAAAATCATAGGAAAAGGGAAAATGAACGTGAATATATTAAAGGCTAATGTCAGACGAGCGTCTTTTTGCACGCTTTTTTGCTTACGTAATACGTAAGCAAAAAAGCGTGCAAGAAGACGTTCGTCTGATATTAGCCTAAATACACAAACAGATGTGCTAAAGTAACGGATTATTTCACGGAAAAGATCGAGAAGGTACTTCCATTATTTTTAATGCTTTTCATACGGTAAAATTACGTAAATTATAAATGTTCTTATAAGGAAGGGCGGCTTTAATATCTACGTTTCTTTTTTTTTTTTTCCGCGCCCTACGGTCGATATATTGTAAAGAAACTTAAATTTTAATCAAGAATTTTGTGTATTTTCCTTCTTATAGTTTTTAGTGCCCCGAGCAGCCCCCCCCCCCCCCCTCACTAATTACAAGAGATCTAAATTCCGTCCGAAAGGAAGTCTTTTCATGATTAATTTATTGTCCCATCACAAATTAAACTTCCACTCGGTCATCTTTTTCAATAGATAAAATCTTTCTCTTAAGTCTCAAATATCTTCATTTAAAAAAAGAAAAAAGCAAACAAAATCGCAAAATAAAAAGCGCCCTTTGTGGAGATCGATATTAGCTATTTAACGCCAAAAAATCATTTAAAATGTATTGAAATGCAAACTAGGTATTTCAAAAATTTCACCCATAGGATTAACATTAGCGAGCGGGTGCTTTTGCGTGAGGGAAGTAGCGTCTTAAAAGTCTTACGGCCGCCCTACCTTCTCTACTCGATATCTTGCAAACTGTAAAAGCGATTTTTAATCATGAAATAGGCGAAATCTACAAATTAAAATTATTGATAAAAGGAATTTATGTATTAGGGATGCGGAGTATTGATTCCACATCCCTAATAAAATTCCTTTAGGCGTAGGGGAGACGGGATGGCGGAATTCACGGCAAAAATGTTAACTAGGAAATTTACATGAGACAAAAAAGCTGTATCAGAAGGCAGTTTGGTTCCCAAATCTCTCGGCAGAGCGCAAAAATAGCCTACTTTCAAAAGAAAAAAAAAATCGGCGTTCTGTATATATATTTTATCCAAGTACGGGATTTTTACAAAATAAATGTTTTCCAGCCATTTATTTATTTCCATTTTTACCCTCCTATTGTCCTATCTTTCACATATAATACAACCAAAACCAAAACTCCTAAAATATACTGCTCAACAGTTAAACTACTTTTAGTTGCTTATAAATTAAATCATGACAATGAAATACCTAAACTACATTCTCATTCTCAAGTACTCGAAGATTATTCATAATACGCATCAATAAACAAACATTTTTCTTGACCGTGGTATATCACGCAATCGGAATCTGCAAAGTCAGATAAAAATAAACGATAGTTGAGTTAGAATTTACTATCAGAAGAAAGAAAAAACAAAATTAACTATGCATTGGAAGTAGAGGTCTGTGCGGACCATATTTTTATGCTTCGGCACAGTGTGAAAGAAAAAAACTTCGATTCGGTCCGTCCCAGCCTATAAAGAAATCAGTGAAAATAGGACCGACCCGACCCGTGCAAAGTCAATTAAATTGGACCCTTTCCAGCCCGACTCAATTTCTGCAAAAAAAATTCCAATTTTCTTTTAGATACGCAATTAAGATTATTTTAAGGAATGCTGCACACATATTTATGGGAAAATTTTACAGTACGTTTTAGATTACACACGTTATTATGACAAAAAATACACAATATAATAATTTAGAATAAAAGAAAAAAGTAGCTTTAAAAACATCATAACTTTTTAAGGTGTATAATAAAAACATTTCTGAAAATATTTCTCCATAATTTATTAACGCTGAAATCTAAAAGATCCACTTTCTGACACATATCTGAATTCATTTTTTTCAGAAACGCAAAAAAAAAATAACAGGTGCCCTTATTCAGAAACTATGTAATCGAATGGCGTTTCGATGTTTTAATACAGACAAAAGATCTTTCAGAAAATACTTAATTTTCTTATAGGCCCGTTTAATTTTTTCGTCGGCTCGGCCTGGCACGATCCACGGCCGATTTTTACTTTCTTCTATCTTGACAAGAAGAAAGTATTGGTTTTATGAAAATTTTCGAATTCCAGTTTTCGACGGATTTACACGTTTTATGGGTCAGAGATTCTAAAAAACATGTTTTTACAAAATGTCTGTCTGTGAGTCTGTCTGACTGTATGTGACACAAATTTTGTGGGCGCTCTATCTCAAGAACTAATGCACGGAATTTAATAAAAAGTTATATTCAGCTAGTCCCTGATATAGATTGGTGCTGATTAGTTTTTGGTGTAAATCGCCCTGCAGGTGGCGCTGCTATGTAGCATTTTGCAGGATTTCCACAAAAGCTCGATCTCAAGAACTAATGCACGGATTTTTATAAAACTTCAGATTCCGTTAATCCTTGATATGAATTCGGGCTGGTAAAGTTTTGGTGCAAATCGCCCAACAGATGCCGCTGCTATGCTGCATTTTGCAGCATTTACACGATTTTCGTAATAGCTCAACCCCAAGAAATAATGCACGGATTTTCATCAAACTTCAGATTTAGTTAGTGCTTGACATGAATTGACGTTTTGCCCCTTGTGGTGTAAATCGCTCAACAGGTGGCGCTGCTATGCTGCATTTTTTTAGATTTCCGCAATAGCTCTATCTCAAGAACTAATGCTTGGGTTTTCAACAAACTTCAGATTTAGGTATACCTGGATATGAATTAGTGCTGTTTATGTTTTGGTGTAAATCGCTCAATAGGTGGCGCTGGTATGCAGCATTTTTCACGATTTCCACAATAGCTCAATTTCCAGAACTAATGCACGGATTTTCATCAAACTTCAGATTCAGTTAGTCCTTGACATGAATTGATGTTTTGTACCTTTTCGTGTAAATCACTCAACAGGTGGCGCTGCTGTGCTGCATTTTTTGTGATTTCCACAATAGCTCTAGCTCCAGAACTAATGCACCGATTTTCATCAAACTTCAGATTCCGGTATACATTAATATGAATTAGTGCTATTTGTGTTTTGGTGCAAATCGCTCAACAGGTGGCGCTGCTATGCTGCATTTTTCAGAATTTCCCCTACAGCTCTATCTCAATAAGTAATGCACGAATTTTCATCAAACTTCAAATTCAGGTATTCTTTGATACGAATTGGTTCTAAATTGATGTAATTTCTTTTACTATTTAAATGATTTAACTGACGAGATTTATTTAGACGAAAGTTTTGTGATGGCCACAACATACTAGTTTTATTATTAGATTCGGGCCGGCCATTAATCTTTTTTCTGCTGATATGGTCCGGATCTGGATTTCTTTGGCCATATCAGTCTGATAATTGTTTTTCAAAGTTTTTTTCAAATTGTGACAAAATGCTCCTTTAATAAAGAATGGAAAATGCAAACGATAAGACGGAATCCCGCCCCCCCCCCTTCCTTTCTTCTATCTTTACAAGAAGATATTATTGGATTCGTGAAAATTTTCGACTTCCGGTTTTCGACAGATTTATACGTTTTAGAACGTCCTGAACACGATTTGACTGTTTTTAGAAAACAGTCTGCCGGTCTGTCCATACGTGACAAAAATTTTATGGGTGCTCTATCTCAAGAACTATTGCACGGATTTTAATAAAACTTTAAATTCAGTTAGACCTTGATATAAATGGGTGCTGATTAGTTTTCAGTGTAAATCGCTCAACAGGTGGTGCTGCTGTGCTGCATTTTTCACGATTTCCGCGATAACTATATCTGAAGAACTAATTAAAGGAATTTCTTCAAACTTCATATTCTGTTAGACGTTGACACAAATAGACGCTGATTAAGTTTTGGTGTAAATGCCCGAACAGGTGGCGCTGTTGTGCTGTATTTTTCACAATTTCTGCGATAAGTATGTAGTTTGAACTTATGTACAGATAAGGGGTGATTATGAGTAAAAAAAAAAAAAAAATCTGAAATTCACAGATAATTTTCTGAAAGGTTACAGCAGAATGGGGGCGGGGGGGGGATCCCCTCGCGACATTAACTATGCGTTTTTTCCGCGGCCTTTTGACGAGTTTCGCGTTTTTCCCGCGGCCCTTTGACAAAATCCACGTTTTTTCCGTGATCCAATAACAAACTTTGCATTTTCTCTGCAATCCTTTAAGTAAATTTGCTTTTTTTTACTTTCTTCTACCTTTACAAGAAGAAAGTATTGGATTCGTAAAAATTTTCGACTTCCGGTTTTCGACGGATTTACACGTTTTAGAATGCCCAGAACACGATTTGATGGTTTTTAGAAAATGTCTGTCTGTGAGTCTGTCTGTCACTCTGTCTGTGAGTCTGTATGTGACAAAAATTTTGTGGGCGCTCTATCTCAAGAACTAATGCACGGAATTTCACAAAACTTATTATTTAGTTAGATCTTGATATAAATTGGACCTGATTAGTTTTTGGGGAAAATCGCCCTACAGGTGGCGCTGCTATGCGGCATTTTTCACGATTTCTGCAATACCTATATCTCAAGAACTACTGCACGGATTTTCATAAAACTTCAGATTCAGTTAGTCCAGGATATAGTTTGGTGCTGATTACTTTTTTGTGAAAATCGGCCAACAGGTGGCGCTGCTATGCTGCATTATTCATGATTATTGCAATAGCTCTAACTCAAGAAAAAATGCACGAATTTTCATCAAACTTCAGATTTCGTTAGTCCTTGATATAAATTAGTGCTGTTTAATTTTTGGTGTAAATCGCCCAACAGGTGGCGCTGCTGTGCTGCATTTTCACGATTTTCGCAAGAGCTGTATCTCAAGAACTATTGCACGGATTTTCATCAAACTTCAAATTTAGTTAGTCCTTGAGATGAATTGTCGTGTAAATTAGTGCTGTTTAATTTTTGGTGTAAATCGCTCAACAGGTGGCGCTGCTATGCTGATTTTTTTGCAATTTCCGCAATAGCTTTATCTCAAGAACTAACGCTTAGATTTTCAACAAACTTCAGATTCAGGTATACCTTGATATCATTTAGTGCTCTTTATTTTTAGTGTAAATCGCTCAACAGGTGGCGCAGCTATGCTACATTTTTCAGAATTCCCGCTGTAGCTCTATCTCAAGAACTAATGCACGAATTTTCATCAAACTTCAAATTCAGATATACTTTGATATGAATTGGTGCTAAATTCATGTTATTTCTTGTACTATTTAAATGATTTAATTGGCGTGATTTATATAGAAGAAAGTTTTGTGATGGCCACAACATACTAGTTTTCATGATACTATGATGAAATTTGCGTTTTTTATCGCGATTTTTTTGATGAAATTTGTGGGAGGTTTTTTCGCGATCTTTTGACAAAGTTTGCGTTTTTATTCGCGATCCTTTGACGAAATTTGAATTTTTTTCACGATCTTTTGGCGAAATTTGCGTTTTTGTTCACGATCCTTTGACGAAATTTCGTTTTTTCCGCGATTCTTTGACGAAATTTTTGGTTTTATGCCTTGATACTTTGACAAAATTCGCATTTTTTTCGTGATCCTTGAATGAAATTCGCCGTTTTTTGCGATTCTTTGATGAAATTTGCGTTTTTTCCGCGATCCTTTAGCGAAATTTGCGTTTCTCCCGTAATATGAAAGTGTATTTTTTCTGAGATTATATAAAAGTAATATTAATGTGTTTTCTAAACAGTATGCAGTTATTACAAAAATGCCCTTTTTTAAAATAATGTGCCCTTTACAAAAAAAATGCCCTTTTTTGTAATATGCGCCCTGCCCTTTTTTATGTTCAAGAGTGATCCCTGCTTTAGTTTTAGGGAAAAAAGTGGCTACGATATATATATCATATACAGAGAGAAATTTTCAAAAAATTGTCAAATCATATTTAGGTCAACCTAAAACATGGAAATCCATCAAAAAGATTCAAATACTTTCTTCTGATAAAAATATATTTAAGAAGTATAACAAAAACAAGAATACATTTTAATAAAGATTTCCTTTAATAGAGGGATATGCTTCTACATCAAAATCGAAAACAAAATTAAACATATAATAATAAAGACAGAGGTTGGTCTGTGTGGTCTATGTGCTGAAAAGACCGCTGCACATATAGCTACAAGATGGAGGCGAGGTACATCTATGTCTAAAATCATGCACTTTGAAGCCATTTTTCAGATTTATTTTATTTATTTATTTATTTATTTTTGCGAATTTTAGCTTTTATTTTCCTTTACCGTTCATGGTAATTTTTTTCACATTAATAAAAGGAATTCAGTTTTAATTTTTTAGTCCAATAGTAGTAAATTTTGTTCTCTTTTCAGCAGTTCCAATAAAGTTTATTCAGAATTTGTACAGTGATTTATTTTTGGCGATTTTTTAATGCGAATTTCAGCTCTTTTTTTTTCGCGTTTCGTTTCAATTTTATGACATTCGGAAAAGGAATTTGGTTTCAAACTCTTAGCCCTAATGTAATAGATTTTTTCCTTTCACGATTGTGTCCCCAGATTGTAATTTTTATCCTTTTTTTTTTTTTTTTTTTTTCCATTCCGCGACGATTTTTTTCACATTTGTGAAAGAATTCTGGTAACAATGTTTTAGCCTACTTTAATAAATTTTGTCTTTAGTGATTTTTCTACATTAGTAAAAGGAATCCTGATTAATTTTTTTAGTCCCATCATTACAGTAAATGTTGTCCTCTTTTCAATAAAGTTTATTCGGAATTCGCACAGCGATGTTTGAATCTTTCGCAATTTTTTATGCGATTTTTAGAGATTTTTTGCCTGTTCCAATCTTTTACCGCAGTTCAATATATTTTGTCCTCTTTTCAATAAATTTGTTTCGGAATTCGTACCGCAGTTTTTTATTTTTATTTATTTATTTAGCTTATTTTTTATACATTTTTTGTGTTTTGCAGGGATTTTTTGTCATTCGGTTTCAATCTTCTGGTAGTTTAATGTAGTAAATTTTGTCCTCTGCGCTTTAGTGATTTTTAATGCGATTTTCATTGAGTTTAACTTTTAGAGGCATTCCGTGGTGATTTTTTGACTTTCATAAAAGAATTTCTGTTACAATGCTATACCTTACAAGCCCACTGTAAATAAATTTTGTCCTCTATGATTTTTAGAGCTTTTTACATTTTGCGGCAATTTTTCCACATTAGTAAATTTTTTGAGTTTTTTTTTTCAGTCACCGAAAAAGGATGAAGTGGACCTTTTTCTGTAAAGGGAACTTTAGGGGGGAAAGGGCACCATTTGGGAGATCTGCATTATGCATTTTATATATTTTTTTATATTATGATAAACAAAGCATTAATTAGGTATGTAAACGATATCTGCATACAATGTCACACACAAAAAAAATTCAAATACACTACCATCTATGGCTGGATATTTATTTAAAAGTTTTGCAGCTGGATTAAATTTTAGTGTGTTATGTGATGCGCATATAATTATTAATTTATATATGGCCTCTCAAAATACATTCAAATGAATACATTACCATTTATAAAAGCAATTATTGCTTGATGTTTGATTAACTAAACGAAACTTTATTGTTGATAAAAAATGCTACACATGCTTTTCCATCACACATTATTGCTCTAAAATTAATTGTACAAACATTTGTGAATAATTAATACATTGGCCGGTATACAGGGTGTACCACAAAGATTGACACGTGGTTTAATTTTCTAACCTTTTGAGATAAGTATGGAATGTAGATTATAAAAATGCTTAAAATAAGATAAGAAAACAATAATGAAATATTATGACAGTGAAGTAATATTCTCGTTAATTTAAAAAAATGCATATTAAAAAAAAGCTTTTATGTGATTCTTCTATTAAAAATTATTTCAGTTAAAAAAATTTTTGCAGCAACAAAATCATTAAAAAACGGCTTACTCCAAGCTAAAACACAGGCTTACTCAAAATTTGGAAAATCATAGAATGGCTACTGACACGAAATCTAGAAAAGTATAAAGAGTTGAGAACGTTTATGAGAGCAAGCATTTCTGAACAGTTCCCTGAGAGTAGAAAAGAAATGCATATTATTAAACTGTGACAAAATTAAATATATTGCTATTGTTTTAAAACAATTTTGCACTTTTATTTAAATATTTAATTAAAATTAATTCGAAACTTTTTTTATTAACTTGAAAACTAATTTATTAGGAAAGTGCTTCTTAAGTAACTCATCTGGTACAAATATAAGTGTTATTTGCTATCGAAACTCTACTTCAAAAAGCTATCTTTAAAAAATTTCTGCTCGACTCTTTAATCACTTTATAGAATGCCACAAATTCAAATAAATTTATTATTAGAGTAGAATTTTATTCTTGATTATAATGTGGTAACATTCTCTGTGCCGTTTCACACATTCAAATTTCAATCCTATTTAATTCTTTCAATCAGAATAACTACTCATTAAAAATAACTTCTATGTCAAATTTAAAGTTTCTAGCCCTGATAGTTTCAGAAGAATAGCAACGTTAGAATGTTTTCAGCTCATTTCACCACTTACAATCTCAAAAATTTTAAAAGTCGTTCTTCATGAGCATCTACATGTTAATAGTTACCACTAATATTTATTTTCAAGTTTCTTGAACAAAACAGCTTCAGATAAATCGTGATAAAACGATTTTAGCAAACTTTCCAACCAATTTACCGTATTAAAATTTTAATTAAAAAAAAAAAAATCATTTTAAGCAAGCATGTAAGTCCTGAAAATACACAAGTGTCATGTTTTAAGTTTCTTGAGAAATCATGATGAAACTGAAATTTTACAATGTTTTTTCCGTATTTCACACCATTAAAATTCTAATTTTTGAGGAAAAAAAAATCAAGTATTGCATTTACACACTAGAAGTAGTCTATAGTTACTAATTTAAAGTTTCTATTTCAAGTTTTTTTTAAAAAGAAATCTTGATGAAACGCAATTTTTGGAAATGTTCTGTAGACGGATATTTATCTATTTCCCCTTTTTAAAATTCCTAAGCATTTGAGTACTAAACGTATTCTTCGGACCAATAAAAAACATTATTTATCAATTATCTTCGGCCTTGGTCACATTTTTTATATCTTTTCTCATGTAAACAGTATTATTTTTTACTTCTGGTCAAAAAATGGCTTAACAATTGCCTGGATGCGAAAAACGTGTCGAATTTCCGCCAAATTAGAGTTTGACATATAGTCTCAGAATATTAAATACTCTATTCATCACGTATAACATACAGGGTGTCCAGCAAATAAGACACTGATTTCAAAATTATCTCAAAAACAAAGATCAACAGAATTATGCGGTAAACGGTTTGTTTATTAGCTAAGCTGTAAAAATGTTATACAGAAGTTTAAAAAATTAGTTGCAAAAACCACTAACAGATGGCGCTGTAATCGCAATGCCTATAAATTTTATTTTGAAGTCCCAAGCACTAGCGTCTCATTCCAGATGGCTTCCTATGGAAGAATGAAAATTGGGAAAGACCACTTTTTCGTAGGGGTGATGTACAGAAGTGGAGACAAGTGGTCACAGAATTATTGCATCAGCTTCAGTTTTAGAGAATTTCAATTAATAGAATTTTCAATAAAAAGTTTAGCAATCATTATATAAGAACTTACTAAAATATTTTATTTGGGTAATGTACAGAAGCGGAGCCATGTGTTGACAGAATTGAGATTTGTTTCAAGCTACATTCGGTCCTGATACCAGTATCTCTGTGGTATGTCTTTTCTCTCCTAATTGGTAGATCGTGGAATCGAATCCAAGTAGAGGAGGATTTGAAAAAAATGGAAATCTTTACTTTTTAATATTTATTTAAACTGTGAAAAAAGTTTGAATAAAAAAATCCAAAGTTTCTGGTTTTAAAATTTAATTACGCTAAAGGAAATCCCTTTTTTAAAAATCGTTAAGCATTTATAATAATGATTCATAAATCATTATTTTTAAACTTGTAGAGAAAAGTTTGAATGAAAAAATACAAAGTTTCTATTTTTAAAAACTTAAGTTTTAAAAAAAAATAATTTAATTTAAAAAACTCGTTTTCATTTTTTTTTTTTATCATTGAGCACATAAATATGGTGCAGCTTCTAGCGATAGGACAAAATACTTTTGCTTTGAAGTTGATGATATGACTTATCATGAATTCCTTTTAAAAAGGAAATAATTTAATACATAATTTCTGTCTCTAAAACTTTGTTTACAAAGAAAAGAAATATAAGTGTTATGCTAAAACCGAAGTATTATGCCGTGATTTAAAAATAAATGAAAAGTGCAAAATTACTTTTTTATTTATAATAATTCAGGTATAAACAATAATACCAAAACATTATGCCGTGATTTAAATATATAAAAAATAAATAAAAAGTACAAAATTTTTTTCTAAATACATGCATCTTGATTTAAATAATTATATGGCATTAAAAATTGAATTTAATATAATATTTTAATAAATTCTTATATAATGATTTCTAAATCTTTTATTGAAAATTTTATTAATTGAAATTTTCTAAAATTAAAGCTGATGCAATAATTCTGTGACCAGATGTCTCCACTTCTGCACATCACCCCAATGAAAAAGTGGACTTTCCCAATATTCGTTCTTCCATAAGGAGCCATATAGGAATGAAACACTAGTGCTCTGAACTTCGAAGCACAGTTTACAAGTATTGCGATTACAGCACCATCTGTTAATTTTTTTGCAACTAAATTTTGAAACTTCTGCATAACATTTTTACAGCCTAGTTAATAAACAAACCATTTACCGATTGATCTCTGTTTTTGAGATATTTAATTTTGAAATCAGGGTCTTATTTGCTGGACACCCTGTACTTGCAAAATTTGAGCCCAGTAGAAAACACCTGTTTTAACGCTATCATGTTCAAACGCACATGGAAAAAAAAAGACTTTGGGAGTCTGAAAGGAAATACCAACATACACACATGTATGCGCACATGCATAGAGAATTGTTGTAAAAATAGGCAAAATGGATTCAGGAGGCTTCAAAAAGTAAAAATATATCAAAATTTCACTGTCTTATTTTTCTTTTCCATGATTACAATAAATTCCTTACACTACATCTGCCATTAAGAAAATATGCAATAATTTTCAATGCTCTCAGTGGAAAGCAGCTATTTTTTAACTTATTTCCAAAATAAATAATGCAAAACAAATTCTAATAAAAATTTCGTTGCTTGAATTAGTGTTACTGAATTACGAATTCTATTCAAAAATATTCAGTCATAAAATAACGTTTTAAATTTTTGAATTCTATAGCAAGCTATTTAGTGTCCAACAGATAAACTAATTAATTTAAGTTTAATTTTAAATCAAAATTTACTTTTTCAATTAATTTCCCCTGCAATAATGTTCGAAACTATGAGCGTCCCCCCACTTTTTTTTCCAGGACTACACCACTGCTTACAACATTGTTCATTCTACGATTTTAATTTGTCTGTATGGACATATTTGGAATAAGTTACATAACAGCTTAGTAGTAGAAAAACTTTTTACATATATCATTTTTATAAGTTAGAATATCAATTGCTTATTACTGGGTGTTTGTTCTCAAGTATGATTGTAAGTAGTATAAGAAGTACTAGTGTTCGTAAGATAATTTCAGTTATTAAATACATATATCCTATTTAGTTTTAATCAATTTTAAAAGTAAATATCAGTATGTAAGAATGTTTCTATTTTGATGTGTGACATTTTCTTATTCTTTCATATAATCTTTAAAATGTGTGGTGGTATGTGTAGAATTCCAAACCAATACTTTAGAGTCTAATTTAATGTATTCCTTTGAAAATTTATAATTTTTTTTTTTCTGATATAATGCCTTCACAGTTGCATTCTAGCAGTTATAAGGACTTATTTATTTGACAAAATTTAATAGAAGTTTATATTTTTTTAGAGAAAATATTTATAAGTGTATTAAATATAAATTAATCCAAGTTTTATATGACTTATCTATAAACCACCTTTTTGAAAAATAAAAACCGGCTTTTTTGAAGTGGTTAAAAGGCTAAAAGACGGCAACCCTGCTCAGAAGCAAAATTTAAATGAATGTTTAAACCGCACGATCATGCGGGTTGGGTCTTAAAGGGCTAAATTAACTTTTTCTGTAGAGGATATCGAACTTTCATTGCATCAGAGACACTTTGGTACATACTTTAGAATACAAAATGCTAAGTTAACTCAATTCCACCTTTTGTGGGTTTTTTTTTTTTTTTTTCAAGAAATTAGACCTGAGGATTCTTGTAATTATGGGTTAGAAATCAATCGATCAAATATAATATTGTGCTCTAACAACTTAGCAGCAAAAACTAGAAATTACCAATTAAAGTTAGAGAACTCAACAGTGGAGCAGATTTTAGGTTAGATCAATGGGTATATCTGACAACACCACTTGAGAGAAGGTTGTCTTGACTTATTTAAAAAACATCATGTTGCAAAACAATTAAAATAAGTTAAAGTTTAGATTAAGGGTTATGCTTTCTTGCCATGAGCTTCATTATTTATCCTGATTAGTAGCTGCTATGATAAGACATACATGCTAGTAGCTATCACATATAAATAGCTATTAATACAGTAGACTCCCTCAAATGTGCAACCCTAAAATCTGCACATCATCAGAGATGTAAACAATGAAACTTTACGTTCAGATGTAGCGGCAAAATTGATTTTGATGTGAATTAATAAGTTACCTAATTATGAGGAAAGTTTCATTGAATAATTCAAGTAAAATGTATCTCATCTTTATTATGCATATTTAATTATACATTATAAATTATTTACTTGACCTTTACTTTTAATAATTCAATCCTTTTTTAAATTATCTACTTTTAATCATTTTAGTTTATTACTTTACTTAATTATTTTAATTTTAATGTTTTACTACATTACAAGCATTCATTATAATTTTGATTACATTATTACATTCAAATTAGATTAAAAATGTAAACAAATCAATGACCAGAAATCCACACAACTCCTGGCCCCAAGCTGTGTGGATTTGAGGGAGTCTACTGTATAATTAAATCTAGGTCTATTTTTCATTCCTTCAAAAACCTTTTGTTATTTACATATCAAATATTTATTTCAATTTTTGTTGTATATTCACAACATTGACCTAGATTTTTTTTTTTTCAAAAAGCTTGAGTAGTAACTAATTTTTTTAATTCTGTTTTCAGTGCTAGTTTTTGTATTTTGTATTACTCAATTACATACATACTAAAGTTGCTAAACATGAAGATGTTAAACAAATTTGTCTTTGAATTTTTTTTTCTCTGTAAACAAGAGGCTTTGAATATTATGCTCCTCAGCCCAATTTACTGTATTTTATAACATATAAACTCTTTCAATGTATATATATATATGTATTTAATTTTTTTTTTAAACACATGAATTTTAACATATGAATGTTTTAAACATAAATTGATTACTAGAAGCTTCAAATATACACATCCAAGATTGCAGCCCAGTCTGCCAAGTAGTTTGAGTTATGCTTAAAAAACTATGCACATTGCAATCAGTTTTACAACGATTAAAAATAAAATTAATATTAGAAGTTTCAAACTTTAAACATGCACAATTTCTAAAATACTTGTCTATATGCCTTTCCATTTCATATAAATTTTGTAAAATAATCAAATTGTATTAAAGTTAGTTGTTAGCATTTAAACTTTTAAAATTTGTTGCACTTTCTAAATGTAGATGACTTCCTAAGCAAAATTTAAATGTAGCATTTATTAGTAGATGTTATTACTAATCAATTCATACCAGGTTGCATTTTCTGTGTATTATTATTATTATTATTGTTTTTTACATGGATTGTATCAGTCTGTCTGTTAAATATCCTTTTATCTTCTTAATAAAGATTTTGGGTACTTGTTAGTTATCCCGTCGACCAGTTTCACCAAATTATATAAATTGCCAAACCACTCGCCAAATTATACAAATTGACATAATTTTTATTTTAAATAATGAAAGATCAATTAAATTAGCAAAACATTAATAAAAATACAGATATAACATCGAATTAAAAATCACTTGATGACGTAACAAGCACATGATCATGTTTAATGCCAGCCATTATTGGCATTTAATCTTACAATTTGGCGACAGTAATTTGGTCGACGGGATAACTAACAAGTATCAGATATTGTTATTTGAGCATCAGATTTCTTGTTTTCTCTGCATCAAATAGTTGGCAATTACTTGTTGAATTTTGGATTAAAACATGATCTCTCAGTTCTAAATTTGAAAAAGTCAGTTCTATATTTCTATGAGTGAAACAACGTTAAAATAATTATCTGTTTGTATTTTTCAGACAAAGAAAAAATTGAAGTTGTCTGCACCAAAGAAAAAATCATGTCCATCTAATCATCATGCCATTTGTAATAAAGAAGTGGTGATTCAACTAGAAAGATTAAGTGATTCCACTGTTAGAGAAATGACTGCATGTGGGCCTGCTCTTCCACCTGAACAGGTACAATATGTACACAGTAATATTTCATTTACAGTAGACTCCCTTAAATCCACGACCCTAAAATCCACATATTTTTTCAGATGTAAACAATGAAATTTACAGTTAAGTTGCAGGAACAAAATTCAAGATGGCGTCAAAATCGACTACCATAATGATTTTTTGTACTAAATTTTTTGTTAATCATTCTCTTTTGGTTATTATAGCTGATTTATTACTAAATAAATTTACATTACTTTTGATTTTGATATAAATTAGCATATCTATATGATGGCGTATCGATCTTATGATCGCTTTACCACTAGATGGCAACATAGGACTTTTGGAATCGAATTGAATCGATTTCATCAGTAATAATTTAATATTTTTCTAGATTTTTATTTTACATAATCATTTTAATAATTACTTATATTTAAACTAATAAATTATTTTAATATTTTACTTATTTTAATGTTTCACTTTATTGTAAGCATTCATTATATTTTCCATTGCTTAACTACCAATCAAATTAATGGTTCAAAAATGTAAACAAATCAATGACCAGAAATCCGCAAAATTCTAAAATCCGCACAACCTCTGGTCCTGAGCTGTGCGGATTTGAGGGAGTCTACTGTATTGACTTTATGTAACATAAGGTGCACCATTACATAATTAAATTTACAAAATAAAATTCAAACTGTACATATTGTTAATAAAAGTTGCTGCTGCTTCCTGCCTGACAGTAAACATCTGACATTATTGACTCTGCTTGTGTAAAAGTGAAAAACCTACACAAATACTTACTGGTTTAACTTTTAGTTCAATGTAAAAAGGATATTGTTCATTTAATTAAATTTGTCAAAATTAAGCAAAGAATTAAAACCAAATGTTTTCAAAATGCTAGTTATTAGTAGAATTCTTATTTATGTAAAGGGCATAAATGGGTGTTACATTTCAAAAAAGTATTAAAAAATACCTTCATGTTTAATTGATCAAAATATTCAATTTTGATTGTTATTAAAAATTATCTGTGACTGTCCATGAATTTGCTTGACCACACTGTGGCTTTTATAATAAACGCAAACTGAAATTAAATAGGAAAATGCTGGTGAAACAGATTTACCATATTTTTATAAAAAGTATATTTGTAATAACAAGCATTTTTTCTATAGTGTATTAAATAATAAAATCACTGTCCTTAAATTGATTATAACTGGAATTCCCTTTGTCTGAAAAATAATCTTTAACCTCACCTAAGATGCACTCTAAAAGCTTTCTTAAAAAAACAATTATTGTAACAAATGTGACTGTTATTTCAGATTGCACACACAAAAAAAAATAATAATAATAATAACATATCAAACCATATCACAATATATATTTTAAACGGAAAAGTAAAATATTTATTTGCTTGAAAGACATTATTAAAAGCATATTAAAAGTAAATTAAAAACTTATATTGACATGTTTCAACTCCTTCACTTAGTCGTCATCAAATAGAAATTACAAATACAATGCATATGAAAAATGGAAAAAAAATCATTGAATACAAACAAGTAAACATATAATGCACCCTACATTCTCTCCATCACACGTGTTCCCATTATGTTACGATTCCGCAAGTTGTCCAACCATTCAATCCATATATTCGGGATGCGAAAAGATAACGTATCGTTACAAACCCCTGAACCTCTTAAATAAATTTCAATGGATTCTCTTATAAGTAACTGTAATTAAAAATTAGACCTGTAGATTAATTTACTCTTGTTAAAAAGTATGTTAATGCTCTCTATTTGATTCAGACGGGATAAATCAGTTTTAATTATTTTTTCCATTTTTCATATGCATTGTATTTGTAATTTCTGTTATACATTCTGATGACAACTGAGTGAAGGAGTTGAAACATATCAATATAGGTTTTTAATTTACTCTTAATGTGTTTTTAATAACATCTTTTAAGCAAATAAATACAGTAGATGCCCTTAAATCCGTGAACGTCTAAAATCCGCGTATTTTTTCAGATGTAAACAATGAAATCTACAGTTAAGTTTCAGGAACAAAATTCAAGATGACGCCGAAATCAGCAACTTTTTTGTTAATCATTCTCTTTTGGCTATTACAGCTGATTTATTACTAAATAAATTTACATTACTTTTGATTTTGATATAAAGTAGCATATCTATATCAAAAATTCCAGGGTTCGAAATGGAAAGATCCACGAACCGGCACGCTGTTTTAAAATTATTGTTAGCGGAATTTTTTTTTAAATTATAGACAAATTTATTTCTAAACAAACCAGCATAAGAAAAGCATTCAAGACTCTAAATAACAGTGAAAAAATTTATTAAAGTTAAAAGTGCTAAGAACGAATAATAACGTATCGATCTTAAGATCGCTTACTACTAGATGGCAGCATAGGACTTTTGGAATCAAATTAAATCGATTTCATCGGTAATAATTTAATATTTTTCTAAATTTTTATTTTACATAATTATTTTAATAATTACTTACTTTTAAACTAATAAATTATTTTGATATTTTACTTATTTGACTGTTTCACTGTAGAACATCAGAAACATCTTGATTTTTTCAGAAATAGATTTATACTTCCTTCATAAAAAACTACATGATTTTACTCATATTGTAGAGAATTACATATTAAAATACATTACAGAATTATACAAAACTAAAAAATTCTATAATTTTGTCCTTACATCTGAACTGAAAGTTTCATTGTTTACATCTGTGATGATGTGTGGATTTTAGGGTTTCGGATTTGAGGGAGTCCACTGTCTATGGTTTAGTAGATGATTAACACAACACAAGCATTAGCTATTATTGAATAAATCTTATAACAATCTTTAAATGAAAATGCCATATGTTATTACAGTTGACTCCCTCAAATCTGCACAGCTTGGGACCAGAGGTTGTGCAGATTTTAGAATTTTGTGGATTTCTGGTCATTCATTTGTTTACATTTTTGAAACATTAATTTGATTGGTAGTTAAGCAAGGGAAATTATAATGAATGCTTACAATAAAGTGATACATTAAAATAAGTAAAATATTAAAATAATTTATCAGTTTAAAAGTAAGTAATTATTAAAATAATTATGTAAAATAAAAATTTAGAAAAATATTAAATTATTACCGACGAAATCGATTCGATTCCAAAAGTCCTATGCTGCCATCTAGTGGTAAAGCGATCATAAGATCGATACGTCATCATATAGATATGCTAATTTATATCAAAATCAAAAGTAATGTAAATTTATTTAGTAATAAAGCAGCTGTAATAACCAAAAGAGAATGATTAACAAAAAAATTTTTTAAAAAACATTGCGATAATCGCTGATTTCGGCGCTGTCTTGAATTTCTTTCCTGCAACTTAACTGTAGATTTCATTGTTTACGTCTGAAAAAATATGCGGATTTAAGGGAGTCTACTGTAATTACTTTCATCTGAAATATATAATTTTGAGGTTTTTCTTAAATGGAGTGGCGTACTGCAGTTATTTGTTTCAGGGTCTTATCTTTATAAATGATTGCTGCATATAAATTATTTCAAAAATTTTGAATATTAAAAGTTAGATAAGGTGCACTAGTAAAATTTTGTTATTCAGATTAATACTTTTATATACATTAAAGTTAATTTTAAATAGATTTCTTACTTTTTGTGCAAATCTTGTAAAATATGTGATAATTAACAAGAGCATTAAACATTATTTTCATAAAGAAAGTGTTACAAAAATCAATCTGGTGTCTCAATCTCAAATAGAGTAGAAAAAGTCTGAATGTAAATAATTTAAAACTCGCATATTTGAAGTAAAAGACAAATAGAAATTGGCTCAAGCATCAGTAAAAGAATTTAGATTATTTGAATTTAAGAAATTTTAATTAATATCTGATGTTGCTTAGTCATGCATTCATATGAGGCTTGCACTTAAATTTCATATTGCTTGTAAATCTTGATCCTTTTCCACAAATTTTTGGAGTTTTAAATTTCTTGCAGCTTTTGCATAACATGTGAAGTTTTATTCATATAAATTTTCAATCTAAAGTTTTATCTATTATTTAAGCTTTTTAATTTCAATGAATTTCTTCTGCATAAAAAATCTTATTTTAATTAAAAACAATTAAAATCATACTTGTTGGCCTTTGCTTGAGACTATAAAATTTTACTTAATACCATATTTACTTGCATATTTCCTACTCTCGCTACTTTTAAAAGAAACTTTTAAATTAAACATTAATTTAAGTTAAACACGTGTCCGTTTATGGACACGTGTTTACTATAGCTGATGACGAGTTGTTATATTTTTAGTTCGAAACGCGTCCTATGTTTTGTTTTTATTTTATGGTGATTTTTTACAATTTTTATTATTTTAATTGCTTCATATCGCCAGTTTTCGGTGCCGTTTCCCCAATTGGTACATGTTTCATTTTTCTACCTTTTTTTGACAGACGTATTTTTTTCTTTTCTTTTTTAGGACTTTTCATATCCTAAATTTGATTGAAAAGTTAATATGAGAAAAAAATTATTGCTATTTTAATGGTCAAAAACAGTTTTTTCACTCTCATAAGGGGGCTCGTCATTCAGCTTCCGATTTCCCCTCACTAATGTAAAGTATATGGGCATATGATGCATTTGTATATTTAAAATATCTCCTTGGGAAATTACTATTTTTAACTTTTATTTTTTGTGTACACTTCCTTAATGATGCCTCTTTTTTTCATAGTTTTCAAAATATTTCTAAAGTATAAACTTAATTTTATATGAAGTGTTAAAATCTTACTTGCAGTTTGCCCGCTTTTAACACTTAAAATATTAAATTCAGCATAGATTTTAGAAATATTTTGAAAACTGAGAAAAAAAGAGATATCCTTTAAGAAGAGTTCACAGAAAAAAGATGTTAAAAATATGAATTTCCCTGGAAGATGTTTTAAATACAGTCAAGGATCCATAATCCGCAATTTTCTATAATTCACATTGCTTATTGAATGTAGACAATTAAACAAATTTACAAATTTTTGATTTAAAAAGGATTTTTTAAAAAAATATCTGAATATTTTAAATAAAAAAATGAATGTAATGCATTTTTTGAGATAACATATTAAATTGTTTATTATATTTCATATTTTTCTTTTCATGTTATACTGAATATGGATTTAAAATAGTGTCCAGAAATAAGAAAATGACATATAATCCATAATACTCCATAATTCGCAATATTCCAAAATCTGCACAACATTTGGTCCCAACTTGTGCGAGTTAAAGAACTTTGCCTGTATTTGAATGCATCAAGAGTCCATAGATTTAACATTACGGTGGAGAATTCCGAAGCTGAGTCACCAGCCCCCTTAACAGATTTTTTTAAATGTTATGTTAATTCAGCCATATTTTTCTAATTTCAACTTTTCTAAACGTCAATTTCAGTAGTATTATATCTCGTACAACTTTCCATTTATACAGGATGCAAATTTGTATCTATATTTCACTCATGATCTTGTACTTTTATTAATAGGTTAGAAGTTCAGATGATGATCCAATTAATTTTCTGCCTAAAGAAATAATCCTGAAAATTTTGGGATATATGACCCAAAATGAACTTCTACAAATTGCACGGTATGTATAGTTGATTTTATTGTGCCTATGTGTGTTTATTTATATCCCTTATGTGGAACATTCATTTGGTTCCAAATTTTTAAAATTGAGATCAACTGGATTTTAAATCTGCGATTTTATTATTATTATTAATCCATTGGGAATTCAATATTTTCAGTTTTAGGTATTTTATAGACCATTCATCTGTTCTGGTCATCCCTCACCACATCTGTTTTCCTTTTTAACCCTTTATCTACTGAATTATGAAATCAAAAAAATTTTACCTTCTAAAGAATTTTTCGTGAATTTTTGAAACTACATTAGGAGATTTACATAATCATTTAATAAATTTTAAAAGGATTAATTAAATTTGAATTTATAGGGATTTTGTGCAAGATTTATAACCCCAATTAAATCTTTTTTTTAAATCTTTTTCTTGGTATTTTGTAGAATTATGAAATGTACAAATATAATGATCTTACAATATAAATATAGAAATATTTTGGAATTTAAAAATCCCCCCCCCCCTCCCTCAACGCCAAGAAAGCGGAAAAGCTGCAACGGCAAAGGGATTCATCCTTTTAAAAATATTTTTGCTTTGTGTAACCAATAATGCTTTTTGAACAAGATAAAGTAATGCATCGGTAATTCATTCTAAACTGTATTATTACTACTAATCGATGTATTAAATGAATTTTATAACAAGTCGTTTTACTGGTACTTATAAGTACCATCAGTAGATAAAGGGTTAATTAAAACAATTAATGGGTAACATTCATGGAAAAATTCAATGTATTATTTATTACTCTTAATAAAGGGGTTTGAAGTTTAAGCATAATATATAGTTTATTTCAATAGTTATAATGTATATTATTCCTATTTATGCATTTAACCCACTAAAGTGGGTTGGCAAGAAAACTTACCATTAGGCATTTTATTTTTTTTTTCTTGCTGCTAACTCATGGCAATAGTATCTCCAGAGAGCAATTTATATTTTGGAGAATGTACCAATAATGTAAAAATTTTAAAATTCCCTCGTACATTCCTTAGAATTAAAAGTTGTTTTTTTACTATTTAAAAATCATTGTTAATGGATTAGGAATTTCTTTTTTAGAACTGCATTTTTAAATCATGCTTTTAACTTATTCTAAAAATTGCTAGTACAGTAGACTCCCTCAAATCCGCAAACGCCAAAAATCCGCACATCATTGCAGATCTAAACAATGAAACTTTCAGTCTAGATGTAGGGACAAAATTACAGAATTTTATTCCATATTATATAATTTCATGTGTATTTTAATTTGTAATTCTCGATAACATGACTGAACTCATGGTTTTTCATGAAGGAAGTACAATTTATTTCTGAAAAAAAAAAATCAAAGTAATGCTGATATAACCAGGGCTGTGGAGTTGGTGGGAAAACTGACTGACTCCTATTCCAACTCTGGGCTGGTAACACTAGTACTCGAGCTGGGGTACTAGTGTTGCCTGTTGGTTAAAATAAGGATGGAATATAAGAAAAATAAAGCCAAAATCTCACTATATATTTGAGCTTGCTCAACAGTTTTAGGATGTGAACAAAGAAAAGAGTGGTTTCTCAGGACCTCTGGCAGACTCATGGCTACTGTGTTTCTTTCACTGTCAAATAAGTGAATTTTTCAGTTCAAGGAGTGACGTGCTGATTCAGATGATTTTACTAATCCTGCTAAGAGTCTCACAACTATGTCTTTAAACCATATATCCAGTACAGAACCATTTATCCGGAATGGTTAGGGTCAGATGTATTCCAGATAACTGGTTTTTCCTGTTAACTGGTTGGGCATTAAAAAAGCATCCATTTGATAAGTTTTGTAGAATATATCTCATTGTGGTATTATTTCTGATTTTAAATTATTATATTACTTGGATTAAAAATTAGATGCAAGAAAAATCAAAAGTTAACCAGAGTTTGAAAGGAAGTAATTTATGGGAATCCATTGGGAACAAAAATTGTTCTGTTTCCTCTGCATAAAAATTAATATACCTAAAATACAACTAAATATGTTTCCATTTCAAATACTAGATGTTGACATCAAATTATTTCAAGCAATTGTTTCAAGCAATGCATATGTCAAACTGACAGTATATGACACTTTTTTTCTACAAAGATTCTGAAATAAGTCTATTAGAAACATCATTCCGGATAACTGGTTTTCCGATAAATGATTCCATACTGTACTTTATTTGGGAAAGAAACGAACCCTGTAATCAGCTCATATTTTACATACTTATATTCAAAGAAAATCTTGGGGGAAGATCAGGTAGCTTTGGACACAAACTAATCTCAAGAAATTTTTGAAATGAACAGAATTAAACTTTTATTTTAAAACTAGAAATTAAATGCAACATATCCCTTATAATTCTAGTTAAAAAACAATCAGATAGTCCTTTTATCTTAGCTTAAATCAAGTCTTACAAAAAGTCTTTAATTTTTGACGAATATTTTTTTGGCAGGTAACCTCAGACATGCATAATTAACAGTGACCAAACTGCTCTTTGGCCTTACACACGTCGCAATATTAGTAAGGCTTCAAAGGATCGATGCTCACAGCCCGGTTTTTACAATTGTGGCATTGTATCAAGTCTTCATCAAAAGTTTCTCTGCAAATTATGCATTCTGTTTTCTGGTCCTTTGTCAAACTTAGAATGCTCTTCTTTGTTTTCATTTTTTCTTGATTGCCATTGCCGAATAGCTTTTGTTAGTTGTTGTCCTATTTATTAGTTGTAGCTTTAATAGCTATTAAAATCAACTAACAAGATATTCCCTCTACGCAAAAAATGTCTGAGGGTACCTGACAGAATTGTGTCCAGTACCACCTGCCCGTCTTCATTTAATTTTTTTATTGAACACAACATTAACTACAAATGCAACGACAGTAAATAACCTGACTTGTAAACTACAACAATCACCGCACAGGATAATTAATAAATGATGGTGAAGTATTTCAATTTAATGCCTTCAAAAAGTAAACAAAAATCTTGGCATAGGTAAATAAATGTTCATCACTTCTTGTGCGCTCGGCAATTGCATCTATACTGGTTCACATATGTATAAGCCCAGTGCTGCAGTCGTTTTAAGTTGTGCCTTGTTTATCTATGCATGCATGATTGTTCAAATCTGATTGTGGCCAAGTCTACCATGCAGCCGGGGCTGCCCGATCTTCCCCTAATTAATTTTATTTTTAAAGCTATATTGATTACTCTGGTTCAATTTGCAGTTATGATAGAGTGCCAATGTCTTTAATTGATATATTTTTTAAACAAAAGCGTCCTTTCAAAATTATCACAAACTTAAAATGATGCATACTCATGATGATCTGTTTTTTTTTTTGCAACAATGCTTTCACTGAAAATAAATAAATGAAAATTTTTTTTACTAAACATATTGGTTTATTTTTCATTTACTATTATGACTGAACATTATTCCTTAGAATTATTACCAAATCTTCTATTTCGTTCATTCAAATACACATTTTTTTTAATTGATAATTTTTATGTTGCAGTTACAGAATCATTTTCCCTTGTCCTATTCATGCATGGGGTTTGCAGGAAACAACATTGCAGATACCAATGAATTGGCAGCTTTATCTGTTTCTATTTAAAATTTTAACATCTTTGCATTTAATGAGGAAATAAGCATGTGATATAAGATCTAAAAATACTTCTTAAAACACCCTAAAATTACAGAAATTCATGATGCCTATCGAAAGAACTAGTCTTTCTTCATGAGTTGCAAAGAACACATGCTTCTACTTTGAATGCAGGAGCAAGACTGATAGGAAAAAAGGTAAGGGAGAGGGACCAGTTGAACGAACAGCCAATAGGCGATTGGACATTGCAGTGGGAAAAAAATCTTCATATAGTCTGCAGCGACGTATAATCCAAATAACGAAATTTGCGACTTATTAAACGTATAAACTGCAGATTATATGCACAAAAATACGATATATAAATTTTTCATATGCATAGGTTTTTTTGCAAATATTATTATTTTATTTATTCAGTTATGTATGTCACATATTCATATTTTTTGTTTCTGTTTTTACTCAATTTGCATCATAGTTCTCCTTCAAGAGAGTGTTTATTGGGTGATGCTCTTGCGTGATTGGCTGATGCTTTCTGTCTTCCTATTCGCTGTTCCTTCAACTTGCCCCTTTCCCTCAAAGTTGGAATATAATCTGCTATATAGCTGAATCTTTATCCAGCTTTGCTTTCCCTTATCTTTTACGTACTAGGGGTGTTGCTGTTGTTTGCATTAGATCGGGCATAGTCGCTTTACTATACCATTACCTCATTTTCATAGCTGTAGCTCTCTCCGTTTCCAAGTATCAGGTTGAAGAGACTTTCCTATGTACCCTGTATATAGCTGGATCTTTTATCCAGCTTTGATTTCCCTTATCTTTTGCCTTCCAGTTTTGCTCCTGCTTTCAGATTAGAAGCACGTGTTCTTTGAACCTCATCAGATTAAGTTCTTTCAAAAGGCTTCATGCATTTCTGTAATTTTATGGTGGTTTAAGAAATTCTTTTAGACGTAAACATCTTTGATTAAATAATGCGTTTCATGGTGATGATCTCATTTTTATTATTTCCATCTCTTAACTGCTAATTTAAAATAACGTTCTCAACACTACATATATTTTTAAAAGCTTTACTTTTTCAGGAAAATAAAAACCTTTGTTTGTTTCTTTGAAATTGAATATCTGAAACTTTGGTTTGTGTTGAGATGAGAATGATTGTGTCAAAAAGTATTAAAATTTAAATCTGAAAAGGATAATAAGAATTGAATATGAAGTGTGAAATCCCTGTATTGGGCCATTCAAATAGTATGTAAGCTTATTTTTTGTCATTTTGTACCCCCCCCCCCCCCCCCCCCCCGCCTTTGCTCACATAAGATTTTATGGCAGTCTTACATCAACACTGTTTGCCATAAAATAAAATACAGATAGCGATAAATTACATTATTAATTCAGCAAATTTACATAAATAGACATATAGGGGTTGTGGTATCGAAGGAAAACAAAATCGGTTTAATGTAATTGTTACTTATTGCATTAAACAATTCATAGAATACAAACTAGTTTTTAATATATTAGTATTTATCGCACTGAACAGAATTTTTTTTTTTTAAAGAAATACAACAGCCCCTACCTTATTTAGGCTGATAGCTAAACATTTTAACAAGTATCGTAGGAATATTATGTGTTTGGCATTCATATTTCTAGGCTGGTGTCCAAGATCTTTGAATCCTTGTTTCTGCATTGTCTATTATTACATTTTCAATGTAGTGGTGGACTGGAATGCTCCTCGCTACCAGTCCTTGTTTACTCCATATCTTTTTTCTCAAGTCGTTTAACATCTGCAGAATGCTCATCCAAATCATGCTCTTTTGCTGTTAAACTATAGTTGCTTCATTGTCTAATGCTTATGTAATAATTCTCATGACCGCCCGTCTCTTCCTTGTCAGCATAATAAAGCAGATACTGGACCATCCCCCCCCCCCCTTACAGTGGCCGAAAGGTTCTGCTCTCAAAACTGGTAGAATGGAGGTGCTATGTTCGATCCCAATCGCGCCCGTCGGCCTAATCGTTCGGAGCTTTCGTGGTCTTCTTCGAACCGTGGATTTCCATGCGTAAATACGGGTTAGGTTCTCTTAGAAAGACCCCCACAGAGGGCACTCTCCCTTTAGGGCCTATATCCCTCGTATTATTAATTGGCCATCATAAACACAACCCCCTCCCCCCTCCCCCATCCTTGCTGCTTATGTAATACTTGAATGATCCCTATATGCTCTATAAGGATACATAATTTTAACTCTGTATAATTTATAATATTTAAAAAAATCAAATTATATTTTTATGTAGGTGTACAAATAAGCATTGTATATATTTATATTTTCTTATTATAGGGTGTGTAGAAACTGGAATGTGCTGACAAAGAGCCCTGTTTTATGGAAAAAAGTAGATGTGAACTTGTACTACGATGGTCCATCCCAGAATGATATAGCAACAAAGTTAATTAATAAGCTACCACCCTGTGTTACTCATATCAGATTACATTTTATGTATCGTACATCTTATACTTCGAAACTGTATTTTGAGGAACTTTGTGTAAAGCTTCAAGAAAAATGTCCCCATCTTGAAATGTTATTTTTGAAGCAATTTCTATTATTTGATAATCTTCAGTCAGTTATAGATATGTGCACCCAGTTTTTAGGTAAAGTTAAAGTTCTGGTATTCCATAATTGTATATTTTCTGACTGTACTGCAAGAGGACAATCTGATGATGTTTCTAAAGTTGAAGTTCTAGATATTAGTTGGTGTCTCTTTGATCATTTTAAAAAGCCCCAATTTTCGAAAATGCCACACTTGAAAAAGTTGCATCTAAGAAATGTAGTTGAAACTCATTCCTGGTTTAAGAATGACGTTTCTTTTTTGGAACGATTAGAAGTGTTGACGGTGAAAAGTGTAAAAACTGTTTACAAAACATTTCCGACAATACGTAGTTATGGACATCATTTACAAGAATTATACTTGTGTGGTACAAATTTAAAAGACAGTAATTTAAATTTTAGTGGTGGTGTGTTTCCTCACCTTAAAACAATCTGTCTTAACATTTGTTACAGATTAACTTGTGATGGCATCGTTTCTCTCATCCAATCATGCCAGTCTTTGGAGAATGTTTATGTAGATGAAAAAGTCGCTAAACGTTATGCAGAACATCCTTTTGTTACTGTTAATATATGTAAATCTGGAATTGTAAAAATTTTGTCTTGTAGCAACCATATAGAAGTAGATTATTTTTCTGAGTAATATAGGGTTCTAAATCTTTATTATCTGTAAACTTATGCTTTCTATAGTGTTAAAGTTTGTGCATATATGCTTTTGATTATCTTCTAGATGCAATCTAAGTTTGACTTAGCAATTATATATCTCCAGGAAAATATATCTAATGCAAAGTTAACATGGATTTTTCCAATAAAATCATTTTTATTCATGATGCATTGATTTTTAATGTTTCCTCAATTACATATCAGAAAACTAAAAACTTGATCATAATCAAGAAGTTATGGGTTTTTTTCTGCTTTCACAAAAACTCTCCCTATTTTCACCCCCTTGCTCTAATTTTGCCCATTAACGAACTTGATCAACATTTTCTGTCCCTTGATTTATGTATCAGTTTGGAAGAGATTTGTGCAGAATTATAGAAATTATCGTGTCCTTAAAAAAAGATTGATATAGATATACACTATACAAATATAGTTATTTACTGAGAGTGGTTTTTGCGTTCTAGGGGTCTTGATGGGCATAAATCTGCAAAAATATTTCAGAAATTCTAACATAGGGGAGAATGTAATAGGTAGTGTTTCTTAAGAAATCTTCCTAACAAAGCAACATAAATAGTTTTCCTGCTAGCCTAATTTTTTTTTAAACAAGAACCTAAAATATTAAATATTTTCAGCACAACCCAGTTATTAAAACCATATTTAGTACCTTTAATATTTTTTTATGTAATAAGAAAAAACTGTCCATGTCAATCTTTGCGCAAAAAAAATGAAATGTTATTACTGTATGACTCAGACAAGAAAAACCCTGGAACTGGCCTTGACTCGGTCATGTGCCAGGGTAGCTGGTCAGTCAACTTTATTTTAGGGAAGTGCAGCATTTTCTTTTCTCCTGTTCAATTTGTCATTCCAATAATTACCACAGCCTTTTCCCTCCTACGGACGAAGATCTTTCCCTACAAGTTTTGGAACCTCCAAAAGCAGGAAATCTACTCAGGGTTTTTCTTGTCTGAGCCAGACAGTAGCATAGTGAAAAAGTAAACAAAACATAGAAAATATAAAAGAACTGTTGAGAATTACAAAGGTAATTCAATCTAAAAATGGTATAGCAGAGTTAACATACATTAATGGAGCGTTATGGCTGAAAATAGTCCGACCTGGTTTAAGAGGTGAAAGGTTAACTTAAATAAAAATATCAACAATAAATCTGTGTCTGTAAAAGAACTACAACAGAAGTAAAAACCAACAAAGTTTATTAACAGAAATAAAAATAGAAATAATATATAAAAAGTAAAGCATTCCATTTAAACAAGCTATATGTGACAAACGCTAATCATAGCCAAACACTACTCTCAGTTTTCTGAGGTCTCAAGTGTTTTATAAAAAAAGCTAACAGAACTCTTATCTTAAAAATATCAACATACAGACCATTTAGCTTTGGAGCATCAAAAGGAGTTTAAAACTAGAAATGAATAATAAAGCTCATTTTATGTCTTAAATCAAAATGGATTTCATATTTAATTGTCTTTAAACTTTAAATTATATTAAACTTTCATATTGTATTTAGATTCTATTACTTAAATTCAATTTAGATACTGTAATATAAAAATGAGACCATTACTATTAAAATACTTAAATAGATATATAACAAACTGTAGTGAAAGTGAAAGATCCTGTATACCTCTACTTAAAAGCGCATCTATCATTCAATAAATTATACCTCAGCCTCTCCCCCACAATATAACATGCTCGGAAATGGCCGCCGGCACCGTAGCAAACCTTAAAACCACACAGTACACAGCAGCCACCAGAGTATACATATCAGACAAGGGTTCCAACAACAGACATGAGCTAATTGGCCCAATGATACGGATATATGGAAAAACTTAAAACATCCATAATCCTTTATAAAAATGAAAGATTGGCCAAGATATCCAACTTCAGATGACACAGCAGAAAGGAAGAAAAATCTAATCATTAACACATATTAAACAGAATTAAGCTTTAAATATTAAAAGGAAAAACAATTTGAACGTGTCGAAATATAGCTGCACTCAAAGACCTTCATATTTAAACGGAGCACTTCGTTAATGTAGATTTGATTTTTACCGGTAATTCAGAAGCCAAACAATCTTCCGATGGCGACATTACTAAAACACTTTCCATATCGGAGTTGGTGATTCAAATCCACCCTGTATTTATTCAATAAACGAACTCGAAAAGCAAACAGCTTCTTTCTAACACACTGCAAGCATCTTAAAGTTTTATAAAAACCACGTACAATTAAAAGAAAATAAAGCGAACTAAACTCTAATGATAAAATCCACGAAGCTACTAAACAGCTGTCTGGCTCCACTATAAATAGTACTCCAAAGGAAACTCCCCCTCTTACGTAACTCCTTCGTCCTGTACTGAATGAACGTCACTGCACATTACCATAATAGGATCTGAGGGTGTGGCCTAGGACGCAGACAACGGACAGCTTACGCCACCTGTCGTTGGTTGCCGAAACTCCTCAGATGAAAAACGTGATTCCAGCCTTGCCGTGCGTGCATGAGGATCATCGAGAGTAAACATTACGATGTTTCCCCGTGAGCTGCAAGCCATGATATTTGGAGAGTCAAAACAGAAAAAGGTTTAACACTTTATTATAAAGGATAATAGTAGATAAAGGTAAGTGCCAATAAAGAAAGATATTTATTTTTCTGAATAAACTTATTTAAATAAAAACTTCATATAGGACTTAAACTATGTAGAATGTTGACGACAGGAAATATATGAATTAAGCCAGTATAGATGTTAAAGGGTGATAAGAATGGGTGATAAGAAATGTGGAACATGTTAAGGAAATAAAATTTCCTAACAAGAACTTCATGAGAGCATTTGCACTTGTTCAATCTTTACAAGTTTGTACTTTTTTTTTATTTTTTGCTCCGTTCTTGGTTCACCTATTTTCGAATAGTAATACTCATATTCCTGTCATTAAAGCTTTATATCCCGAATTATGAATTCATAAAAATTTCATCTTCTAAAGCATTTTTCATGAATTTTTGAAACTATATTAGAAGATTTATACTATCATTTAATAAATTTTAGCAGGATTTTGCTAATTAAATTTGAATTTATAGGGATTTTGTGCAATATTTATAACTCCACTCAATTTTTTTATTTAAATTATTTTTTTTTTTTAGTATTTTATAGAATTGGGAATTGTACCAATATAATGCTCTTACAATAGAAATATTTCCTAATTGAAACTTTTCTCCCACAATCTTTCAATGTCAACAAAACTGAAAAGATGCAAATGAAAAATAAAACATCCTTTTAAATATATTTTTCTTTTTGCACAACCAATAAAGCATTTGGAATAAGATAAAGTAAAGTATTCTATTACTCATTCTAAACTGTAGTACTATTATTGGATGTATTAAATGAATTTTATAATAAGTTATTTTAATGGTACTTTAAAAGTACCGTGGGGGGCATAAAGGGTTATTACTAAATGTGATATGTGAATTTAAAAAAAAATCTGCTAAATTAGCAACACTGGAGAAGGGTAAATAGATCATGCTATAAAGATTAATGTTTTATTAATATCTCCATGGAATAGATTCATATCTGTGTCTATGAATTTGTGTCATAAGCAAGATTTTTTACACCAAAAGATCGATTTTTATTAGCAATTCAAGCACTTGAATACGCCATCTGGTGGAAAAAAATATAACTTCTCACTGCAGGAAAATCCAGTGCAAGCACATTGTTTTACATGTATTTTTAATTTGTTCAGAATAGTTATTTTTTTTTAACAAATTCAGATTTGATGTGACGTGTTTTCTGTTTTATATGGCAGAGTAAAAATTATCTGAATTTGAATATCTAAAACTTTCAAACACATTTACAATAAAAAATAATATCAATGACACTTTAGCATTAGTTAAAAAGACAATTTTCCTGTACAGACGGCTGCGACAAGAACCTCTATAGACCGTTTTGAGTCCAAATTGTGTATTAACACATTCGCTGCCACTAAAAATGATATTACCATCCTCAGAAGCCGCATTACAAAACAGGGTTTTAATGGTTTAAATGTTCGTTATATTTTACTACGAAAATCAGAAAAACAAGAAACATATTATTTCCTGTTTAGGAGAGCGTTTTTTTTTCCGACGCTCGGAGCGTCAGTGGCACACAGACTCAACCTCTCTTCGTGAGTGCCACTGACGCTCCAGCGCGTCTGATGAATATTCTCAGAAATTACTGGTATATTGCATAAAATAGCAGTTTAAAAGGAATAAAACGGAATACCGTTCATATATACATTCATATATATTCATTTATTCCGTTTATGAAACAATACTGAAAACATTTACAAATAATAAGCACAATATACAGATATTGGCATTGTTGAACTATTACTTCTATTTCTAGATGTTGAAGCAAAATAATAATTAAACATAATAATGCAAAATTACTATCAACTCTAAATTAATGTAGCAAAGTATATATAACACATAAACGATATAGTAAAAAAAAAAATAAAAAATAATAAAATAAAAATAAAAAGCATGAAGAAAGTACAGAAATTATTAACTTGTTGCAAACGAAATGTTAATTTTGTAGGAGTAATACTGCAGTACTACATCATTATTTATGATATATTTCACAGCAGTTTAAGCAATATCCTGGTTTATCGGGGCAGGCACTACACTCGTACGTAGTGTCTGTACGTTTGCCTTGATAGGAACAAGATTTACACCTTTTTCGCTGTGTTTTTGTTTTGCCAGTTGCAAGTTCTCTTTTCTTAACAATATGCTTGATATTGATATTCTTCGGAGTCAGCTTTTTTTCCTCCATTGATGGCAAAAGTGATTTTATAACATTCAATCGGTAGTCATAAAGTGATATTTTACTGCCAGAATATTTATTATAAAGGGCATGTGAATTGATTAGAATTACTTCAATAATATGAAAGAACAATTTTTTATACCAGCGTATTGTTTTTCTCTCCGATAGATAGTAAGACAGCATTTGATCTTGCCGATCTACACCAGTACTCAGTAGAAATGTAGCAAACCTCACGTTTATCTTTCCATTTTCCAATCATGACTCCCTGACAGTATCTTTCTACAGTATCACCTTTTCGTAATTTAGTAGTTTGAACTTCTTTTGGAGTGTTTTTGCAAGTGGTTCTTAATGTACCTGTGCGATGTGTCTTTTTTTCTAACAAAATCTTGGCTAGCTCAAAGCTATTATAATAATTATCCATAAAAACATGGTGACCGACATTTAATTTTTCATTCAATAAGTGCAAAACAATTTTTTGTGTATGGTTTTCTCCTCCATAATCACCTAATGAACCCGTATACACGGCCATTTTTTGCACTATTCCACTCGATGTACTCAGAATATACAGTTTTATACCGTATTTATGTCTTTTATTTTTTATGTATTGGCGAAACAATAATCTCCCTCGCCATAGTACCATAGATTCATCTAAAGAAAGTTCTCGATTAGGATAATATAACTGCTGCATTCTTTCGTTAAAAAAATCAATTATGGGGCGTATTTTTATCAACCTGTCTGCAGGTTGAGGTTCTCCAGGTGCACTATTTTTTGCAAAATGCAATGCACGTAAAATTAACAAAAACCGATTTCGACTAATGCTATATGCAATGCCTGCATTATGAAATAACGGGTCTTTTTTCCAGTAATCCTGAAGTCTATTCGTTTTTATATTCCCCGTTTGCAAGAATACTCCTAGAAAAACCAAAAATTCATCAATCTGTAAATTTTTCCAGAAAGTTATTCATGACTTTTCTTTAGTTTTATCACTACTTAGTATTTCTTGTGCGTAATGATTTGTCTCTTCAACTATTTTTTGAAGAATGTCATCCGTAAGAAAAAGTCGAAAATATCCAAACGGTGTGCATTCACTTGGCTGTATTAGCAGTGACTCAGTTTTCATAAATGGATGACTTACCATGCTATTTGAATCAGTTTCCCAATCAAAACTGATTTTTCCATCTATCGGTAATTGAGGAGATGCATCGTTGTCTTCTGTCTCAGAATCCGAAATTTCTCTGGTATCCATTGCAACATCAGAATCCGACATTTCTCTGGTGTCCATTGCAACATCACTCTCTCCATCCGATGCGTCTGAAGATTCCCAACCGTAGTCTTCGTCTGTGCTATCATAATCCGAAAGGTCACTATTTTGTAACAATTCTAACATTTTGGCATCAGTCAATATTTTATTTACTTTTCTTTTCTTGGGTTGTGACGGTCCTGCCACACTTGGAGCATCCGCCATTTTTAATCACGCACATAAAAAAATGCAAACAAAAAATTTGAAAACCAACCACAAAAAATTAAAAAATAATGCTTCACTAACGTGCCGAAACAACCTCGCAGTTTAATTTCCAAAGCCACACTAATCATAGAGCATATAACTTATCAAAGTCCGTCGCCGCATTAGTGCGTCGTCGGCATACCAGGAGGTGCCGCTCTGACGTGCCAGTGCGTCGGTGGCAGCGAACGTGTTAAACAGGATTTTATAATAACCGTTAATGAAGCGAGATATTTTTACATTAGTGTTACGGATGTTCAAGAGGGAGGAAAAGATCCATGTATGCAGCGGGATCGAATCTTAACCGGATCTGTTTGTATATATATGATTTTTCTCCTGCTTTAACCCTTTTATTAATGAACTGATTTGAATGTGACTTAGTATATTCATCGAGCATCGTACATACCAGGTGTAAAAAAAATAAATAAATAAATAAACGATGATTTTAAAACTCAATAGGTAAATTGCAAACGGTGACAGATATTGAAACAATTCTTTGGTTATGTATGATGTCAGGTTTTTTTTACTGCGATTCTTTATATTAGTTCGAATTTCAAACAATAGATAGCGCCGAGAGCAATAGGTGCTCAGTCCAGACCCAATTTTTGGTACTTCTGGATCCATTCAATATATTTTAATCTCCTTTTTTCTCATGGAAGATGAGATAGGCCAAAAATTTGAGCCTGGATTTAGCAGTTATTGCTTGCAGCGCCATCTATCAATGCTATTTGTAACTAAAACTCAGAATCGCAGCATACAAACTCCAGACATCTTACATAACACTCCTCCAAGAATTTTTTTAATATTTGTCACCATCTGTAAAATTATTGAATTTTAAAATCATCAGTCATGCAGTACAAATGTCTCGACAAAGTTCGTTGGTCAGCTTTATGCGCCATATTGTTTCAAAATGGCGGCCATTCAAAAAATAATTTAAATTTAATAAAAGTGTAAAAATTAGAAATTAAAAAAGATTCTTTTTCCTTAAGTGCTTGACTTTGATACAAGGATTCCAGAGCATTTTTTGTTTCGTCTTTATCTTAAAAAATGGCTGAGATATAGTTAATTGAATTTCTATGGTGGCAGACATTTTAAAACTATCAGAGTTTTGTCATGTGATAGCATGCATATTTATTAATTGAATTGGATATGAGTACAGGAGCAAACAGTACAGGACATACCACGGTCTCATTAGCCAGCTTCATCCACCATCCTGTTTCAAAATGGCTGATATTTAATTTTTTTTTACAAATTTTAATTTTAAAGTGGTACCAAAAATGTGCTTAAAAATTGATCTTGATACAAGGTTTTCGGAATATTTTTCTTTCATCTTCATCTTAAAAAATGGCTGAGATATAACAGTTTTAATCTCTAGGGTTTTGATATTTTGGAACAATCTCTTCTGTCATTTGACAGCATTCATATGTATTAACCGATTTGGATGTGACTAAGCATGTGTACACAGGGGCGTAGCTAAAATTTTTTTTCGGGGGGCAGAATTAAAAAATTTCCCAACTTCTGATTCCAAAATTGCCCAACATATAACTCAAAAATTTTTTTACTTTGAAACAAATTGCTTTATTTTCCATGATATGTGCAATGTGTGTTTATGATAATGATACCTATTCGTAAAAAATCCTTTCGAAAGAATAATACTGAAACTAAAAAATATAAGAATTATAATTATTGGTTTGTTTAATGCAAGTTTAAATACACCTCTATTATTTAAAGTCATAATCGCACTTCATATGAAAATACCGTCATGTTATTTTTAGATTTTGAGAAAGGTACAAGGTTTTAGAAGAAATAAAGGGACAAAATGTTGATGGACAACAGTAGAAAAATTCAGGTCTCGTAGATGGTTGGTATTTTCGTAGCACAGAGAAACAATAACAAATTGAGTCTAGCTGCTTTTTGTACTTCTTTTGATAATTTAACTTGTTTACTGTTACAGAGCTCAGAAAGGCAGTAAACAATAAAACTTTAATATTTTTTTTGCTATTATTAAAAAAAATTGAAAAAGTCTTTCAAAAAATTTAGAATTTCCCAACTCAGCTGAGCTTAGCACAAATTTCCCAACTTCACCTATATTGGAGGGGGAGGCTCCCCCCCCCATAACCCCCCATCACGACGCCTCTGGGTGTACAAGTCATACAAAGGTCTCAACAGAATTCATTTGCTTCATCCGCCATCTTGTTTCAAAAAGGTGGCCATTTAATAAAATTTAAAAAGAGGTACAAAAAATTAGAAACTGAAAAAGATTTTTCTTTTAGATAGTTGACCATGATACAAGTATTCCAGAGCATTTTTTCTTCTTTATCTTAAAAAATGGCTGAGATATAGCAGTCTGAAATTCTAGGGTGTCTGACATTTTGAATCAATCTGATTTTTGTCATGCGACAGTACACGTGTATATTCACCAATCTCCAGGTGACTGAGCTTAAAGGGGTTACTAGATCCCGAACCAATTCATCCACCATGTTATTTTAAAATGACGGGCACTTCAAGATAATCGCCAACATTGGCAACCAAACATAAATATCTCTAAATGAAGCCAACGTGGATAGAGCTGACTATTTTTGCGAAATTCACATTTAAATTCAGGATTGATGAAAACTGGTATGGTATCTTCAATAATCAAGTTCCACTAATTTTAGCTTTGTATGTTGAAGTAAAATAAGCTCGATATTTAGAAATAAGGAATATGAAATCTACCTTTTTCTCCTTGCACAGGCTGGAGAGGCTTTTTAAAAATAATTCTTCATAAAAGCAAAAAAGGAGAAAGAATATTACCTGCTCAGTGTAGAAGAAAAAAATACATCATTCTCAAATGAACAATAATTTCGCATGTCTTTTATTCTGAACTAATTACATTTCTGTGAATAAAAATTCACAAACAATATTTATTTTTTAAATTATGTAAACATTTAACTCAATACTTACATTTAATAGTAATTATCATTGCTAAGAATAATATATTAATAAATATAATTTGTAGCAACGAAATGCAGCTGAAATATGAATGTTTAATTCCATGGATTTTTGCACTACTAACTAGGCATAAAACCAACACAGAGAGGAAACATAACCAGTCCAAGTCAGGACTGGAACCCGAGTCATACGGGTAACACACCAATGTTCTACCAACAGAGCTACTCGGACAATACCCACCCTGACACACCTCACTGTTATACTTTTGGGATACTGCATTTGGTGCAAAATATGGAATGCACCAGAGATTTTCGTCTCATGCTTGCCACAAGTTTATGGTTCGTGAAGATGTTCTATCTTATGCTGCAGATGCAGCCTTGTCAACATAAGAGTGGAGGGTGCCATGCTTGGTATTGTCCGAGTAGCTCATTTGGTAAATCATTGATACATTGTGTCGGTAACCTAAGTTAGAGTCCTGACCAGTGTTGGGCACATTCCAAAAAAAAAAAAAAAACTGAACTAATTCAAACTCAAACTCAATTTCTCAAAACTGAGTCAAGTTCACGCTCAAATTCAAAATTTTTTAAACGAACTCGTTCAACTCGAACTTACTTATGAAAGTGAACAAAATTCACTAAAAACTCGTTTTTTTTTTTGTTTTTTTTAATATATTAGAACTTTATCGTCTAAATTTACAAAATTTTGTGAACTAATCTTTTGGTTATTCGATGTAAGGGTCTTCATGGGCCCGGCCTAATTTTCCTTCTCGACACTCAGCCCGAGCTTGGTTTGGGGTTTTCTATTTTCTAGAGGTTCGGGCCAGGACTACATTTATTTTCCGGTCCAAGTCGGGTTTGGACTGCATTCTTCTTGAGAGCTGAACAGGCCGAAATTTTCAGTTCCGCTTCCAACCCAGTTCATATGAAAATCATTGGACCTGTACGAATCTGGCCTGCCCCGTAAAAATATCTGTAAAATTTGGACCGGCACAACTTTTTTTTTCTCCAAAAAATGCATGTATTTTTAAATCGCTGTTATTCCCCAATTAAAATTGATATAATTTGTTTTTATTATTTTTTAAGATGGGTAGATGCATTTCTAGGCAATAAAATTAAAGTATGGTAAAATCTGCGGAAAAAGAACCTGGATATGACGGAATCTCATGTTTAAAGAAAAAAAAGTTGATCTATGTAAATTGAGAATATCAGTACTTGCGAAAATAATATAATGCATTTACAACAGACGATGAACCTGTTCATGGGGGAGCCTGCCCATAACAGATTTTTCTTTTTTCCTATGCAATTCCGTTTTAAAAGATTTTATAGTACAGAATTTTAAAATTTTTTAAATCTCCAAGCCATAGAATGTGGATTTATATTAATGATAACTGTGACATTTACATATAATCCGATGCATTTAAAAAACTTTTTTAACTCTTTTTTAAAAAGGAAGAATATAAACATGAAATAAAACGATAAAATATAAATTTTTTGTTAGAACTTCTCGTACAAGACAATTTTAACCTTATAGGCGTAAAAAAATCTATGTTCAGCTTGGTCGGGCCGAGCCGAGCTGATTAATTTTTTGAGCAGGCTGGGCGGAACTTTTAGTTTTTAAACCCAATTGGGTCAATAAATTTTTTGAACGGACCAAGCTCGGCTCAGAGCAGTTCTGGCCAAACTTTGAACTTTTATGCCGAGCTAAAAGAAAAATTATCTACTGATCGCACTCGGCTTGAAAATTTCTTTGCGCCCACAGAGACTTCTATTTATATTTTTTAATGAAATAATTGTATATAAAAAGAAAGAAAAGTAAAATTTAAATCTAACGAGCACAGGAGATATATTTTCAGACGCTCAATGGTATTAAGAATTTATTTTTATCATTTTGTTTTCATAATTTTTCATTCATACAAAATGGCGATGGTGTAGTACCCGGTAGCAGAAAGTTCAAGACGGGAGATGGGCGTCGCAGATTTTCTTTTCTATTTTGTGGATTTATCTTTCCATTGAACCTTTATTTCGCTTTCTATTAGTACTTAATACAAAAACTTAAGATTATTATTAATAAAAATGAATAAAATGTATAAAGACATCACAGGTAAGTGATTGTTTGATTAATTAACCCTTCAATTGTAAAATATTTTGCCTGCAGATTATTTTTTGCCTCTGTAATATCTGTTGCAGTCACTTGGGTGAATTTTCTGCGACTGCAGTGTAATAATTAGAATTATATTTTTAGTTTTCATTGATTATTTTATATGTACAAATGAGTAGTATTTTATATGTACAAACACCATCTCGGAGGGATCATGCCGGCATTTTGAAATTTAATTACATTTTATTTGTCACTAATTTTGAAAAAAAGGGGGGTAACTTTATTCACCTTAAATATCTTAAAATAATTAAACACAAAGAGAAAGAATAGTAAAAAAAAATTGTCATGATATCTCTGCTTCTCAGCCTATCCTTAATCCCCCCCCCCCCCCCCAAAAAGACAAATTTTATTTATTTATTTGAGTTCGTGCATTTCAAAATTATATTATATGGTAAGACATAAAAAAAAAATAATAAAAAAAACTGTTTCACTTTCTAATTTTGAAAAAAAAGGTATAAACTTATTTTTCAAAATTATATATTTTTTAATTGTTAAAATTTCTGAAATGCTAATGTGAATTTATATGTTTAAAACTGTCTTGTTCAATGAGTTCTAAAATAATTCCAAGTTTAGTTTATTTCATGTGTATATTCTTCGTTTTAAAAAACCGACCTGAGCTGCCGACTACAGCAAGCACATTTATTCCAAAATTCTTGTTCCCTTTCCCCTAGTTTTTGTTCAACCGAGCACTGATAAAAGTTAAATGTCTGACATAAGGTGGAAAAAAATATCCCTTTCATTTTTGCATATGAATGCATAAAATTTGCACATTTAATTCCTTAAGAATCTAAATAGACTTTTTCATTTGCCCATGAAATTAACGTATGTTTTATTATTATAAATTATTGCTCCTCGACCATGGCCCTTCGCAGACTGCCGAGTCTTGAAAATTAGACTTTAACACCTAATTTGACAGCATTTTCTGAAAGATCTTTTGTTATAGAAAAATGAAAAACTACAATTTATTGCTGTCTTAACGAGAATTATGCAATTTTTTTTAAAATTTATAAATGAAAATGAATTAAACATAGATTGAAAAATTATTTATTATTTTAGAAATTAAATTCTTTTTAAAATCAATAATTTATTTATAAATTATAAAATTTCCCATTTCGAATTAAATAAAAATATTGTCAAAACTAGCAATTTATGAAAGCCCCATGGGTTTCTCTTCTGTTGCCCTCACATAAATCCGGACCTATGCATCATTTTCTTAAAGCCAGGCCTCTTTCCTTTTCAATCCAAAAAGTTACACATTTTGTATGCATTGTAAAAAAAATTCCACGGCTTTTTGCTGTTACGTTTACATTCCAATTTTTTTCAGAAACATTCCATAATATATACTCCGAACCTTTCATATGAAAATACTAAAATATTTTGATATGAAAGGTTTCAGAGTATTTATTATGGAATGTTTAATTTCTTTTTTGTAAAACGCAACAGCAAAAAGCCGTGACATCCTAATGCCACCACTCTTTTCCGGAACCTTCCTTAAAATTCAGATACGAATACATAACATAATAAACATTTAGATGAATGTATTTTTTATTTCTATCTTATTCTACTCTAAAAGAATACAATATTGATTGTAATCAGTAGAAATTTTTACAATAGATTAAAATTATTAAAAAACTTTTACAAACATTGCATACCAAATCTCCCCCCCCCCCCCCCCCCCCCCCCCACCACCACCACCACCACCGAAAAAAAAAGTCTCAGGTCCATGGCCCATT
Organism: Maratus speciosus; assembly: GCA_963932465.1. Lineage (NCBI taxonomy): Eukaryota > Metazoa > Arthropoda > Arachnida > Araneae > Salticidae > Maratus > Maratus speciosus. Next base: position 521,193,201 of record OZ010787.1, on the reverse strand, counting down.
TGGCCAATGTTTTAAAATTAATTAAAAATTTCAGACTTCGATCTTTTTCCATTTGCATCAAAAAATAAAAAATTTGCATTTTGATCTTTTTTATTTTGATACATTTATAATATTTTGTAGTTTTCCCAATAAAAATACACATTTTTATTCGTAATAAATTCGTGAATGACTCTTATTTCACAGCAAAAAAGATGCTTCAACTTTAAACAGCTATTACTCTTACAGTTTTAATAGTAGAAAAATGAAACTTTTTTTTTTCTTTTACGTTTTAGGATATTTTTACTAAATATAAACCGGGAAACCGTATAAAAATTTAAATTTCATATTATTTTAATAAATGTTTTTATTGAACCAAATCACTTTTAAAATACTTCTGTATCTCATTTAAGACTGTTCTCAAATCCAAGAGGGCAACTTTATGACATAAGTTTTAATTTATTTTTATTCGGAAATGTATGAAACTAGCAGGTGTTGTTGTTCAAAAACTATCTCATCAAGCTTTTTTCCGTTTCTTTTTTTTTTTTTTTTTTTTTTGGCAAATGCAATGGATCTTTCAGAAAATTGTATCAAAGAGGACGTTTTGATCCGAATTTCCGCGCGAAAGTAGAATAACCTTTCAAGAAAGGGTGAGAAAACGTGTTTCTGACGTGATCAAAATCGCTTATAACTCAATAGGTAATTAATTGATCAAAAAATGGAAAACACAGTTCGATTCGAAATCGCTTCAATGGTCAGGCTTTCCAATTTTATATCTTTTCGTTGAAAAATGAATTTGTGAATGTGACAAAACGTTTTGTGCTTGTTCAGCAGAGCAGTTGAGAACAACCTTAAGGCTGTTCTCAAATCCAAAGGGTTAACTTTCTGACATAAGTTTTAATTCATTTTTGTTCGGAAACGCATGAAAGTAGAAGGTGTTGTTATTCAGAAAATATGTCATCGAACTGTTTTTTCCGTTTTCTTGTAAACTCAATAGATCTTTCAAAAAATACTGTTGAAGATGGCATTTTGAACAGAACTTCCTAACGAAAGAAGAAAATCCAGTCAGTAAGGGGAGAAAAATGCTGTGTCACATGATCAAAATCGCTTATAACTCAATAGGTAATGGATTGGTCAAAAAATGGAAAACACAGTTCGATTCCGAATCACTTCCATGGTCAGGCGTTCCAATTTTATATCTTTCCGTTAAAAAATGAATTTGTAAATGTGTCAAAACGTTTTGCACTTGTTGAGCAGAGCAGTTAAGAACAGCCTTAAAACATTTTTGTAATTGAAACTATATGTCTATGCCTCACGGTTTAGGAAATAGCTATGGCAAACGGTTGAGAGTGGACACCCAGTATAGTAAAACCTCCGAATAGTGGACACCTCGGTCCCCATGAATTCGGCTGTTATTCGGAGGGTCCTTTATTTAGAAATAAAAACTAAAACATACAAATATATAGAGTTGTTATGGGATTGAAAAGGTGGTCGCTAAATAGAAGTGTCAAGGTTTGGTTTGGTTTGTGTTTATGACGGCCCATTTTCAACACCAGGGATATAGGCCCTAAGGAGGGGGGGTGCCCTCCGTGGGGGTCTTTCTATGGAAACCTAACCCGTATTTACGCATGGAAATCGACGGTTCGAAGAAAACCCGAAAACTCTCAACGAATAGGCCGACGGGCGTGATTGGGTTCGAACCCAGCATCTCCCGTCTACCAGCTTCGAGAGCAGAACCTCTCGGCCACTGGTGGGGCCAGAAGTGTCAAGGTACAGAAGAAAATGAAACAGAGGAATGCTTTGTCATTTTTGTTTATAAAAAACAAACAAACAAAGTTCTGGAATCTGCATAAAAAATCTAAGGCCCAGGGACGGTCCAACACGGAAGAATGAAATCTAAGTCCTATTCGAATCTTCCGAAAAATTATGCCTAGCTCTGTCACAAAAGTACAAATTCGTACTTCGTGTCCATTCAGACTTCCACCCTCTTCTCCCTCTCAGAATTAAGAAATATCCGAAAGGAAAGGAATATTTATTTCATATTAGAAATTTTCTAAAATCAATATGATTGCAAAATATTTCTGAAAAGGTACATATAGGATAATTGAAGGACAAACGTTCACAAACTGAGTAAATAGTAATAAGTAAAACTGAAAGTCATAGACATATTGCTAAATAGATATATCGGAATTACTGATAGTGGTAACTTAGCATCTCCCCTCCCTATCGAAATATCATCGCAACAATAAAACTGTTTTCCTTTCCGTACAATAAAATTTAAAATTTTTGTTTAATAAAAAGAAATATACTTTCGAGTATTACTCTCACATACATAACCATTCTATGTACAAGAGAATGTTAAACAAAGCAAAATGCTGTATCAGATAATGTCTTTGAGAGGAGACAGAGATATAGTATAGCTTCCTAGAATCTATTTTAAAGACTTCTACCGCAAAGGATCTTAAAAAAAAGTGTAATTGCCTCAGAATTTCGCACTTCAGGCAGGATCGAGACTTTACAGCATCCAAAATCCCCCTTAAACAGACCATAAACAAATCAATCTCATATCTGACATGTTTGTAGTGGGCACCCTCCCACACCCCTAAATAGTGGCATAGTACATTTTAGATAAGAATGAGATAACATTACAATAATTGTACTGAATAGCCAACGTCCGATTCTTTCTTTTCTTTTTTTTTATTCTCTTCATTTTCAAAAAGGGGCATAAAAATGTGACCAAAAAGGATTGTGATGGGATAAAAGTTGCGTTTTTTTTAAAATCTTGATTCGGTATGACGGCCGAAACTAGGGGGGGGGGGGGATGCAGAGGAGGCACGTACCCCAGGTGCCAGAGAAAAAGGCGAAGCTCCAAATGAAAATTTTGTTTGTCGTTTTTTCTCACGTTATGTTTACTGTTTAGCACAATTGTTAAAACTGTCTTTTCTGGGGTACGTCAAGGAACAGAAAAATCCAAGGATGATATGGATAAGGATCCTGTATAAAGCGGAATTTTTTTTTCAGTTCCTTTTGATTCCGTTTTCAAGTTAATGAATCAATATTAGAGATAACTGATTACATAGTTCAGTTTTGCGTATTTTATGATTACATATTTTAAATTTTAAAATAAGTCGGATATTAAAAATAGTAAAATTCTCTTTGAAGAAAGCTTGGCAGAAGAGGGAAAAGGGGGCGCCAAATTACCTGTTTGCTCTGGGTGCAAAAAGGCTAGTTTTGAACCTGTCCTTTATACTATTATTGCTCTTTAAAAAAGTCATTTAAAATTCATCATATTTTCACTAATAAAATATTTCTTAGGTGTGCAGTCGGAAGTCTGCGGGCTTCATTATCCCCCTTGTACTCCCCTTCCTGCGCCTAAACCCATGTAACACACATGTAATGTGTGTGTGCATAAATTATCACAAATATGATACATGTGTGTGTGTATCAAGAATGAAATGCTGGCAATATTTTTCATATTCTGAGAGAAGAAAAAAAAGTTCTTAACTGTACCGTAAAGAAAAAAATGATCTCTGATCACATTTCTTACACATTTTATTTCTCATGTTATAATCTGAATATATACTCATTGATACTCCAAAACGTATTTATTTTCATCTAAAACATAGTTGTGCTCAAACTTTTTGTGAAAATCCATTCAACCCGACTTTGAAAAAAACCCAACTATCGAAAGAAAATTAAAATCATTAAGGCCGAATCATCAACCCTAGCCGACAGGTTCTTCTCTCAAAGCTGGTAGACGGGAGGTGCTGGTTTCGAACCCAATAGTGCCCGTTAGCCTAATCGTTCGGAGTTTTCCATGGTCTTTGAACCTTGGATTTCCTTGCGTAAATACGCTTTAGATTCCCTTAGAAAGACGCCCCTGGAGGGCACCCCTTTTTCCGGCCCATATCTCCTGTGTAGATAATCGGCCGTCTTAAATAACACCAGCACCACCGAAAACAGAAATTTATGGACAGCCTGATCCGATGAACTCTATTCAATGATCCTGAGGTGTCCACTATTCAAAGGTTTTACTATACTTGAATATTAAAGAATGAATTTTATGAATATTTGAATAGTAAAGACTTGTTCTTTTATCTATAAAAAACATAAAATTGGTATTAGCGACATAATTGTAGATTACTTTTCATAACTGGATTAAAACATAGTTTATTTTCCTTTCATTTCGAGCTCGGGTCGGGTTGTGAGTGGAACTTATTCTTTTCGTAGGGTTCGGTTCGGTTTTCGGGTTGACTTCAAATGGAATTTTCGGATTCGGGTCTAGCTGTACCTGACCCGCGCATGACTATCTCTAAAGATCTAAAAAAAAAAAGTAAAATTTATTCATCGTAAATGATGCAAAAATGATAAACACCGAGAAAACCAAGAATGTGAAGTTTTCGACACGGCGCTTTACACTCTGGACACCCCATGGAAGACAATTTTCATTTGTGTTTTTCTTTTTACGTTTATCCATTCGAAATTTAGTTTAAATATTCACTTCAGGAGTCCAAGTAAGATCGGGTTGCACACGGCCCGAACGCGAAAATTCCATTTGAAGTCAATCATCAACCGTACCTGAATTCGAAAAAAAAATTCTCACAACCCGACAAAAAAATTTTCGACGACCCACAGCACAACATATTTCAATTCGCACTTGATTTGAACCTGAAATACTTCAACCCGCAACACGAACAGAACCCGAAATGAAAGGAAAGTAAATCATGTTTTAATGCAATCATGGAAAATAATCTTTAATTATATGTCTAATACAAATTTTATCCTTTATATAAAAAACGGTTATATCTATTTTTTTAATATTCAAATATAGTAAAACTTATGAATAGCAGAAACCTCGGGATTGTTGAATAGAGTAACTGTGGATTGGGCTCACTTTACAATAATTCTTATCGGTCAAATTTAAATTGTTTGCTAATCTGGTTTTTGAGATCTTCAAAAAGTTTGAGCAGAATTATGTTCTAGAAGAAAATTGAGTATATATTCAATTTAGTGTTTGAGAAATAAAATGTATATAAGAAATGAAATCATAGATTGTTCTTTCTTTATGGTACAGTTAACAACCATTTTTTCTTTATATAAAAAATATCATTAACATTCCTTTTCGACATACACAAAACTCGTATATAATGTTTGTGATAGTTTCTGCACAGGTAGACATATTACGTGTGTATAGATTGTAAGATGTCCAGTATTCAGCGGTAAAAGATGTACAATTCAAATATATAATTGTGTTAAAAAATTGAAAATTGTTTTCTAAATAGAAGTCTCCGCTAGCCTTTTTAACCATTATACAGGTGAAAAATAGTGTTGCTAAATCTGGCGGATTTTTTACACAAAAATTTCGAGTTAGCACCATAAAATTTTTAATACTAATTTTCTTTCATTTTATTCACGAAATATTTATATTTATAATAATCAAAAAGTTCTATTCAAACTTTCTGGGAAGAATTTAGAATTTCATAATGATAGTTTTTATAAATAATGCATAAAATGTATCAGCAGCCTGTATAGTGTTAATTTTTCGGTACAGATATTTATTTTTACGTCGATATGTTTAAACTTTTCTCTAGTGCGAGAAGTTCTGACAAAAAAAAAAAAAACTCTTACAGTCCATTTTTCATGTTTATATTGTTCATTTTATATAAAAGTGTCATAGACTGCATAGTACAGGGACCTCCGTTCCAAAATACTGTTTCTCCTAGATTTCTTTTTATGTATCCTATTGTAAACTACATTGATTTTTTAATGAATCGCTATTTGTATGTAAATATATCTGATTATTATTAATACAATTAATCCATTTACATGGCTTGGAGACTTATAAATCTGAAAAATTCAATATCGAAAAACCTACGACGGCCCAGGCACGACGCAGAAAAACAAAAACTGATGATCAGACTCGACCCGTCTCGAGTCTGTGTAGACCTCTGAATAGCATTTGAATGGGAAAAATGTGTTCTTAACGGCTGGAAATTTTAAAAATAAATTATGAAAAAAAATTGAGTTAGAAATTTCGTTTAAACTCACGAATTTTTTGAACTTTTGTTCAGCTCACGTTTGTTTATCAAAAATTGAATCAAGTTCAACTCAAAGTTCACAGAAAGTGAGCAAAGTTCGTGAACTTTCGTTCAGTGAATGCGCTCATGCCCATCACTGGTCCTGACATGGAAACTTTTACACTCTGTTGGCTTTGCGTTATTAGTTAGCAACGCAAAAATTCGTGCAATTTAAATTATTAATAAATCCTCTTAATAATCAATTATATGTTTTACATTCAGCTTTAATTAATCAAAATTTTGAGCTTCAATTATTTTTCATGCATTTTCAAACTCGGATTATTTGGTGGAAGAACCTTAAATGGAAATAGCAACAAAATTGTACAAATATGCTACATCAGCGGCAAAAGTTAAAGATACTTAATTGTTAATAGGAAAAAAAACTGCAATAATTTACATCTAACAAAAAGTTGGTTGCATTTTTATAGCAGAGTTTTAAATGAAGTAACTGTCTGTCCAGGAAGTAATGAGACTGAATTTTTCATACCAAACAGAAACCAAAAGGGGCGGCGTTTACTGGTAGTACATGCAGCGGGGGTTGTCAGTTAAAGAATCTTCCGGAGGTTAGTTGGCCTTGAGCCTTTGCTGCGCACAAATCACTCGTGAAGCAGACACGTGTTTGAAAGTGGCGTAAAATGTAGAGAATTTCGCGTTTTAAGAATGTAGCGGTGTATCGAGCAGCGATACGTCATAAAGTTTTGTGTAAAGCTAAACAAATCACCTACTGAGAAGCTTACCATGTTACACGAAGCGTAAGGGATTCTTTGTACAAGGTTCATGTGTTTAGGTGGCAAAAAGCCTTGAAAGACGGAAGTGAGGACATCGATGACAATCAGCGCGCTGGTGAAAGTTTGTGCTAAGCTGGTTCCGTCACATCCTTTAAAGTGACTCAGTTCTTGACAAAACACAGCGTCGCAACGTTGCCCCAACCACCGTACAGTCCCAATCTGTCACCACCGGACTTTTTCTAGTCCTTCGGCTAAAATCCAGCTTAACTAGACGGTGGATGTTAAAAATTATTTTTTTAAATTTTCATCATAGAGATATAAAATTTTGTGGAAATATATACATTGCACCATAAGTACAGGGTTGTTATAATTAAAGTTCGCCTATTCAGAAGGCTCTAGAGCCGCTTCTATGGCTCCAAGCGAAACAAAATTTCACTAGTACATAGTTGAAGAGATGCGCTCTGCGAAAATCGAAAAAAAAATTAGTTACATTTTTCGTCAGTAGGTGGCGCTGCGCCAATATTTAAAGCGATGCTTGCAGATTTATTATATCGATTTCAGTCAATCCATACGAAGCACAAAAATTTAAAAGTTTCAACAAACTTCAAGGAACTGCGAATTGTTATAATTAAAGTCCTCCTAATCAGACATCTCTAGAGCCTGACCTATGACTCCAAACAATACAGAAAAATGAATAATTTCATGTGATGTAATCTGCATCAACAAAAATAAAACATGTCGCTCGGCAACGAGGAAATAACGAAGAATAACATTATGCATGCTCAATGAATCCTCCACCATTTTCAATAACGCATTCCATTCTCAGAATTATGCTTTCTACAGCATTGCGTAAACTGTCCTGTGAGATTGAGCGAATATGAAGTCTAAGGGGCATCCCACACTAAGGCGACACATAAGACATGTCGCTTGAATTCGCTGGAAAAACTTGTTTAAAACAGGTTTGAAACAACTTAGTTCTTTGTTTCGACCAGTTTTTGCGCTACATGTTGCGGCTACATGTCGCTTGTCGCCTTAGTGTGGGATGCCCCTAATACTGCTTTCAGATCAGAGATTGTCTGACATCTGTCTTCAGATACAGTATCTTTCAAAAATCCCCAGAAAGAACCAAAAACCGCATGGTGTTAGATCAGGCGATCGTGGTGGCCAGACTGTTTGAAAATAACGACGTATGATATGGTCTTCTGTTAAATGGCTTATTGAGAAAGTCCGAACTGCTCTAGTAATGTGCGGTGGTGCACCGTCTTGCATAAACACGATATTTTGAAGGCAGCTTCGCTGTTGCAGCTCGGGAATCAGAAAATTTGACAACATATTGAGATACCTTCTCCCATTTACGGAACATGTAATGGGTCCTGTGGATGTTGGTTCCTCAAAAAAGTATGGCCCTATCATAAACGTAGCTGTGAAACCATACCACACCGTCACTTTAGCTGCATGTAATGGAACTTCTTGGACAACATTAGGATTCTCTCTCGCCCAAATTCGACAGTTGTGTGTGTTCACTTGTCCGTTTAAATAAAAATGCGCTTCATCAGTCCATAGAATATTCCAGGGATTCATTTCCATGAATTGTCCACATTCATTCGTGCAAGAAACTGTAGTGAAAATGATAGCCGACTTTCGGTATCATCCTGTATTAGTTGTTGCACCCTCTGAATCTTGTATGGATGGTAGCATAAAATTTCACGCATCACTTTTCTCACAGTGGAAATCGGCATATCGACTTCATTCGCAATAGCTGGCACACTTGCATTACCAAATGATGACTGGCTTGCTAAATCCACGGCAGCAGTAGCAATATCTTCAATGCTAGAAATGTCTACCTTTTTTCGTCTTCTGCCAGGAAGAATGTCGAGTTTTTCTGTTTCCTCGAACTTTTTAATCATTTTGTGAACTCCACGATCCGACATTGGTCCACGTCTAACATCTTTTAGTTTCCGGAATTCTCGAAGAGCTGCAGCTGTGTTGCTGTTATTTTGATAAAATAACTTTACAAGAAGTGCCTTTTCTTTCAAAGTTACCATTCTCCACAAAACGTAGATTCAAATGCTTTTCAGTAACAATCAACTGTTCGTCTAAAATTTGAATAAAATGTGATCTTTTTCAAGAGTTGGGTGAAATTTTGTGATTTTGTGTCTTTCATCTGGATTGGCCGAAATTGACATAACGAATCTGAAAAAGTTTACTTTTACCAACTGTGAAATAAAATTTCCTGTATTTTGTTCTTTACAAAATAAAGGAATCTGCAAATATCGGCTTAAATATTGGCGCAGCGCCACCTATTGACAAAAATTTTAACTAATTTTTTTTTTCGATATTCGCAGAGCGCATCTCTTCAACTATGTACTAGTGAAATTTTGTTTTGTTTGGAGCCATAGAACCGGCTCTAGAGCCTTCTGAATAGGCGAACTTTAATTATAACAACCCTGTATATAAACCACCTTAAAAGAAATTTCCAATCTTATTATAATTTTAAGATTTTTTTAACTCAAATTTTAAAACGAAATTTCTAATTAAAATTCCATGCGGCTTAACTTTTTAGATATTTTCTCAATTTGGTATTTTAATCACTTAAAACTCTATTATAAAGAAATCTGTGCATCGATTTTTAATTCCCTGAATACATAATTTTTTAGAGATTTTTTAAAGAATTCGATATCGATTTTCATCAAAATTTTGCTTTTTAATAAGCTAAAAATCAAATTTAATTATCTTAATAAAATCGAATTTTAAAATGCATGCACAGTTTCTTTGTAAACAATATCAGGATTCGTCTTTATTAATTTCATGAATTTTGATGAAATATTATGACGCATAAACATTTTTAAAATCTAAAAACGTTAAAAAATCAGTTTCTCTCTCTCTCTCTCTTCTAAAAAAAACGTAACTACCGCTGTCACTGCCGCCGCCGCCGCCGGTTTTGAATTTTTTGTGACCGGAGGTCTTTCTTCGTTAATATTAAGAAAAATAATGCATACAAAAATATGAAAATCGGTGGTATTATACAGAAATGTTTGATAAACACGCTGATGCAGACAGTTTTCAGATCGAAGAATTATTTTAAGAGATATTTAATGCTAAAGTTGGACAAAATCGTTCCACTAAAAAAGTTTTATAGGAGCAAAAACTGTTCATAGGAATTTAATCATTTTTAGATCATTTTATGCGTTAGAATTTGCCGGAGTGCAGATTGCATTAATTTTTTTATTTTGACTAATTTTTTGAGGTTTTATTTCTATTTTAAATTCAGATTTTCAGCATTTCTAGAGATATTTTTATCAGATTTTAGAAAGTGATATTAATTTAAACTGTTGCCAACTGTATAAACAGCGGAAGCAATAATGTTTGCTTCAAAAAAAAAATATTTATACGTGTAAATAAATTAAAAATTTATTTACACGTGACTATTATAAACAGAAAAAACATTTGGAATTAGAATTAAATTATTATGTTCAAAAAGCAGGAACTTATTAAAAATTATGTCAGTAGATATAAAATAGGGCTTCTGCGCCAGCGGCACGGCGGCATGACCTTGAATGACCTCTGTGCGACCTTGAACGACCTCTGTGCACCTGTGAAGGTCATGTGGCATGCTCTTGGAGGCAGGGTCAAGGTGATGCGGCGGTGAAGGTGATGCGTCATCTTATAGTATGAGGGGTTATTTTGAGTTATTATTTTACTAATGATAATTAATTTTAATTGGGGGACTTTAACTTTTTTCAGGGTAATTTTTGAAGATTGAAATTTTTAGAGATTGATTTTTTTTTCTGACCGTACTACAGTACGAGGGGTAATTTTAAGTTTTTTTTTTTTTTTACTAATGATAATTAATTTTAATTGGGGGACTTTAACTTTTTTCGGGGTAATTTTTGAAGATTGAATTTTTGGGAGATTGATTTTTTTTTCTTACCGTACTACAGTATGAGGGGTAATTTTAAGTTTTTTTTTTTTTTTTTACTAATGATAATTAGTTTTAATTGGGGGACTTTAACTTTTTTCAGGGTAATTTTTGAAGATTGAAATTTTTAGAGATTCATTTTTTTTCTCACCGTACTACAGTACTTAGGGATAATTTTACATTTGAAAAATATATTAACGATAATTCATTAAGAAATTTTAATTGAGGGACTTAAATTTTTTGAAATTTTTGGGACATTGATTTTTTTTTTTTCGTCGTACGAGGGGTAATTTTAAGTTTGATATTTTTTTCATTAATGATAATTAATTAAGAAATTTTAATTGGGGGACTTTAACTTTTTTTGGGGGTAATTTTTGAAGATTGAATTTTTCATGGACATTGAATTTTTTCGTCGTACTGCACTATGAGGGGTTATTTTGAGTTTGATTTTTTTTTACTAATGATAATTAATTAAGAAATTTTAATTGGGGGACTTTAACTTTTTTCGGGGTAATTTTTGAATTTTTAGGGGTCATTGATTTTTCTTTTCGTCGCACGAGGGGTTTTTTGAGTTTGATTTTTTTCATTAATGATAATTAATTAAGAAATTTTAATTGAGACACTTTAACTTTTTGGGGGTAATTTTTGAATTTTCATGGACATTGATTTATTTCGCTGTTGTTTAGTACGAGGGGATATTTTGAGTTTGATATTTTTTTACTAATGATAATTAAGAAATTTTAATTGGGGGACTTTAACTTTTTGGGGATAATTTTTGAGATAGAATTTTTTGGGAGATAGATTTTTCTTTTCGTCGTACTCCAGTACGAGGGGTCATTTGTACTTTTAAAAATTAATTTAGAAGTTTTAATTGGGAGACTTTAATTTTAGGGAATAATTTCTGAGATAGATTTTCTTTTCTGACATATATTTTTTAGCGCACTTGAGTTTTCGGTGTTATTTTTAGGGGCATAATTTTTGTGTTAGTTTTTACTGGCAACGATTTTTAATTTGGGAACTTTCAAATATTTTGTTCGCGATTTTCCTTTAGCAATCGAATTTTAAACATTCATTAAACATTTTAATTGGGAGACTTTATCTTTTAACGTGAATTTTTAGATAAAAATGGAATTTTCAACATAAATTGGATGAGAGGACTTTACGCGATTCAATTTAGTGACGTATGCGCTTGACTATTAATTAAAATTTTGAATGATTGTGAATTTTTGTTATTTAGTGTTAGAATTTATGTCTGCGAATTTTAAAATAGTACTGCCCCACCCGTGGGTGAGAGGTTCTGCTCACGAAGCTAATAGACGGGAAGTGCTGGGTTCGATCCCAATCGCGCCCGTCGGCCTAATCGTTCGGAGTTTTCTTCGAACCATGGATTTTCCTGCGTAAATTCGGGTTAGGTTCCCTTAGAAAGACCTTCACTAAGGGCACTCCCCCTATATCCCTAGTGTAGATAATCAATCGCGCCCGTCGGCCTAATCGTTCGGAGTTTTGTTTGAGTCATGGATTTGCATGCGTAAATATGGGTTAGGTTCCCTTAGAAAGACCCTGATGAAGGGCACTCCCTCCCTTTATCCATAGTGTAGATAATCGGTCGTCAAAATTAACCCACCTTTTAAATAGTACTAGTAAACTTTAGAATTTTTTTTCTTTGTGAATACGTGTTAGATGAGTGAATATTTTTTCGCGGTTTTAGACAAAAATAGAAATTGGTAAGATATTTTGAAGGATATTAGTTTTCGATTTGTTATGCAATGTTTATGCATGTATTGCTTAATTTATTTGAAAATATATTTTGAAAAAAAAAAAAAACATGAAATGCCATTCATAAAGATATTAGGAAATGTATACCCCCTACCCCTAAATGAATATCTATATATTTGTAAAATATGGGGTTACCTATTCAATGGTCCGTTTGAATTTGTCCCTTCAAATTTTATTGACGCATGTTTTCTATTTTTAAACAGTGCCATTATAAATTATCTAGATCTATTTTTCAAAACTAGAAAATCGATTTTTAAACATATATAATTTTTGAATGTTTCTATTTAAATACTTTGAATTTTTAATAAGATTTTGGGAAAAAACGCATTTTTTACAAATTTTCGCTAATATTACGCTTTTTAGAATAAAACTATTAAATACATAAATTTACCAAAAATTTAACACACTTACTTTACTTAAAATGACTTTCAGAGCCTAAAAAAACGCGTGTTTCTGTAGGAAAATGTCTACTATACTGAACCGTGGTCATCGTGCGTTATCTTTGGGAACACTCAGAAGTGAATCACTTTATTTAGATAAGGAGATGAGGGGTTTTCCTTTATATCGTGATAGGATATTAGATTTTAATTTCGATTGACTAATGGTGGGGTACAAATTAAGATTTTCAAATAATTAATTTAAGATTTTTATTATCTCACTGATAGCGAATTTAATGAATGAATAATTAATATTACGTCACACAAAACGAATTTTTTGAATAATTAAGATTTAATATTGCGTCACAATTTTTGAATGATTTTATTAATATAAAATTTTTGAATGATTTTATTAATATAAAATTTTTATCCAATTGGGGATCATTTTTTCTCATAGATTTATTTTAAATAAAATTGGAATATTCATTTAGTAATACTATATTAACAATTTAATGCATGTGCGACATTTTTTTTGGATAAAATTAAAACTAGTTTCTAATGAGACCTTTAAAAACGGATACTTTTTTAACTGATTCATTATCCGCGAGACTACTTCAAACATGTCATGAATGAGTCATCACTCATAACACTCGAAAACATGAAAGTTTTAATAAATATATTGAGGTTTATGAAAAGTAACACTTATTGAAATTTATTTAATATTTGAAATAAACATTACGCGCAGTGACCGTCACGCATACATTTTAAAATATAGATCTAGTTCAAATTTTACTAAGTTTCGTAATGGAGGTCACGTTATACCCTAACCAATCATACTATTTAGTCAGGGATTGCTATTTTGGAATTATCTAAATTAGTTACAAAACTTCTCATTTTTTAATAACTACACTAATCATAAGTCTTGTTTAATCAAATAAATATAATTTTTATCGTTTTTGTTACTTAACAAGATATAAATACCTTATACATATGCTATATTGATTCTGGTTTAGTTTAGTGCATATAAATTTTAACTAATATTTTTCTTTTAGTAGATATAACAATATTCGCCAACATATATATATATATATATATATATATATATATATTTAACATTATTCAAATTTCGCACAAACCTTTAAATAATTTTGGAAAAAATATTTCATTTTTAGAAGATTAACCATAATATTAATTTTAAACCTCTTAATTCTTTTTTAATTGAGGTAGTACGATAGAAAATTAATATATTCGACACAATAAAGAAATTACTAATTCATATTAACAATGATTTTAAGCATTATGTTAAAATTCGAGATTTTTCATTTACAAATAATTTGAAAAATAAAACATTTAAAAGTAAATTGACTTACTTGTATTAATTTTCCATCTAAATCCAAAAGGCTTTCAAACAGAAACAACACACATACAGTTTTGTGTCACTATATGAAATGAATTAGGATTTTTCACCCCAATCTCTTATCTCTGGGGTAATTCCTAGAACTGACTCATGCGATTCGCACAATATTACATCGTAATTTGAATCTAAGAACAGTGTTAATGAATTTAATATGATGCGTTATTAATAAGGGATTAAATATAATGTGTAATTAATAAGGGATTTAGTTAATTTGTTTCGTTATTAATTAAAACCTGAATATAATTATGTCTTTTTAAGTCTTATTTAATAGAATAGGAATACTTTTAAAATTTTCAGGAGGTTTTTTTCAGAAACACTTTTTAAGAATACTTTTCTTAATGAATGTGTAATTAACATTTTTTAAATTAATTAATTAATACGTAATTAAAATAAATATAAAATAGAAGAGAAATTCTTTTCAAATTTATTAAGCAAAATACAAGTTATTATTAGGAAATATTTCAAATTGCTGCAATTTTTAAACATGTTGAGTTATCACTGAGAACTTAATATCGAGGTATTTGAATAGTAATGCTAATCAGAATTTGAAAAAAAAGAAAAATAGTAAAAATAATTTTGATATTAACTAACTTGCTACAAACATGACTTTCTTTTGAACACACTAGAATGGGATTGAACTTTTAAAGACATATTTATCTCACATATTTAAAATAAAGACTTGTGCTAAATTTTCAACGAAAATATTTCTCATTTTAAAGTTAACTTCTTTCATTGAGAAAGTTTTATACTTGGAAATTTCACATACAAATTTTTCTCACATGGAAAAAGACTTAAGTAATTGTATTAGAATAAAAACTTATGCAAAATTAAAAAAAATTTAATTTTCAGAAACACGTTATGATGTATTTAGTAAAGGAGAAAAGGCTTTCTATCAACGCATACTTAGGTACTCGACTTACGTATGGTAAATTTTTATCAAAACATGTTAAATAAGTACCGTAATATAAGCTTGGAAATTTGATATCGCACTATTTTTTAGCCACAACTTTCACCTTTTTTCTTTTTTTTTCTTTTTTTTGCTTGGCTTTTTTTTACTTTTGAAAAGTTGTTTTTTAGTAGATATCAGTTCTTTTTTTAAAACAAATGATATATAATTGAAATAATTCTACTAGCTCAAATTAAAATTAGTCCTTGTATAGCCTTTATAAGCAGGGAGCAAACACAATATTATACATTTTGTTTACCTATCATTCATTTTTTATAGTGATTAATAATTTAAAAGTAAGGAAAGTCAATTTCTTCTTTCAAAGTATCAGTCTTTCTCAATTTATATCTCCTTAAAATTTTCTACGAAAGATGAAAATTTAGTAAAAAACAGAGTCGAAATAAAATATATATTTACAGTTAGTCTGTCAGTTAATTGTTTTTTCTAACTTTTTTTGCTGACGGTTTTGCAAAATAAATTTACAAATACCTACGGTTAATCCGAGAATGAAAACCCGCAGGCATCTAAAGAATCGAAGATCTGTAAATCTAGCAATTCTAGACATAATAAAGGAACATTTTTGATAAAAAAAAATCTAAAAATTTAAAGATATAAACTGTACATATAACTTCATCTTCATTTAGATCGTGTTATAGAGAAGAAAGAATAAATATGTAATTTTACTCAAGTCTGTTTATCCATACCTATTTGCATAAATGTGAGGATATTAATTTACTATAAAATTTCCCCTAAATTGATTATCTTTAATAGTCTATTATTAAAGCCGCATATACATTAGAATTAAATATTTTTTGGTTAAAAATTGCCTGAAATCTACAGTCTTATCATTCGTTAAATTTGTTTTTTTTTTATGCCCAGACTCTTTTTCTGAACTCTGACAAAAGATCACAGACATATTGAAGCTATCCAAATTCTTATATCTTTCTATCGTATTTCCTTTTTTGAGGGGGGGGGGTATGAGGAAGAGCCTTAAGAACTTCGTTTTGTTCTCAGAATTCTGAATTATTCATTCAAAAGATCTACCTACATAAGTCTTGTTGCAGAATTTTCATTAGTTAAGTGTTGCATCAAGTTATACATCGTGTGAATCTATTAAATTAATTTTGTGAAATACTAGATGGGAGCCATTGATATTTCCAGACCATTTGTCTACATTTTAAACTTGAGTCATTTACTACTATTCATTAATTTTCTATACGAATTAAAGAAGTCGTTGTTTCCATGCCGACTGTACCTTTCACTATTGCTTGCTTGTTTGTTTGTTTGATTTATTGAACACATACATCATATCACATGCGGATCACGGCGGGATTCGAATCTGCTTCCACCTACGCTCTCAAGCGATTAGCGGCATTGTGTCTTATCCACTCAGCCACAGTGGGCCACTATTGCTTTCTCTAATGCCCAGATACTCAAATTTAACCAACTGCACTTAGAATCATGGTCACAACACAGAACATTTATATGTTAGAGCAGTGTTGCCAGTGGGCTACTTTTTTAAATTCAGATTTCTTGATTGCCAGCACTTATTATAAACGATAAAATTCCCATTGTTTTCGCCTTAATTAATATGTCATTAAATAAGGCACATTTTACAATTTCAAAAAAGTGGTGCCAATCAAGTATCTGTGTTAAAAAAAGTAGCCCATCTGACAACACTGTGTTAGAGTGGTGACATATGCACAAGTCGTGTACTCATATTCAATTTTTTGTCCAAAGTACGGTAACTCAGTTTTCAGTAATAGACGAGGAAGATTTTAATTAAACTAACCAGAAAAGTTAACAAACATTGGCTTCCTGATTTGATTTTATTCAAAATTGTTTTAACCAACCAAAGTTAATGTCCGGGATCCAGATAAATTTTTCTCTGTTAGTAAAATTACATTGACCAATCAGTAGCCTTTATCCTTGCAGGCTTTTCGGTGTTTACTGCAAACATAAAAAAGTTCGGAAAAATGCAGACGTCTAATTGATCAATCCCATCCCGCTAATAGCGAAATATCTATCTTGATCCCGGCCTATTCAACGCCCTTTAAATATTGGAGAAAGCCTTGACACGTGTCAGAAAAACGTCACACAAAGCAGGCAAAACAAAGAAGAAAAATCATTCATTGGCTCGTTCATATTCACGAGCCGATGAATGATTTTGTTTCTTTGCTTTGCCTGCTTTGTGTGATGTTTTCGTGACGCGAGTCAAGACTTTCTCAGATATTTAGGATGCTTTGGCGTATTTCACCACCATGAAGTTATGAAAGGAGAGGAACAGACATGTCAATCTTCCCGTGTGAAAAACTAGTTACCAAAAAAAACGAGTTATTTCCCTCTCTTCTGCCCTTTTCTCTCTTGATTTTGACCGATAGCAGCCCATTTAGCAGTCTCCAGTACAAGATGCCGCTATATAAGGTGGACGCAGGAGGGAGGGTGTTAGCGCGACCAATGACATAATAGGCCAGTTCATGATGTTTAAAAGTCACACGTAGTTGGATCGAGGCTAAGGAAAAAGACAGGCTACCGCGGTAGGTCCGATTCTTCTTTTTTTACAAACCGCTGGAGTCACGTGATGCTCTTTTCACGCACCTTCTTTGGTGCATTCGAGCATCACGTGACTCCAGCGGTCTGTAAAAAAAGAAGAATCGGACCCATCGTGGTAGCCTGTCTTTTTCGTTAGTCTCAGAGTTCGATCATCTTTATACGATGATTAGTACAAAGCTGCGAGTCGATTTTTTTTTGTGTCCATTGCCGTGTACAGATAATCAACTCCGTGTGACGTTATGAACTGGCCTTATATGTTGTTGGCCACAGTTTAGGAACAGCTACAAATGACTTCATCTATATCTAATCCGAGGTAAACGAAAAAGACAGGCTACCGCGGTGCTACAGCGCCTAGAATATATAGTGTGGAAATCGGCTATCCCAGTAATACTTTAAAAAGTGCTAATATATTGGATCTCTTAAATTTCAAATGATGCTGAAATCCAATGAGTCGATCACAGCGATATCTGCAGGATATTTCCTAAAACTTCATGACGATTTGGTAACAGCGTCTAGAATGCCTAGTGTGGAAATATATTATTAAACAACGCTAATAATTTGTATCCCGTAAATGATCGACGATACTGCTAAAATTCCAAGTGTCGATCGCAGCGAAATCTGCGGAATTTTCGTATTACATTGTATAGACTAGCAATATCTTTCAGTTATAGAAAATATCCTGCAGATGTCGCTGCGATTTGTATATTTCAGCAGCATCGTTGCACATTTAAGGATACAATATTTTACCACCTTTTTTAAGTATTACAGGGATAGCCAATTTCCACACTATATAGTCTAGGCGCTATAATTTGGTCTAGACGCTGTAGCGGTTTTTTTTTTACATTTTATTAACATACATCTGACCTGTGCTTGGCGTCAAGCCTGCTGTAATAATACGATGTTTACTTTGAAAGTTTATCACAGATGTCGCTGCGATCAGCTCCCTGGATTTCAGCGTCAGTGCACATTTAAGGGATACAACTTTTTAACGCTGCTTGGATAGCAAAATGGACCTTATGCACTCGACCTGAGGTCGAGGCTAAAATTCGTCTGCTGGCGGTGTTTAGCATAGCAGTCTATGGAGTGTGAGTTATTAATGCTTGTTTGTTAAAAATACCGCAAAAAAATTCTTTGATGCAGCAGCATATACTTAATATATTGTAATCTAAATTCAAAATGTTGTTCTGTATGCGAGAAAATCCCCTAAGTTTGTAAATTTTCAGTTAAAATGTATGCACTCAACCTGTGTCAAGGCTAAAGTTGTCTGCTAGCAGTGTTTGCGCCTGCGCATACTGGTATTCTGCCGGTGCAGTAACTAGAATAACAGATCATCATACCGCCAGCTCTGGCGTATGACGTCACCTGAATAGAGTCCATTCCACAGTACAGCGCCTAGAAGATATAGTGTTGAAACGGCTATTCCTATAATGCTTTAAAAAGTGCTAAAAACTTGTATCCCATAAATCTCCAACAATGTTCAGCGGCAATATGCTAATACGAGCGCCATCTCGTAACTCTTTTCAATATAAACACTGTGTTTTCAAAAATTATAGAATGTTAAATATCGGAAACTATAAATATAAGATATTTTGGTCTGTTATAAGCTAATTTAGTTAAGGAATGACGTGAAATAGGTTAAATAGTCTCTTTTAGAATGACTATCGTTTTTAAATCACTACGATGGCGTTACGATCGACATCTTGTTATTCAGCATCGTTGTACATTTATGGGATTCAATTTTTTAGCACTATTTTGTAGCCGTTTTCCACACTGTATCTTCTAGGCGCTGTATTCCACAGTATGTATTCTAGACGCTATAGCGGTGCATTACACGTGTCTCTTTCTTCTTTAAAAAATATCCTGCAGATGTCGTTGTAAATGACTGTTTGGAATTCAACATCGTTGTACATTTAAGGGATTCACTATTTCCGCGCTTTTTTTAAGTATTGCTGGGATAGTCGATTTCTACAACATATAATCTAGGCCTATAACGGAGCTATAGTACAGCGCCTAGAAGATACAGTGTGGAAAACGGCTATTCCTATAATGCTTTAAAAAGTGCTAAAAACTTGTATCCCATAAATCTCCAACAATGCTCAGCGGCAATATGCTGATACGAGCGCCATCTCGTAACTCTTTTCAATATAAACACTGAGTTTTCAAAAATTATAGAATGTTAAATATCGGAAACTATAAATATAAGATATTTTGGTCTGTTATAAGCTAATTTAGTTAAGGAATGACGTGAAATAGGTTAAAGAGTCTCTTTTAGAATGACTATCGTTTTTAAATCACTACGATGGCGCTACTATCGGCATCTTGTTATTCAGCATCGTTGTACATTTATGGGATTCAATTTTTTAGCACTATTTTGTAGCCGTTTTCCACACTGTATCGTCTAGGCGCTGTAGCTATAGTATCTAGAAGATATAGTTTAAAAATCGGCTTATTAAAAAGGTGCTAAAAACTTGTATCCCATAAATGTTGAACGAGGCTGAACGATGAATGTCGATCACAGCGACATATGGTAATTCCAACGTAACTATTTCAAAAGACATCAAATGAGAAAACGTTTCGCTCAGAGAAGATCTAGAAAATGTTGCTGCTATCGACATTTGTCATTCAATATGTATGGGATTCAATTTTTAGCAATTTTTAAAGTATTACTGGAATAGCCGGTTTCCACACAATGACCATGATCTAGGTAGATTTTTCTTTGTTATCGCAACGAGATTGACCAATCAGAAGTCAGAATTATTGCTAACTTTTCACTGTTTGCAAAAATGTACCTGGATCTCGGCCTATATTTCTAGAGGTTATAACTGAGCTCAGGAATAGTACAGAAAGCAAACTCCGTATTTTGATACATTAAGGCCGGGATCCAATTAGGAACAAGTGTGTCGCTATAAAGAAGTAGCGACATATGGCCAATAAAGGTTTATTGGTAGAAGTGATAAAAACAAATCGTTAAAGGTCTTTGTGAGCGTGTCATTATCGTCAGGCTAATGCATATTGAATTATTTCCCTAGTCTAATAAAACTCGTCCATGCGCGTATCGTCTAATGGAGGATATTCCAAATATGGGTTCAAGGCTGAACAAGTCACGTGCTACCGGCAATTTACCTAAAGAACTTCTAACTGATGAGAAGTGAAACAGGAAATTACTACTGCTTTCTCCCGTGAACTGTTTCATTGGCTAGCGGGCGACATTACGTCGACGGAACCTTCCCTTCTTTACGTTAGACGTTTTTGCCTTGACCACGTGATCATAACGTAGATAGAATAGCCTCTATTCAAGAAAGTGGATTGCCGTACTTTAGCACCTAGAATATATAGTACAGCGCCTAGAAGATACAGTGTGGAAAACGGCTATTCCTATAATGCTTTAAAAAGTGCTAAAAACTTGTATCCCATAAATCTCCAACAATGCTCAGCGGCAATATGCTGATACGAGCGCTATCTCGTAACTCTTTTCAATATAAACACTGAGTTTTCAAAAATTATAGAATGTTAAATATCGGAAACTATAAATATAAGATATTTTGGTCTGTTATAAGCTAATTTAGTTAAGGAATGACGTGAAATAGGTTAAAGAGTCTCGTTTAGAATGACTATCGTTTTTAAATCACTACGATGGCGCTACTATCGACATCTTGTTATTCAGCATCGTTGTACATTTATGGGATTCAATTTTTTAGCACTATTTTGTAGCCGTTTTCCACACTGTATCTTCTAGGCGCAGTATATATAGTGTGGAAATTGGCTATCCCTGTAATACTTTAAAAAGTGCTAAAATATTGTATCCCTTAACTGTGCAATGATGCTGCTGAAATATACAGATCACAGCGACATCTGCAGGATATTTTCTCAAACTGCAAGATATTGCTATACAATGTAATACTAAATCCCGCAGATGTCGCTGTGATCGATACTTGGGATTTTAGCAGTATCGTCGCACATTTAAGGGATATAAATTTTTAGCGTTGTTTGGATAGCATATTTCCACACAAGGTATTCTAGACGCTGTAGCCATACTTTCGGCAAAAACTTGAAATGAGCATGCTTCCTGTGCATATATCACCACTCTCATGTATGAAGGCTCTCTGTTATGGTGTTGATTCTGAGCGCTCTTTGTTAAATTTCTATATTTGTGTTTTATAGAAAGCAATACAGAAAAGTACTGTTACTATGGAAACAACAACTTCTTTAATATTGAAAGGTATAGCAAAGGAGTTCAGAATCAGTGCCTTAAATAGTTTCGAATATGTATTGTTGTTATGACAATTAATACCCTACCTGGATGTGGAAATGCAAAATTGTGTTCAACATAATGGAGGATATTCCATCTACATTTTGATCACGTGGTCAAGGTAAAAACTTCTATCGTAAAGAAGGGAAGGCTCCGTAGACGTGTAATGTAAATCCCCGCTAGCCAATGAAATGGTTCATGAGGCAAAGTAGTAGTATCTTCCCTTCTTATCAGATAGAAGTTCCTTGGATAAATTATCGGTATCACGTGACTTTTTCAGCCTCGAACCCATATTTGGAATATCCTCCATTGTGCGCAATCTAGATAGATTTTTGGCTGTCAGAGAAACGAGATTCATCAATCAGAAGCCTGCATTTTTGTGAACTTTTCGCTGTTTGCAGAAATGCAGGCTATTGATTGGCGATTCTCGTTTCGCTAACAGCGAAAAATCTATCTGGATCCTAGCCTACATTTCTACAAACATTGCACTTCATCCACGGCACTAAAAAAAATGACTCAAAACTTTCATGACTTAGGCCGGGATCCACAAACAGCAAATATTCTCAAACATGCAGGCTTCTGATTGGTCAAACTCATTTCGCTAACAGCGAAAAACCTATCTGAATCTCAGCCATAGTTATCTTCGATGAAATCAATGCAAAAGGATAATATAAAAGAAAAGTATAAGATTTCTAAAATATTTTGGCGGGTTTATCGCTATTTGGCATAATTTGTAAACTTTAGAACTAATTAACAGTTTTTCGCTAATTATGAATAGAAAATTAATGTTTTTAAAGCTGAATTTTATAAAAGCACGTAGATTGAGTAAATATCTATCCAAAAATTCAATCCTTACTTTTTCCTCTCCATTATTTAAGTCTCTACCTCGTTTGAAACTTAAGTTGTGACGAAGAAAATAAATCTGTCATTTTCAGTATCTCGACGTTATTTTAAAAAATCTATATCTCTGTTTATAATTAATTTATGAGGATGCATTTGATCTCAAATTGAAGATCTTCTTTATTAGGTCCTTCTAGTGTTGGTTTTATTTTTCTGCGATGGTTGCTTCTTTTGATATGGGAAATTTTACGCTGGCATATTTCGTTCATTTAACATGGAGAAGTTGTCATCAGTATAATAAGCAGTTACGGTGTCTTGCCTTATTCTTGGCGTTTGTTTGTTTGGCGGGGTTAGCATTTTTTTCAGCTTGGCTTGGCAGAACGACCGTCCTGCTTGATATATATATATATATATACATGTGCATATATGTGTGTCTGTGTGCATTTGTTAATGGGGGAAAAATTTAAAAGGTATACACATTGAAAGTTAATAAAATTATTTAAAAAAATTTATAAAAATATTTCAAGAGAGTATTAAACATTTTAAGACAGTATTAAATATTTGAACAACTGATAAAAATGCTTTGAAAAACATTTAAAATTATTTAAAATGTTTTTTTCATATTTTAAAGTAAACAAATTTTAATACATAGCTATGTACATACAGGCATTTGAGCTATATACATACATGCATTTGACCTATGTTAACAGAACAAATGTTTTATATATTTCGATGCTATTTCCAAGTTAGTCAATTTATACTTTTTGAATATGCATATACATATATTTGTAAATTTTAATGTTTTCTCTTAAAACTGACTAGTTAATTATCCTAGCATTATCCTATTATTATCCTAGTTATTTATCCTACATTTATTAACACAAAAAAACCAACTGCTTTTCAAACGACTGTGTGATTATCGAAACAACCCAAATCCTTTTATTTACACATATGCAAACATTTTAATAAACTAGAGGCCACATTTTCAATCGAATAAAACAATGACTAATCAAATAGGTTATATCCCAACTTAAATTATACCTTTTATGTGATATTGCTAAACATGCTACTACAATGTCTAATCAAATAGGTTATGTCCTAACTTGAATGATACCTTTTTTGTGACATCGCTAAACAAACTTCTAACTTGTAAAAATAGCATGATAACTTGTTTTCACTAGACAAACTTAATAATTTTCGTAGGTTTTATAAAATAATCGACATGTTTGATTATCTCTCATCATAGTTTTCTAAAATATATCCAAAAAAGTTTGCTACTATTAAAAAACATGCTTTTAATTCAGATAGTTTTCACTCTTATTATTTAAAAACATATAACACAAAATATTTTTATTAAATAATCACTATTTTTCACAAGTTTGCAATATTTATATGCTAACTAGGGTTAGTAGTATTCAGACTTGAAAATATCTTTATAGATTAAACATGAAAATTTATATGTCTAAGAATCCTTTGACTATTTTTAGTTAAACTTCGTGTCATGAAATATAACCGCAAAGCTTAAAATTATACTTTGCAGTTTTCTAACTATTAAAAATTAATGTTTTAAAATTCATTAAAATTTGAAAAATTATTAAATACTATTACATTTTAATTTTTAAATTCATTTTTATATAAAAACATACAAAATAATAATACTTATCTAATATGGCAGCTAGCAGTCTTAAGCGCAACCTTCTCTTTCAAAAACTAAAAACGAAATGAATAATTCTAAGTCCTTATCAGCTAATCTTATCAACTGATTAGATCTAGTCACGTGATATATGACATCACTTATCACTAATGACGTAGGGGTTATCACGTGATCGGGAATCCCCATCACGTGGTATATGATATCACTAATGACGTTATCATATACCACGTGACTAGATCTAATCAGTTGATAAGATTAGCTGATAAGGACTTAGAATTATTCATTTCGTTTTTAGTTTTTGAAAGAGAAGGTTGCGCTTAAGACTGCTAGCTGCCATATTAGATAAGTATTATTATTTTGTATGTTTTTATATAAAAATGAATTTAAAAATTAAAATGTAATAGTATTTAATAATTTTTCAAATTTTAATGAATTTTAAAACATTAATTTTTAATAGTTAGAAAACTGCAAAGTATAATTTTAAGCTTTGCGGTTATATTTCATGACACGAAGTTTAACTAAAAATAGTCAAAGGATTCTTAGACATATAAATTTTCATGTTTAATCTATAAAGATATTTTCAAGTCTGAATACTACTAACCCTAGTTAGCATATAAATATTGCAAACTTGTGAAAAATAGTGATTATTTAATAAAAATATTTTGTGTTATATGTTTTTAAATAATAAGAGTGAAAACTATCTGAATTAAAAGCATGTTTTTTAATAGTAGCAAACTTTTTTGGATATATTTTAGAAAACTATGATGAGAGATAATCAAACATGTCGATTATTTTATAAAACCTACGAAAATTATTAAGTTTGTCTAGTGAAAACAAGTTATCATGCTATTTTTACAAGTTAGAAGTTTGTTTAGCGATGTCACAAAAAAGGTATCATTCAAGTTAGGACATAACCTATTTGATTAGACATTGTAGTAGCATGTTTAGCAATATCACATAAAAGGTATAATTTAAGTTAGGATATAACCTATTTGATTAGTCATTGTTTTATTCGATTGAAAATGTGGCCTCTAGTTTATTAAAATGTTTGCATATGTGTAAATAAAAGGATTTGGGTTGTTTTGATAATCACACAGTCGTTTGAAAAGCAGTTGGTTTTTTGTGTTAATAAATGTAGGATAAATAACTAGGATAATAATAGGATAATGCTAGGATAAATAACTAGTCAGTTTTAAGAGAAAATATTAAAATTTACAAATATATGTATATGCATATTCAAAAAGTATAAATTGACTAACTTGGAAATAGCATCGAAATATATAAAACATTTGTTCTGTTAACATAGGTCAAATGCATGTATGTATATAGCTCAAATGCCTGTATGTACATAGCTATGTATTAAAATTTGTTTACTTTAAAATATGAAAAAAAACATTTTAAATAATTTTAAATGTTTTTCAAAGCATTTTTATCAGTTGTTCAAATCTTTAATACTGTCTTAAAATGTTTAATACTCTCTTGAAATATTTTTATAAATTTTTTTAAATAATTTTATTAACTTTCAATGTGTATACCTTTTAAATTTTTCCCCCATTAACAAATGCACACAGACACACATATATGCACATGTATATATATATATATATATATATATATATATATATATATATACATGTATACTTATCTACCCTAAATAAAAAATCCTAAATTTGAATTGCTATGCGATGGATTAATTTAATGTTTAATGACAAAGTAAAGTTGAGTGCATTATGTATTTATTGCTAAAATTGTATACAAAAAGCTAAATATTCTAACGAAATAGTCTTTCATTCTTAAAAAGCTTGGCGAGAGATGTCGAAATATCATAAAATTTGAATATTGAGAAGTGTTTTTATAACATGTTAGTGTAAAAGTATATGCTTGTTAGGTGATATTCAATAATTTTTCTTCGTTTTGAAATATAAAAATGATCGAATGTTATCAAATAAAGTTTAAAGGATTCAGTTAAAATTTATATTCATTAAACTAATACATCGTTTGTATAACGTATTCATGAGGGAGGTATGAATCATTTAGATAAGGAAAAGGGATTTTTCGCTGAAGTAACTTGTGTGCTAAGTAATATGTGTGAAGCCTGCTTGTGAATTAAAAATATGCTTAACGAAAAAGTGAAATAAGGTTATGTCTTTCCTTTTTATAAATAAGTTTTCAAATGTTTTATCTTAATATATATTTTATTTAGTGTGTAATATGTGAAACTAAAAATTTATAAATGCATGTTTTTTTTTTTTCTCCCTATGAAATAAGTAAAGTTTTCAAAAGAACTTGAATTAAAATTTTTCAAATCATGTTAAAACAAGAATGTCTGTAGTGTATTTAGTACAAATCCTTTATTGGTGAAATGGGAGACTTCGATTTTTTTTATGTTATCCCTATAAAAGCTTTCAAAGGGTTTTAAATTTGAAGGAGTCGCACTGAAAAAAAAAGGCTCATATTAATTTTAAAATATAAAACGAAAGGTTTACCTACCATCCTTGTTTCCATTAAAAAGTGATAAATATTTATTTATAAAAAAGTGAGTGGTGGGAGACATAGATTTAATATTAATAATTAACTTATAAAAAATTTTAATATGATAAGTTTTTTTTAAATACAATTTACACAAGTAAAATTTTCATATGATAAGTTTTTATTCTAATACAATTACTTAAGTCTTTTTCCATGTGAGAAAAATTTGTATGTGAAATTTCCAAGTATAAAACTTTTTCAATGAAAGAAGTTAACTTTAAAATGAGAAATATTTTCGTTGAAAATTTAGCACAAGTCTTTATTTTAAATATGTGAGATAAATATGTCTTTAAAAGTTCAATCCCATTCTAGTGTGTTCAAAAGAAAGTCATGTTTGTAGCAAGTTATGCAAGTTAGTTAATATCAAAATTATTTTTACTATTTTTCTTTTTTTTCAAATTCTGATTAGCATTACTATTCAAATACCTCGATATTAAGTTCTCAGTGATAACTCAACATGTTTAAAAATTGCAGCAATTTGAAATATTACCTAATAATAACTTGTATTTTGCTTAATAAATTTGAAAAGAATTTCTCTTCTATTTTATATTTATTTTAATTACGTATTAATTAATTAATTTAAAAAATGTTAATTACACATTCATTAAGAAAAGTGTTCTTAAAAAGTGTTTCTGAAAAAAACCTCCTGAAAGACATAATTATATTCAGGTTTGAATTAATAACGAAACAAATTAACTAAATCCCTTATTAATTACACATTATATTTAATCCCTTATTAATAACGCATCATATTAAATTCATTAACACTGTTCTTAGATTCAAATTACGATGTAATATTGTGCGAATCGCATGAGTCAGTTCTAGGAATTACCCCAGAGATAAGAGATTGGGGAGAAAAATCCTAATTCATTTCATATAGTGACACAAAACTGTATGTGTGTCGTTTCTGTTTGAAAGCCTTTTGGATTTAGATGGAAAATTAATACAAGTCAATTTACTTTTAAATGTTTTATTTTTCAAATTATTTGTAAATGAAAAATCTCGAATTTTAACATAATGCTTAAAATCATTGTTAATATGAATTAGTAATTTCTTTATTGTGTCGAATATATTAATTTTCTATCGTACTACCTCAATTAAAAAAGAATTAAGAGGTTTAAAATTAATATTATGGTTAATCTTCTAAAAATGAAATATTTTTTCCAAAATTATTTAAAGGTTTGTGCGAAATTTGAATAATGTTAAAAAAATATATATATGTTGGCGAATATTGTTATATCTACTGAAAGAAAAATATTAGTTAAAATTTATATGCACTAAACTAAACCAGAATCAATATAGCATATGTATAAGGTATTTATATCTTGTTAAGTAACAAAAACGATAAAAATTATATTTATTTGATTAAACAAGACTTATGATTAGTGTAGTTATTAAAAAATGAGAAGTTTTGTAACTAATTTAGATAATTCCAAAATAGCAATCCCTGACTAAATAGTATGATTGGTTAGGGTATAACGTGACCTCCATTACGAAACTTAGTAAAATTTGAACTAGATCTATATTTTAAAATGTATGCGTGACGGTCACTGCGCGTAATGTTTATTTCAAATATTAAATAAATTTCAATAAGTGTTACTTTTCATAAACCTCAATATATTTATTAAAACTTTCATGTTTTCGAGTGTTATGAGTGATGACTCATTCATGAAATGTTTGAAGTAGTCTCGCGGTTAATGAATCAGTTAAAAAAGTATCCGTTTTTAAAGGTCTCATTAGAAACTAGTTTTAATTTTATCCAAAAAAATGTCGCACATGCATTAAATTGTTAATATAGTATTACTAAATGAATATTCCAATTTTATTTAAAATAAATCTATGAGAAAAAATGATCCCCAATTGGATAAAAATTTTATATTAATAAAATCATTCAAAAATTTTATATTAATAAAATCATTCAAAAATTGTGACGCAATATTAAATCTTAATTATTCAAAAAATTCGTTTTGTGTGACGTAATATTAATTATTCATTCATTAAATTCGCTATCAGTGAGATAATAAAAATCTTAAATTAATTATTTGAAAATCTTAATTTGTACCCCACCATTAGTCAATCGAAATTAAAATCTAATATCCTATCACGATATAAAGAAAACCTCTCATCTCCTTATCTAAATAAAGTGATTCACTCCTGAGTGTTCCCAAAAATAACGCACGATGACCACGGTTCAGTATAGTAGACATTTTCCTACAGAAACACGCGTTTTTTTAGGCTCTGAAAGTCATTTTAAGTAAAGTAAGTGTGTTAAATTTTTGGTAAATTTATGTATTTAATAGTTTTATTCTAAAAAGCGTAATATTAGCGAAAATTTGTAAAAAATGCGTTTTTTCCCAAAATCTTATTAAAAATTCAAAGTATTTAAATAGAAACATTCAAAAATTATATATGTTTAAAAATCGATTTTCTAGTTTTGAAAAATAGATCTAGATAATTTATAATGGCACTGTTTAAAAATAGAAAACATGCGTCAATAAAATTTGAAGGGACAAATTCAAACGGACCATTGAATAGGTAACCCCATATTTTACAAATATATAGATATTCAATTAGGGGTAGGGGGTATACATTTCCTAATATCTTTATGAATGGCATTTCATGTTTTTTTTTTTTTCAAAATATATTTTCAAATAAATTAAGCAATACATGCATAAACATTGCATAACAAATCGAAAACTAATATCCTTCAAAATATCTTACCAATTTCTATTTTTGTCTAAAACCGCGAAAAAATATTCACTCATCTAACACGTATTCACAAAGAAAAAAAATTCTAAAGTTTACTAGTACTATTTAAAAGGTGGGTTAATTTTGACGACCGATTATCTACACTATGGATAAAGGGAGGGAGTGCCCTTCATCAGGGTCTTTCTAAGGGAACCTAACCCATATTTACGCATGCAAATCCATGACTCAAACAAAACTCCGAACGATTAGGCCGACGGGCGCGATTGATTATCTACACTAGGGATATAGGGGGAGTGCCCTTCGTGAAGGTCTTTCTAAGGGAACCTAACCGAATTTACGCATGAAAATCCGTGGTTCGAAGAAAACTCCGAACGATTAGGCCGACGGGCGCGATTGGGATCGAACCCAGCACTTCCCGTCTATTAGCTTCGTGAGCAGAACCTCTCACCCACGGGTGGGGCAGTACTATTTTAAAATTCGCAGACATAAATTCTAACACTAAATAACAAAAATTCACAATCATTCAAAATTTTAATTAATAGTCAAGCGCATACGTCACTAAATTGAATCGCGTAAAGTCCTCTCATCCAATTTATGTTGAAAATTCCATTTTTATCTAAAAATTCACGTTAAAAGATAAAGTCTCCCAATTAAAATGTTTAATGAATGTTTAAAATTCGATTGCTAAAGGAAAATCGCGAAAAAAATATTTGAAAGTTCCCAAATTAAAAATCGTTGCCAGTAAAAACTCTAACACAAAAATTATGCCCCTAAAAATAACACCGAAAACTCAAGTGCGCTAAAAAATATATGTCAGAAGTTAAAATGTTTAATGAATGTTTAAAATTCGATTGCTAAAGGAAAATCGCGAAAAAAATATTTGAAAGTTCCCAAATTAAAAATCGTTGCCAGTAAAAACTCTAACACAAAAATTATGCCCCTAAAAATAACACCGAAAACTCAAGTGCGCTAAAAAATATATGTCAGAAGAAAAAAAATCTATCTCAGAAATTATTCCCTAAAATTAAAGTCTCCCAATTAAAACTTCTAAATTAATTATTAAAAGTACAAATGACCCCTCGTACTGGAGTACGACGAAAAGAAAAATCTATCTCCCAAAAAATTCTATCTCAAAAATTATCCCCAAAAAGTTAAAGTCCCCCAATTAAAATTTCTTAATTATCATTAGTAAAAAAATATCCAACTCAAAATATCCCCTCGTACTAAACAACAGCGAAATAAATCAATGTCCATTAAAATTCAAAAATTACCCCCAAAAAGTTAAAGTGTCTCAATTAAAATTTCTTAATTAATTATCATTAATGAAAAAAATCAAACTCAAAAAACCCCTCGTGCGACGAAAAGAAAAATCAATGACCCCTAAAAATTCAAAAATTACCCCGAAAAAAGTTAAAGTCCCCCAATTAAAATTTCTTAATTAATTATCATTAGTAAAAAAAAAATCAAACTCAAAATAACCCCTCATACTGCAGTACGACGAAAAAATTCAATGTCCATGAAAAATTCAATCTTCAAAAATTACCCCCCAAAAAAGTTAAAGTCCCCCAATTAAAATTTCTTAATTAATTATCATTAATGAAAAAATATCAAACTTAAAATAACCCCTCGTACGACGAAAAAAAAAAAAAAAAATCAATGCCCCAAAAATTTCAAAAAAATACTCCAAAAAATTTAAGTCCCCCAATTAAAATGCCTTAATTAATTATCGTTAATGTATTTTTCAAATGTAAAATTATCCCCAAGTACTGTAGTACGGTGAGAAAAAAAATGAATCTCTAAAAATTTCAATCTTCAAAAATTACCCTGAAAAAATTACCCTGAAAAAAGTTAAAGTCCCCCAATTAAAATTAATTATCATTAGTAAAAAAAAAAAAAAAACTTAAAATTACCCCTCATACTGTAGTACGGTAAGAAAAAAAAATCAATCTCCCAAAAATTCAATCTTCAAAAATTACCCCGAAAAAAGTTAAAGTCCCCCAATTAAAATTAATTATCATTAGTAAAAAAAAAAAAAATCAAACTTAAAATTACCCCTCGTACTGTAGTACGGTCAGAAAAAAAAAATCAATCTCTAAAAATTTCAATCTTCAAAAATTACCCTGAAAAAAGTTAAAGTCCCCCAATTAAAATTAATTATCATTAGTAAAATAATTAAACTCAAAATAACCCCTCATACTATAAGATGACGCATCACCTTCACCGCCGCATCACCTTGACCCCGCCTCCAAGAGCACGCCACATGACCTTCACAGGTGCACAGAGGTCGTTCAAGATCGCACAGAGGTCATTCAAGGTCGTGCCGCCGTGCCGCTGGCACAGAAGCCCTATTTTATATCTACTTATGTCATAAAAACTATAATTACACGTGAATTTTAAGAGAGAAAGGAATTTGTAAAGCAATAAATTTATTAACATGCGTTAGAAGTATTAAATAGGAGAAATTACGCCATATTTACGTCACATTACAGTTATTACATAAAACGAACACCAAATAATATTGCAAAACGGTTTAAATTTAGAAATTGCGCTAGACATTTATTTGATATTTTAAGAGGATACTTTTCAACTATTTTTGTTAGGAAAGCACAAATAATATTTAATTTCTAACACAAGTATTTTCACGTGAATATTAAAAAGAGAAAGAATAGTTTGGTCAAAATTACGTCAAATTAAAAACGATTAATTTAAAATGTCTCATTTAAAAGAACTTTCTTTTCACTTTGTTAAAACATACCAGGAGACAAAGACTCTGTTTACTTAATTCCTTTTATATTGGCTTATTTTGAAATGTTGTTACACGTGTCTACGTCATCAAGTTATTTTTATTTCGACGTTTTATTTGTATTTTTATTAATGTTGTACTAATTTATTTATTTTTTCGTTATTTAAAATAAAAATTATGTCAATTTGTATAATTTGGCGAGTGGTTTGGCGATTTATATAATTTGGCGAAATTGGTCGACGGGATAATCAAGTAGTACCGCAACGGATTTGGCGTTAAAATTCCCCAATCAAAGAGAAATGAATAGAAATCCGTTTATAGAGAGATCGCCACTGTTTTTTAAATTATAATTCAATCTTTCGAAATCTTTTTAAAGCCGATCAAATTAGCGTGCATTTAGAGTCTACGGTGTCTGGACGGGGGTTGGCGAGCGTAGCTCGTAGGGGGCCGAGCCCCCTAGTTGAGAAAAATAGATTTAAGGCTCCGCTGCACTCAAACTCCCCGATCGCGAAATCCCACGTTAGTCTATGGGAAAACTTTCAATCGCGATGACTCATTACCTAATATAATTATTAATATACCGTTTTCCCATCAGAAAGTAGACATCAGATGCCGATGATGTGCGTTTTTAAAAATTCTCTCCGTAAATTTTAAGTACATAAAAAATCCCTATAAACTTTGAAATTTCCATTTGATTCAATTTTATCATCTTCTTAAAAATACTTAAAATTTACGTAGACAATTTTTAAAAACGCACATCATCTGCATCTGACGTCTTCTTTCTGAAGGTATAAACGGTATTTTAATAATTACATTAGGTAATGAGTAATCACGCTTGAAAGTTTTCCCATAGGTTAACATGGGAGTTTGAGTTCTGGGAGTTTCAGTGCAGCGGCCCCTTTAAGTATATTAAAGGACCGAAAAATTGTTTGTGTACAAAATTCAAACGCTTGTAACTTAGCGGAAAATAATCGCATCTGCATGCAGTTTTTCGCAAATGCCTCAGAACAAACTGGAGAATAATAATATGCACAAAAATAATTTTCGATTTTTGGGTCGTTTTCTGCTCAGATAAAAAAAGTCCACGGTCCGCTTAAAAGGTCATAGTTTTGACAATCTGGAAAACTTGCAGATAAACGCAGCGCGCGTTCTGTACAGCATTCCTGTTGAAGACTTCTAGGAGGGCATAAATGGATGGCAGAGTCGTTGGCAACAGTGTATTAAGGGGGCTGGTCACTCAGCTTCGGAACTCTCCTCCGTAATGTTAAGTCTATGTAATTTTGATGCATTCGTCTATTTAAAATATCTTCTCGGGAAATTAATATTTTTAACATCTTTATTTCTGTGTGCTCTTCTTAAAAGATGTCTCCTTTTTTTGTTAGTTTTCAAAATATTTCTAAAATCTATGCTGAATTTAATACTTTATGTGTTAAAAGCGGGCGAACTGAGAGTAAGATTTTAACGCTTCATATAAAATGAAGTTTTTACTTTAGAAATATTTTGATAAATAAGAAAAAGAGAGACATCTTTTAGGAAGTGTACACAAAAAATTAGAAGTTAAAAATTTTAATTTCCCGAGGAGATATTTTAAAAATACGAGTGCATCCAATGCCCATAGACTTTACATTTGTTAGGAGAAATCGGAAGCTGAGTGACCAGCCCCCTTAATGCAGGAGCAGGCTATTTTGAAGAATAGTAAGTGTCTGTAAAAAAATATCTTCAAATAAACAAATTTTATGGAATGAGCCCCAGTACCTTCCGGAAAGACCCTGTATTTATCAACTTGTCAATTTTCTCCTAACTGAAACTTTCATCAATAAGCATTGTATTTTTGAGAAACAAAGATGCTTAAAAAAGTGTTTTTGACTAATATAAAATATTCTATTTAAAACGATAAATATTGAAAGTTAAACATTAGTTGATCTAATATTCCATTATTTCCCTGTTCACAATAATCAGAAAATAACCTAAAAGAGTTTGGTAATCCTTAAATCAAGCTTCCTTTAGATATGAGATAAATAAGTCCCATTTAAATAGTTATTTATAAAAAACGTTGGCAACAGATGTCAGCCAAGGAAGTTCATCCTAAATAATTGCAACCTACCTTACAAAATTAATAAATCTACGTTTACTCATTCAAAAAATTCTGATCAAATAATAAATTTGCCATTACTTGAATCAGTGTCACGGTTACTAAAAACCATGGTTTGTTAAAAATCAAAACATTCAGTTTTTTTTTTTTACAATAATCACAAATTAAAAATCTATGACCTATACTTAGATTAAATTGAAAAACTATGCAATACTTCAGAATATCTGTAGACATATTAAACATGATTTACATAGCTAGAAACACTTAAAATATAAAATTACAGAAAAATAAGAAAACTGCCCAAATGACAAAAATGTTTTCTCGCTACAGTGGCTAAGATTAATAAATATTTTTAATTGTTAATTTTAAAAATATGTTTGCCAGTTGCTGAGTCTTGTGAATCTGTAGGTAAGATTGTTTTTAGGTTACAGGCTATTAAAGCCTGAGAGCTAATGTTCCCGCAGATTCTATATATAAGCACGTATGAATGTACGTAACGCTATATCTCTTAAAATATCCGATTTGCTTCAAATTTTGGATATAGGTTAACTCTAACAAGGCGCTTCCCTGATTAGTTTTGGGGGTTCATGAGTTAAGTATAGAGGGGGGAACGGGGATAATCCCCCCATAATTTAGACAAATGGGTTTCTCATCCGATTTGTTTCAAATATGGTATAACGGTTTATTCTGATAAGCCATTTCCCTGATTACATTTGGATGTTCATTGGTAAGTATAATGGGGGTGAACAGGGGGTATACCCTCCCCTTAATTTAGATAAATAAGTTTCTTAAGCAGAATAATCCTATTTGTTTCAAATTCGGTATATCATTTTATTCTGATAAGGCGTTTCTCTGATTAGATGTGGAAGTTCATTGGTACAAAGGGGGAAAATAGGGGAGCTAATACGCCCCCCTTAATTTAGCTAAATGTTTTTTGTCTATTTTCTTATATTTCGAGGAGCATTATTCTTTGAAACAAGAGTATAATATACAATTAGTGTGAATAGAAGCTGAGCTAAATGCCATCAGTTTAACTGAGCACTTTTCTTTTTATTAATTCCCATTACTAGAATGTGTGCAGGATTTTGAAAAAAAAAATTTTGTTTTCTTCCGAACCTTCCAACTCCAGACGTGAACGTGATAGACAAAATTAAACGTCTTTAAAAGAATTCTGACGCCTTAGAATTGATAAAATGGGTATATTTACTAAAGACATATGGAAAAAAACTTTATATACACCTAAAAAGAAAAAATGTTCTCTTAAGTATGAATACGCTGGTGGACATTTAAATTACATTTCAGGGAAAATTTTTGGTTACACACCTCACAAGAGAAACGTTTCTCTTTAGTATGAGGCCCCACCAGTGGCCGAGAGGTTCTGCTCTCGAAGCTGGTAGACGGGAGGTGCTGGGTTCGATCCCAATCGCGCCCGTCGGCCTAATCGTTCGGAGTTTTCGTGGTTTTCTTCGAGCCGTGGATCTTCCATGCGTTAATACGGATTAGGTACCCTTAGAAAGACCCCCACGGAGGGCACTCCCCCCGGGCCTATATCCCTTGTGTAGATAATTGGCCGTCAAAAATCAACCCAACTCTTTAGTATGAATACGCTGGTGAGTATTTAAATGTGATCTTTGTGAAAATCCTTTGTTACATACCTCACACATAAAAGGTGTCTCTTCAGTATGAACACGCCAGTGAACAATTGAATGAGGTTTTCGAGTAAATCTTTTGTTACACACCTCACAAGAAAAAGGTTTCTCATTAGTATGAACACGACTGTGGAAATGTAAATGATTTTTTTGTGAAAATCCTTTTTTGCACACTTCACAAGAGAACGGTTTCTCATTTGTATAAATTTGTCGGTGGACATTTAAATAAGATTTTTTGGAAAATCGTTTGTTACACACTTCGCAAGAGAAAGGTTTCTCGTTAGTATGCTGACGAAGATGGATATTTAAATTAGATTTTTGTGAAAATTTTTTGTTACACACCTCACAAGGAAAAGGTTTCTCTTTAGTATGTGTTCGCAGGTGGCGATTTTGAGGACGACGGGCGATTTTAGCTCAAATAAGCGTCTATAGTCCCTTTAATTAATGAATGAAAAAAAAACATTTCTGCTTTTTTAACACTTTCCAATATAGTTGAAAAGTTTTTATGATTTTTGTTTGTATGTCTGTCTGTCCGCCTGGTCTAGCTGTATCTCGTGTTATGACCGTGGCATCAATCGATCAGAATTTAAATATTTTTAGAATCATTCTACGCAATGAAGGAAGTCCTCTTGTACACCTTTTACAGTTTATTAACACAAACACAGAGTACACTTAAACACAACACAAACTTAATTATAACTAGTAACACACTTGGCCTTTTGCCGGATCATATTAAATCAAAACAGTAGCACGTCAGCCCTCGCTGGAATCAATCTACGTTCTAAATGTTTTCCCTCAGGACGGGACGATTAGACCGAAATCCCCATAGGGATTATTCCCTTTTCCCCAAATGAGTTGCAACATCCTCCCGCCCCGATGAATACATTCATCAAATCTGAATTTTTTTTTTCATTATATAAATCTACAATATAATTACTAATCATGAATACATATATACTACAAAAATTACACTAGGTTAAACTCAATTAAATATAGAATCACAATTACAGAATTTTACACAAGTACAATAACACTAAATGAATACTTATACTACAATTAAGAAATTAAAATAAGACAATAAAGTATATAAGCAAACACCAAACCAATGATTGTTCAGTTTACTCATCTAGCTCCAGCAGGTAAATCACCAGGATTGCTCGTTTTATTTTACCGTGGGAATCTTGAGTGTGACGCTACGTATGCGTCCGTCTCGACCTTCGTGGAGTTCTAAAATCTTGGCCATCTTCCACATCTGCCTGGGCAAACGGTCTTCTCCTACTAAATTTACATCATCTACATTAAAAGATTTTACAGGTTTAGAGAGATTTACACTTTTAAGTTGGAGGAGATATTCTGCCCTCCACCTATTCCAAAACCTATTCAATAAATTTTAACGATATACATAACGTCTTAGCAGCAATTTTTTGTTGCTTTTTAATGTTTGATCAACTTTGACAGCCATGGGGGATAAAGAGGTCAACCACTTTCTCGTAAGGAAATTGGCAGGAGTGAGAGGGAATGGTTCACCAGGTTCATTGTAAACATAAGTAAGGGGCCGTGAATTAATGATTGCTTCAATTTCAAGAAGATCTGTTTCGAGTTCTTCGTAACTAACGCCCGTCCCAATACTTTTCTAAGGGCACCCTTTGTTATGCGAACTATTCTCATCCAGTATCCACCCCACCAGGCTGCACGTTCCACTATGTATTTCCAGACGATACCCCTTTTGGCAAAATAATTTTGTACAGTTTCACTAGTCATATTGGAATAAAGTATTTAAGTTCACGCTCTGCATTCTTAAACGTTAGGTCACTGTCTGAATATACAGTCTGGCACGCTCCTCGTCTGGAAATGAACCGTCTGAATGCTAACAGAAAATGTTCCGTACTGAGACTGGATACAACTTCTAGATGAATGGCACGAGTAACAACACATATAAATAATGCAACTAATCAATTTCTTTTCTACTTAATCTAAACAATCATTTCAAATCAACACTAGCATGTAGGTGGTTCAGTGGAACTTATTTCTACGAATAATCAACATTCTTTAAGGCACAAACCAAACATTTAATTACAAAATGGAACATAAAAATCTATTAACTGACTTTCGACAGGTTACATCTAAAGAATTCTAACATCAACAAAAAGATAAATTCATTTCAGTTCAAAAGTAGACAGTTCAAAGAGAGCATGCGCTAGCTAAAAAGCTGTTTTGAGAATTAGCCGGAACATCCCGCCCGGCGTTGGACGGTTGTCCAACATCATCATAAAATGGCAAAGGTACTACTTTGGTGATATTTCGACGTAACATACCTGTGGAGGTCTTGAGATCAATTACACGGACATGTCTATCATCACCTTTATAAGTTTTTAGAATCCTAGCTAGTTTCCAGTTGATAAACTTATCATTTCCTTCCTTCAATAACACAAGCTGTCCAACTTTAAGATTTGGCAAGGACTTTTTCCATTTACTGCGGACTTGCAGCTCATTTAAGTATTCTCGGCTCCAGCGGTGCCAAAATTGCATTTTTAATCTTTGAACTAGTGTCCACCTAGAAGAAAAAGGTAAAGAGTCTAAAATTGCATTATTTTCAGGAACATTCAAAAGAGGATCTCCAATGAGGAAATGTCCAGGTGTTAGTGGTTGTAGATCATTAAAATCTGCAGACAAGGGGGTCAACGGACGTGAATTCATAACTGCTTCAATTTGCATCACAAGTGTTGACAGCTCTTCAGAATTTAAGATAGAGGATTTGGTTATCTTCAAGAGGATTCGCTTCATGGTTTTTATGTTTGATTCCCATAATCCGCCGAAATGTGGGGATGCAGGGGGTATGAAATTCCATTGAATTCGTTCTTCAGCAATAAATCGCTGAATTTCTTCCGAAGAACAGATCTGATAAAAGGATTTCAAAAGAGCACAAGTACCCTTAAAATTTGTGGCATTATCACTCCATATGACACAGGGTTTAGATCTTCGAGCAATGAATCTTCTCAAACAGGCTAAAAATGCTTCTGTGGTCAAGTCCGAAACAACTTCTAGATGAACGGCTTTGGTACAAAAACAAATGAATATAGCAATATATGATTTTAGGGTTATCTTTGAACGTTTTAAATTAGGTTTGATTATAATAGGACCTGCTAGATCAACGCCTGTTTTCTCAAACGTTCTAGATGGTACAATTCTATCACGAGGCAAGTCACCCATCAATTGTTGAAGAGATTGGTATTTTGTTCGAAGACAAGTTACACACCTATTTATAATTTTCTTTACTTGACTTTGAACAGATGGTATCCAATAAAATTGTCTTAATAAAGATAGAGTTGTCTGAGTACCTGAATGTAGGAATTTTTTATGGTAATAATCAATTAAAAGTTCAGTAAAATAGTGAAACTTTGGTAAAAGTATTTGATGTTTCTGCGATTCTGATAAATTAGAAAATTTCAGTCTTCCACCGACTCTTAACAGTCCATCTGCATCTAGAAATACATTTAAGTTCAAAATCTTACTGTTATTTGGGAGTGGACGTTTTTTCTTTAAACATCGAATTTCAGTTTGGAATGCGGAATTTTGAACAATCTTCATCAGCTTCTTGGTCGCATTCTGTAACTCAGAAGTATCTAAATAATCATATTTTCTAATTCCTGATTTCAATTTACAGTTTTTCAGAAATCTTAAACACCATGCAGCAATTCTTATTAACTTCATAAAAGAAGAATATCGATTAATCAAATCAATGTTTAACCGTTTTTCATTTACAATAGTTGATTTTACAACAGTGTTTTTCTTTAGTTCTAACTTATCTTTAACTTCAGAAATATCTAATTTATCGAATGTATTATCCAATTTTGGCCAAAGAGATCTGTCTTGCTTTAACCACTGGGGGCCTTCCCACCAAAGATGGTTATTTTTCAACTCTGAAACTTTCAAACCCCTAGTAACTAGATCGGCAGGTTTATTTTTTTCCAGGACAGTGGAACCAATTTAATGGATTACTAAGATTTCTGATTTCCTTTATTCGGTTTCTGTCAAACATTTTAAATCTTTCTAGCTCACCTCTAATCCAAAAGAAAGTAATAGTAGAATCGGTCCAAAAGTAGCAAGTTGCAGGAAAAGCTAATTCTTTAGCAATTTTATTACAAAGTCTAGCAGACAAAAGGACTTCTAAAAGTTCCAGACGAGGTATAGAGATAGTTTTTAAAGGGGCAACTCGACTTTTTGCTGCCACAAAACTAGTAACAATGGTCTTATTTTTTAACACTGCTCTAAGGTACACTACCGTACCATATGCCTTCTTTGAAGCATCTGAAAAACTATGTAACTCAAAATAATCAACTTCATCAAGGGCAATATCAGCCAAATAATATCTGGGAATGCTAATACAATTTAGTTCTTTTATTTCTTCAAACCATTTATTCCATAAATTGACTAGATGTTTGGGTAGGTTTTCATAACAATCAAGTCCTAAACACCAAATTTCTTGAATTAAACATTTAATTCTAATAGTATAAGGACTTATAAATTCAATTGGGTCAAAAATTCGACCAACAGTTTGCAATAAATAACGTTTAGTACTAAGTTTATTCGTAAGGAAATTTTCTAGATTTTGAGTCGTAAATGAAAACATGTCACTATTTGGGTTCCAAGCAACCCCTAAAACCTTGGAAGGTATCAAATTCTGATTAGTGAGATTTAAGTTATCAGAAATTTCATCAATATGTAAACCATATTCTTTCCATTTCTCACGTAGTTCATGCGAGCTGGTTTTCCATTTTCTAAAAGTCATATTAGCCTCTTGAAATATTTCATAGGCTTCCTTACTAGTTTTAAATGCGTAATCAAAATTTGGTAGACTTGTAATGAAATCGTCAACGTACAACGATGAATTTAAAATTTCAAAAGATTCAGGAAATGTTTCTACATACCCTTGTAGATGATGCTTGATGGTAGCAGCCAGAAGAAAGGGACTCGATTTCACACCGAAGAGCACTCTCTTTAGTCTGAATATTTTAAATTCCTTACCTGGATCATCAATCCATGGTTCATCGTCCCAAAAGAATCTGATGAAGTCCCTATCTGGTTCATCAATCCATGGTTCATCGTCCCAAAAGAATCTGATGAAGTCCCTATCTGGTTCATCAATCTTGATCTGCAAGAAAGCTTGTTGAATGTCTGCAGTAATTGCTATGGGAAAGTTTCTGAATTTGATTAAAAGGCTGAAAAATTCGGGAATGAGATTAAATCCGGTATATAAACAATCATTAAGTGATAGTTCACCCTTAGCATGGGCACTTCCGTCAAGGACAATGCGAACTTTAGTGGTGGACTTATCTTCACGAATTACTGCTCTATGGGGTAAGTAAAATGAGTTTACATCAGATGTATTATCAACAGGTTCTATAATTTTGTCTGCTAAATAACTATCTAAAATAGCCTTATATTCTGAGAATAACAAAGGGTTATTTCTAAAGCTCGTTCTCAATTTCAAAAGTCTTCTGTATGCGACTTCGCGATTGTTATTAAGAGACATTTTCAAATTTTTCTTCCATGAAAATTTTACTTCATACCGGTTATCCTTAAAAACAATATTAGACTGAAAATCAGCTATAATGTCATCGTCCACATTACTAACATCTTGAGTTTTGGATTCAATTCCTAGACTTTCCAATTGCCAAAAAATTCTGATCTGATCGGATATATCCTTTTCTTCAATGATAATTTTCATACTGAAAAATTCATTGGCTGACCCCGTATAACCCTGTAAGCACCAGCCAAAAAGGGTTTCGGTAGCTACGAGATTATTCTTTAGTCTTTTGATTCTGCCAGTTACAATATTATAATAATTATCAGTGCCGATTAAAACTGCAATTTGTTTACTAGTACATTCATAACTATCAGCAAGTTGTAAACCTTTTAATTTATTATACGTTTTCCTAATGTATTTGTCAGGAGTGGGTAAGCAAGCAGCGGAAATTTGATCTGTTTCCAGAGCTTCAACTTCAATGTGTAAAGAGGGATGTTCTCTATTTACAAGTTTTACCTTTACTACATTATAAGTTTTCTCAATTGCCCTTTCGGCTCCAAAAGCATAAACAGATAAGGTTTCTTTTCTAATAACCGGCAATTGTAATTTTTGTGAAATGTCACGAATTATAAATGTTCTCATGCTACCATTATCTAATAAGACACGAACTGGTTCATTATTATCATTTTTAGGATCTTTTATTATAACAGAACAAGTCTGCAAAAATATGTTGCAATGCGTGTTTTCATTCTGTACATTACTAGTGGAATTGTTACCACAATGGGAAATAGATACTGCACTTTTATCAACGTTTATTTTGGAATCATTTTCAAATTGAAAACAAATAGCCCTATTATGTTTCTTGCCGCAAATATCGCACATTTTGGTATTTTTGCAGTCTTTAATTCTGTGTTTGCACTGTAAACATAAAAAGCATCTTCCCTGCTTTTTTAGTATTTCTTTCTTCTGATCTATGGTTAAATAATTACACACTTCACTATTATGATCAACACTATTACAAAATAAACACGAATTCTTATTTACTGAAGCCATTAATTCAGTAGCTGGAACACTATTTTGTTTATATCCTTTAGTATTAAATTGATATTGCGGCTTACATTTCAATTGTTTATCTGTAAATTTTGGTCTATATTCAAATTTATTATCATTAGAAAATGATTTCTTACCATCTAAGTCATGGATAGTTGATACCCGTTCTCTACTTTCAACTTCATTTTTCAGAAAATTCATAAGTTTATCTATATCCCACATTTCTTCGTCTTTTAGATTTCTATTAAATTCCAAGGTCAAATCTGGAGGTATTAACTTCAGTAAAATTGGGCAAAGTAACCCACTGTATGTATCAGGTTTTACACCTAACGACTCTAAGTTTCGAATTTGCACTAGACATTTATCGTATAAATTTCTTAATCCACCAGTGTCAGAAGAACTTTTCAAACCTTTCATATTTAATAAATTGTTTAAGTGAGCGTGTACGAGCATGTCATGTCTACCATACCTTTGCTTTAAAAGCGATACGGCCGCTGCATAATTATTTTCAGTTAATCCAAAACCATTAATCGTGTTTGCAGCTGCTCCTGCAACTAAACTTTTCAAATACGTAAATTTTTCGATTTCTGTTAGATTTGGATTTTTATCTATCGCTAACTCAAACTGGTTCCAAAATTCTAAAATTTGTCATGTTCCCCAAAAAATCGGTTTATTTGTAGCTTTGGTAATTTTACTCTTTTTAGTTCAGTAGCAGCATGACATGTTCGCACTGAATCAATGTTATTACTATGTGCAATATCTGCATTAGAAGATAAATTTTTAATTTTAAAGTTTAATTTACTTCTGTAACTTATTATTTTCTGGTCATATTCATCAATATTCAATATTTCATTTTCGACATTTTTCGCATTTATTAGGCTTAAAATGTTGTTATCATGATCCTTAATAGTCTTACATTTAACGTTTAACTTATCGACTAATTCTTGTAAATTTTCTAAAGAATATTCATTACTAGCTAAATACTGCTCAATTTCTTCAAACAATTTATTCAATAGAACTCGATGCGTATCACGCATTTTTCGTACTTTATTTTCATTCATTTTCAAGAAATAAAATATAATAACAAAAATCAGCACTCACCAGTTCCAAATCGAAACAAAACAAAAATATTACGCAGTTATCTTTTCACATCTAGACTTGACGGCGCGATGCACCACAAATAATCAATTTCTTTTCTACTTAATCTAAACAATCATTTCAAATCAACACTAGCATGTAGGTGGTTCAGTGGAACTTATTTCTACGAATAATCAACATTCTTTAAGACACAAACCAAATATTTAATTACAAAACGGAACATAAAAATCTATTAACTGACATTCGACAGGTTACATCTAAAGAATTCTAACATCA
The DNA here is from genome assembly GCA_963932465.1 of Maratus speciosus. Classification (NCBI taxonomy): domain Eukaryota; kingdom Metazoa; phylum Arthropoda; class Arachnida; order Araneae; family Salticidae; genus Maratus; species Maratus speciosus. The sequence goes on along the minus strand of OZ010787.1, from coordinate 521,149,016 downwards.
ACAAAAAGATTAATTCGTTTCAGTTCAAAAGTAGACAGTTCAAAGAGAGCATGCACTAGCTAATTAGCTGTTTTGAGAATTAGCCGGAACGCCAACCTTGTTTCCTGTTTTTTGTGTATAAAGGCCCTGCAAAATCGGTTCCTATGTTATCGAAAGCATTTTCAGAATAAAGTCTGTCCGCAAGCAACGGAGCTACCGTCTGATTGCCTGGTTTGACCCTGTAGCGCCTACAGATTAGACACTTATTTAAGCAAGTTTTCACTGTTTGCCCTTAAGAATCCAGATTTTTTCACGAAGTTGAGTGAGAGTGTCCGATACACCAGCGTGGCACAAATTTTGGTGCTCTCTCATTATGAGTAATTCAGTGAATTTTGAATTCCCTGGAATAATTAATGGGTGTCTTTCTGAAAATTGGAAGTTAGAATGTTGAAGACGTCCTCCCAAAATTATAAGTTTGTCAGGTGTAAAAATGGGATTAAGACAATAAAGTCTCGAATCGAAACTTATCGTTGAATTTTTGAGGAGTTGAAAATATTCCTTTTCAAATTCCGTTTTTTGGATAAAGCGAATCCAGTGCTTTTCTGCATCTGCAAGTTCCTCTGCAGAGACGGGACCTGACATTCTATTAGATTTAACTTTGCAATTTCTAGTAAAACGAAGAATATAAGCAGTCACACTTAACATTTTATTGAGGCTGCTAAACTTATCAAGATCAAGTAAGGGATCGTTAGGTTCCTTTGAAATTTGAAGAACTTTAACGTCCTTCAATTCTCTTTCTAGTTCATTTATTTTGGCATCAGAGTTAAATTTAATCTGTGATTCATCAGAGGGCAATTCGGCCATTTGCAGCCAAGCTGGGCCCGAAAGCCAAACTGCGTCAATTATAAGAATGTTCGAGCGCATGCCGCGAGTCAATTTATCATCTGGATTTTCCTTCCTGCTGCAAAAACGCCGGTTGGAAGGGTTGGTTTTTTCTTTAATTTCTAGCACTCGGTTATAGCGCCTAGAATATATAGTGTGGAAATCGGCTATCCCTGTAATACTTAAAAAAGCGCTAAAATATTGTATCCCTTAAATGTGCAATGGTACTGCTGCAATATGCAGATCGCAGCGACATCTGCAGGATATTTTCTACAACTGAAAGAAATTGCTAGTCTACACTATGTAATACTAGTAATTCTAAAATCCTGCAGATGTCGCTGCAATCGACACTTGAAATTTTAGCAGTATCGTCGCACATTTAAGGGATACAAATTTTTAGCACTGCTTGGATAGCATATTTCCACACTAGGTATTCTATGCGCTGTAACTCGGTTCTTTACAAATTGTTTCAAATTTTCAGAAGCCCCCTTTATTCAGTAGAGGCATATTTGTGAGTTACACCACAGATAGACGTCCTTTTCCTTAAGAATGGGGAAAATGTTCCTCAGATAAGGTGCTAGTCTGGCTGAGATCAAAGCGCCTAATAACTCGAGCCTGGGCAAAGTTATTGGTTTCAATGGAGCTATACGCGATTTGGCGATAACAAATTTTGTTGAAACCTTTGTAGGATATCTTATTCTGAAATATGTAACTACACCATACACCTTTGGGCTTGCGTCAAAAAATAAGTGCAGTTCCAAGTTTTCAAATTTAGGATCCTCGAAATACTGTGGAGGAATAATCATAGCTTGAGTTTCCATGACTTCCTCAAGCCATTCCTGGAATACAAAATGAAACTCGGGTTGAAGAGGTTCATCCCAGGAAATTCCTATTTCCCAAAGTTGTTGCATTAGCAACATTATTCTAATAGTAAATGGGGCAAGAATGTCTAAATGATCAAACAACATGCCCTAGGCTTTTAGCACATTCCTTTTCGAAGAAGTATTACCGTTTATAAATTTAAATTGGTCTGTCGCAATGGTAATGTTATCATTCACATTATCCCAAATTATTCCTAATACTTTAAGTGGGATTCCGGATTCCTTGGTTGCTTGTTTACAGTCAATGTTCTCTTCTACCCACATATTTTGTAAAGTGGGGGAATTAGTTACCCACTGTCGTAAATTCATGGATGCTTAACGGAAAATATAAATAGCATCTTTACTAATCGATGCTGCAGATTCAATAGTTTCAGACCCACTAATAAAATCGTCAACATATAGATCATTCAGGATCAGGAGGTCACAAGCATTTTTAAATTTGTGTCTATACTTTGATAGGTGAAGTCTAAGATTTGCAACTAATATAAATAAGCTGCATTTTACTCCAAAAGGAGCCCTGGTGAATTGGAGGATTTTGATGTCATTACGACCCAAACTGAGATATGCCCCTTGTTCTATTCCCCACAAAAATAGCAAAAATTTTCGATCCTGCTCTGATAAACCTATTTCCAAAAAGGCTCGTTCAATATCAGCGCAAAATGCAATTGGGTGATACCTAAATTTTAATATAATTTTAAGCAAATCGGGATTCAAATTTGGGCCACTTTCTAAACAATCATTTAAGGAAATTTCCCCTTTCGCCTTAGAAGACGCATCATAACACACCCTAAGTTATAAGTTTAGTGGTTTCTTTCAATTCTCTAGCCATTCCGTGATGGGTATAAAGTAGCCAGTTTGTCTATTTTCATTAGAATAGTCAAATACTTCCTCGATTATATTATCTTTTAACTGATATTCAATGATATCTGTGTATCTCAAATATAAATTTTCGTCTCTCTTAAATGTATTGTTTAAACTGAATAAACGTTTCCTAGCGATTTCATAATTACTCAGTGCTGTAGTTGGGCGGGAACGTGTGGGAACGCCGTTCCCAGAAATATTTGGTTTGTTACTGTAAAAAAAAAATATATATATCGCGCACGAGCACAAACTGTCCTTTTTTTCAGGCGAAACGATAATTATTGTTATTTATTATAACGATAATTATCAAGTTTATAGACACTGAAGATGAGCCTAGAGAGCTAAATCCTCTTCTCCAGACTGTGAAAACTATACCCATTTCAATGTCTGAATGCGAAAGTGTATTCAGCTGAATGAATAACATCATGACCTATGCGAAAAATTCACTTTTTATTGAAAAGTCCATTTGACTTACATTCATAAGCCGTCTAGGACATCCCTTAAAAGAATTTTTTCCTGAACCATATCTGAAATCTTGGTTGCAATCAGGAAGAACATTAGTAGACGAAACAGCTTTTTTGTAAATAAAAGACCATAGAAAACATTTCTAATTATCGTTCTTTATCAAAACTTCTGGGATATATGTGCCAGTAAGTAATAACATATGAAGTTATTTTGTTATTTCAATTAAATTTTGATTCATGATGGAAAATGTTACTATCAGATTGATTAAATATTGTTTTTAGATGAATGCTACTACAAATATAATACTATAAAAATTAGAATATAATAATCATATGTGTTAATTAAAAAAATCCACTTTTTGCTAAATATTTCAAATTGGCTTTTTGCTTAGCAAAAATCCAGCAGCATCAATATCTACTCTATGAAAAGGTGCGTTCCCACAAATATTTTTTCCAACTACAGCACTGTAATTACTATTTAACTCCGAAAAATCATTCTTCAAGAGCAATCGCGTTTCATATCTTTTATCATTATACGTTGTATTCTGACTAAATTGTTCTAAAATTTCTTCCGTTGTACGTGAAACATCATTCTTTACATTTATTCCTATTGTTTCTAACTCCCACAAATCTTTAATTCTTCCATAATCCGGTTCATCATCAGCGACCGTTAAATGGCTAACATGAATTTCCTTACAATTTGATTCCCTTTCCTTACCCTGAATTACATGGCCAAATATGCTATTTGTCGCCACCAATCTATTACTGAATCTTATATTTGTTTCACTTAAAATGTCCTAAATATAATCCGCGCCTATCAAAATATGCACTTCTGTCGTAGTACCAAGGTCAGCCAATTCAATTTCTCTTTCAAACGCAACATGCCTTATCCAACTCGAAGGTACCTCTATTTCTCCGCATGTAAAATAGAATTTATGACAACCGCATTTATTTTCTTTTTTTGATTAGGATTAATTATACTTTTCAATACCACTTCTACGATATCGTACATTTGTTTTTCAGATTGTTTATTTCCAAAGGGATAAATTATAAGAGATTCTCTTTTAATGACCTTCAAATCCAATAAATCAGCTATTTCCTTCTTAAAGAATGTTCTGGTTCTCCCCCCCCCTCTCTCGTCAAGTAAACATCTGATTAACTTTCTCTCATATATGGGTTCGAGGCTGAAAGAAGTCACGTGATACCGGTAATTTACCCAAAGAACTTCTAACTGTTAAGAAGGGAAGATACTACTGCTTTGCCTCATGAACTGTTTCATTGGCTAGCGGGGATTTACATTACACGTCTACGGAGCCTTCTTTTCTTTACGCTAGAAGTTTTTACCTTGATCACTTGATCAAAACGGAGATGGAATATCCTCCATTGTGCAGTGGTCTGAGTAGCGCCCTCTATCTGTTTTTCCCATGGAGGAAAGAGATAGATGGAGATGCAGTATGCTGTAAAAACGGTTTGTAAGCTGCGTTTACACTATGTGGCCTGTCAGGTCTTTTGGGTCTTTCAGGTCCAAGAATCGAAAAAATTGCGTTCACACTACGGCATAAGAACTTGGCTTGCGCATGCGTATATTTGCAGGTTGGGGGAAGGGAGGGACAGTCGTGTTTGTTTACGTTCGTATTCGTATCGAAATGAACGTGTAAGAATTGTTTGCGCCGTAATTTCTTTTGCACAGACATTAATTACGTGTAAATTAATAAAAATTACGCGTTTTTCTAAGCTCATTGCCCACAAGGGAAGCAAGAAAATGCAATTGCCCCCTAATTTTCTTTTTCTCTGACTGTGAAAAAAACAAAATTTATTCTTTTCAAACAGTTTAATAAAATAATGAAACACAGAGAGAAAATGAATCTAACTTTTGTGTTGTTGTTGTCTGGGGAAGGAATACGATCCCTCCTTTCCACAAAATAAAATTTACATTTATTTTTCCTTTTGATTTAAGGGGGCAGTTTACTTTAAAATTGGTCAAAAAATTGATTTTTCTTTTTTAATATTAAATGAAAGCCTGTTTAATTGTGAATATTTTGACACCGCATTTTTATCCATACCGTAAATATATCGCGAGGTATTGTAAATTTTGTTAAAACACTCAGCACAATTACCACGCAAATTAAAACTTTAAATGGCTTTTTCTCCATTTTCATATTTTCTTCACTTTCATATTTTAAGGCTTTTCCTGTATTTGAGATAGAGATTTTTAAGCTTTTTTTTTGTATGTTCTTTATTACATATGTGATAAATCTGCGCATAGAATTAGCCTTTAGGTTTTTTGTTATTAAAAAAAAAATAAAAGTATATGAAGATATGTTAGATTTCATCGTTTTGCACTATATATATATCAGTAAAAAAATCATAATAAATGTAATATTAGATATGTCTAAAAATCCATGTGCAAGTTTGTGTAGTACACATTTAGAAATCTAAAAAAAAAATTGGGCAAAAATAATTTTTTTTAAAAAGCACTAGGGATTTAAAAAAATTCAAATTTTTATGAAATTTTTAATTAAATACACAGTTAATTTTTTTTTCAAAATGTACTTTTAGTTGAACATTGAAATTCAGTGAGTTCATCAGTTGAATCATACTATTTAAAATTTAAAATAAAGAAAATTGTTGAAAAGGGAAACTGTCCCTTAAGTGTTCAGAAATTACCTTAAACAGGGGTCCAGGAGGGCAAGGACGATTTTTCTTTTTGATTTAAGTGTTCAAAAATTACTTTAAACAGGGGTCTAGGAAGGCAGGGGCCAGGGCCGAACCCCTGACAAAAGAGATAACTGCTTCAATTCTTCATTTAAAAAATGGCAGTAGGAGCTTACTTTTGTTTTCTTAATTGTTATATGTATGGTTTGGCTTTAATGTTGACATTATGTTGCTACAATGTGAAATGAATACCAACACTGATGGAAAACCTAATCGAAGACATCACCAGTAATCAGGTTACCACTCATTTCACATTGCAGCAGAGCGTATGATGTTGCTATGGCAACACCACTCTCTGGTGCAACAGTTAACTGCCTGTCTCATTATTTATATTATTATCATCTGTGACACTACCTTCTGAGCAATAAGTCTTTAAAACGACAATGAGGAAAAAATTAATTACTTTGACACAATAATAGTAAATTCCCGCTGTTTTATAAGGGAGAATACAGAATTTCTTTGGCACATGTAACAGAAAATATTTCATTTCCCTGACAATACTGGAAAAAAAGGAACTAAATGTAACATTTCGTGAAATTTTACTTTTGGACAGTTCGAAAATAAAACTTTTACTTTATAGATAATGGACATTAATTTCAGAAGAGTAAGTGTCCTCACCTGATGATAAAACAATATTTTTAAATGGAAACTTACATTATCGCTTGTGAAAATTAAATCTACAATGATTACATGAAAATGACGCCATTTTCTATATACTTTTAGTCGTGATGTTACATTTAAATAAAGGTACTATGGTAACACTTATAGTAAAGGCTTAAAAATTTATATATGAAAAATGTGCATTATCTGTTCAAAATGATGCCATTTTTGCATGTGAAAATACAGTGAGTCTGATTTTCAATTGATTTATAAAAATAATGCTCATACCCATTTTCTTTTTGTGGCAATATGAAAGAAAAAGTTGCATTAGAAAATTAAATAACATTTTTTTTAAATTATAAACTATAGCAGATGGTTGAAAATAGGGCTGAGAAATCTGATAATTGTTTTAAATTTGCAATAATTTTACTCCCATTCTAAAACTATTGTATGGTGTTGTACATATATAATGTTATCAACATTTAGGTAATTTTAGTCCCCATCCCATCACTTACAATATCATACGTTATCATTCCTCGAACCCCCCCCCCCCCACACACACACAGACCTTTATGAAATCATCATCAATGTTTAAAAATCCTTTTTATTTTTATATGTTTGCATTTGCATAAAGATATGATTTTACATTTAAACAACTGTATATCAATTAACATCTAAAAGGGGCACTTACTATTTAAAAAGGTATAAGACTATTTTGATGTAAAGAAAAAAATTAAAGCACTAAAACAAAAAAATATCGTTTGGATTAAGAAAAAAAAAACCTTTCCCCAAAAATATCTCATGACAATCAAATGCCAGGTTCCCCCCCCCCCCCTCCCGCACACATTAAAATGATAATTTTATATATGCACAGCCCTTAATTTGTATAAACACTGCAGCAGCAAAAGAAGGTGACATTTCAAAATTCCTCCCACAGTATTTAAAAAACTAATAAGTTGTATTGAAAATATCTTATATTATAAAGAAGCTTTTCTATGAAACCTTTAAACACATAAATGCTAAACTTATTATGTTTGTTTTTGCTTTTCATTACATTGGTTTTTATTTGTCACATATTGTATTCCACAAGGAGTAATAATTCTCCAAAACCCCTTACAAATAAAGATACTGGCTGCACCACTGGTATAAGGAATATACACAAATTATGAAAAATTAGGCATAGATTATGAAACACTCTCCAACAGTAGCTATTAAGAAATTTAATATTTTCATACAATGAAATGAAATATCTAAATGTGCCATTTAAAAACACGTAACTCAGTAAAAATGCATTTTCAGCACTTGTTGTCCCCAACACTTTTTGATGCATTATATTTATTGAATTTCACATTTATATAGCACCCTCTATAGCGAACATTATTAGCATTTAATAATTACAATGCAATTGCAGTATATTTACAAGTGTGACAAACTGAATTCATAAATACTTTTCAACCATGTTGAAAGTGTTTTTCTCATTTTATATCTTAGCCATTTTTTTTTATAAAAAATAAATAGATAATCAAAAACAATCCTTAAATCAAGGTTTACATGATAGATAAAACAAGTAAATACCTGAAATACCATTTATAATAAAAATATATAGTCAAATAAAAGACAACAAATTTTTAATAAATTTCTTTTATTTGAAAGTACAAGTTACAGAAACAAAATAAAATTTCTTTATATTATAAATATTATTGAATATAATGATTACTACGTATAATAAATGAAACAATATTAATATGTATCATAATGGTCTATGATGATGACAATGTTTTGCAGAAAACTTTATTGATCTGAAGAAACAGGTATTTATATTTCAATCTGAAAGGAAGATAAAGCATTAGTAAAAATAAACTGTGTAACTAGCTAAATTGTGAACTATTAAGACAGTTTTTTGGAAAGAAGCGAGATAATCATTTAATAACTTTCAGTTGGTATAATAATTAAGAAGTAATAAATAGTGCATCAAAACCAAAAAGCATGTTCTTAACATACCTAAAAAAAAGGAAAGAAAGAAAATTTCAGTCCATTAATTGAAATAAAGAATACATAAATTAGTAAATAATATTTAGTGAGACAAAAAGAAATAAGTCTAATTCAAACTGTTAAGAATATCAGTAGATTGGAGACATACAAAATGCAAGTGATACTATTAAAAGGGAAACCTTTATTGTTTACACATGAAAATTTCTAAAAATATTACAAGAATGTATATAGAGTATTGTATATTTACTTCTCATAAATAAGGGAAACTTATTGTGTGGCTGACAGAACTGCTTTCAGGGAAGTCAAAACTCATACTAAATTTAAACAAGTTAGAAATTGTACGGCAAATGAGACGTGCGTTCATACTATAACTAGTTTTATAAATATTCAGATCTTGGTGCAATAGCTGTTGCAGTTTTATGCAAAAATGCATGAATACAAAATTTATTAGGATTCTATATATTAAATTCAGTAATATGGAAATAATAGGATTCCATCTTAAATATGACGTAATCAACATGGCAACCTAGAATCATTACATGTCATGGGATATCACTGAATTAATTATGTATGATAGGATTTAATAGAATGAAGAAAACTTTTATTAATATCTTTTTAAGTTTTGATTTGATTTTCTTAAAATTTGAAATGACTTGACACAATTCTGCAACGATTATATATATATTAAATTTCAAACCATTTGGTTGGGTATTTTTTGCGCTGTTATATGCGGACAGATGGACAAACCAGATGAAGACTATAGGTGCTTCGTATTTATATAGTTACAAACACATCTAAAAAGAGCTTAAAAAACACTATTTCTGTTTCCCTTTCATTCTGATAAAAATAACATTAAAATGACTTGAAATGGAATAAGTAATTTTTAAGGGGAAAAAAGTTGTTTTATTTTTTCTGTATGAGAATAAATAAAATTGTTAATTTCAGAATGAATGAGTTCGGGCCCACCCGAGCTCGAAGAATGGTACAAAAATGTAGCCCAAGTCCATATCTCTCATCTCTAGTAGTAACACGAGAACACTGAAACTAAATGTTAAACCAACGGCAATGTTCTTTTCAAAATTCTTATTTGCATTTCAATACTTTGGGTTTTTTTTTTGGCCTGTGTAACCTGAACCTGATGTCTAACCAAATATGTTTACTTTTTATTTCTTTGGTTGCAGTTTTTTTTTCTTCTAAGGACACTTTTAATTTTGAAACAAGTTCTGAAACTGAAATTTTCCTCTGAAAAACTGCACCTGAAATCAAGGGCAAAAAGATACCCAATTAGACATGTCCCACGCAAAACAGAAAAAATTATTTACAAATATTCAAAAGCAAACGATAAATTTGTAAAGTTACCATTGGTTTAATATTAGTTTGCAAGCATCTTTTCATGAGAGTTAACATAGTATAATTAATAAATAAACTTAAAATTTCGAACCTGAAATCAAAATAACATTAATTATTAATAACATTAAAACTCTTCATTTCACGATTTGCATAGTAATATAAAAAATAATTTTAAAAATGGTACTTTTCTGTTAGTCGGCACAGGCGATAAATCAACAAATATTTTTCCTTTGTCATCATTCGCATTGCATTCACTTAATTTTAAATATAAACCATTCACTCATTTCATTCTAATACATATGTCACATTTAAATACATGCCTTTCACTAATTTCGATTCAATTGCAGAAAAAAAAATATATCATCAAAATATTGTTTCTAATTTTCATGTGTGTAGAAAAAAAAAAAAAAAAAAAAAAAAAAAAAGGTGTTATTGGAAAGATTTGTACACGAGTAACATAAAAGTACCAAAAATACTCAGAAGTTAGATATAAGTATTAAATAGCTTAACCAGCATGAGTAATAGTCAGTGTAGAATAATTTAAATAGAAAAAATAAGAGAATATGCTTTCCACACGTGGAAGAAATCAATAAAACACACTTATTTATATTACGCACTATACATAAAGGTTATTTTTCCAAAAAAAGCAGGAGGGGGGGGGGGACAACCAAACGCAGCTAATGCACAATATGTTTTACTAATAAACATCATTACTTTCCATATGTTATATTTATAAACTGCATTAATTACAACTAAATAAAATAACCAAACCATACAAGTGATAAATTTTATACCTATGGTCATTTAAATTTCTCGAAACGCTTTTGAACTAAATTCTGATTCAGCAGCTATGAATATTATCATTAACATCTCAAAACTAATCTTTTGAGCTAAAAAAAAAAAAAAAAAATTAAGAAACTTTTACTTGCTATGCTCACAATTTCTTAGTTAATTCATATTTAAAATAAAGTATGAAGCTGCAGCTTACTTACAAAATATATTATAGGAAAAATGTAAATTTTGTGAGCGAAATCTAAAAGCGTAAAAATCATAAAAGCATGGCTTCCGATTTTTTTTTTGTTGCTGTTTAATGAATTTTGACCCAAAAATTTAGAAGACTTATTTCAAATTATAGCATTTTATGGCACTGGATACGTATTAATTCCAATTTTGATTGTCGTTGAATACTAAGGTCATTCCATGGTAACTTACGTTATAATTTAAACAATTTACAGCGGTAATTTCAGTACTGTAACACCAAACAATTTTCAAATGTTAAGTTGACATGATTTGTTAATTAAACTTATCCAAAGGCCAATTTGGATAAAAATTACCTAGAAAATGAAAATTATATTTTTTATGGCAACTTACGTTACTTTTTCAGTAATGTCAGTTACCATAATAAATATAACTGGCAGAATTCAAGAAAAAACACTAAAATTAGGCCATTATCATCTAAATTTATCTTTGAATAGGTTTAATTAACAAATCATGTCAACTTTGCATTGTGAATATATATTTTTTTTTTGGTCTTTTACTACTAAAATTACTGAAGTAAACTGTTCTAAATGTAACGTAAGTTACCATCGAATGACCCAGTGAATTATAAATATTGATTGAGCGAAACAAACAATATCACTTATTTTATTTTGAAGCTCAGAGCTTTATAAAAATTAATTACAATGTTGACACATTTTAATTAAATTCTAAAATACACCATATGCTCCTGATAATTTCAATAACTTATACTAATGAAATAGATAATCCATATCACTTCAAAGAATTGTAAATAAACAACCCAAATCACAACAACAAAAAAAACAAAAACAAACAACAACATTAATAATAATAGTAATACATTTTATATTAGTTCAACATTAACAAATATTAAATCAAATACATTAGATTATTACATATGCAGCTTAATAATTATTAAACAAATAAAAACCATGATACTATCACAGATAATACATTTTATATTATTTCAATATTAAATAAAATATATGCAGTTTAATAATTATTAAGCTGATATTAAATTAAAATTATCCAGGTGTACCAAATGGAAGAAAAAGGAATTAGAAATGGAAGAGATATCATTTGATCATAGTTCACAGGTACGAAGTAATATACATAACCATATTCTCAAATATATACATTATTACTAATTAATTACTGTGCTTAAATTGCTTATTTAACACTGTGATCTTATTTTAGACAAATCTGATAAGTTATTCTAGCTTTCGTGTAATTTCTGAATTTTTTTAAGTCTGAGCGACACATTTTTTGCAATATCAAATCCTTGAAAAGTGTGTATAGGGAGGGAGGGAGAGGTTAACTGCTTCCCACTAACAGAATACTCATATACTCGATGTTTATATAAAACATAGTTTACATATTTACATAAACTACATTTTTTAATTGATCATTTAACGCCATTTTATAAATAAAAAAAAATAATGCGAAGAAAACATTGATTAAAGAATAAAAGGAATTAAATAATAAATATTGTATTGAGAATAAAATTTTCTTAGATACAGATTGATTTTGTGAGAAAAATGACGTTATATACAAAAGATAAAACAATGATAAATAAAATACAGAACATGTACTTTTGAGAAAAATGACTTACTTACAATCATCATACACGAATATTATTGAAGATTCATATCTTCAAAAAAGCATGCAAATCTCATGTAAAAGTCGGGTCAACAGGCAATCGACAAACATTCACATAACTGTTGAAAATGTCCCATTGAAAACATCCTGCAATGTAAATGAATAGAAAAAAAAGACTATAATAAATTAATAAAAACAACAAAAACAATGTAGAATGCATTTCAAAATCCCTCGTTCTAAGTAACAGAAAATAAATATATAATAAAACTACATACTTACAGTCAGTCATACAAGTTAGTAATACTTTATTTATATGACAGTTCCTGATTGATGAATTTTAAGTAGAAAACAACAAAACAGCACATAGTCCAAGAGCATCAGACAATCCACTTTCTTGCAGAAGATCACAAATGGTAGTCACTTATTATAGAAGACTACACACCTGCGATATCCTGAGAGCAAACTTGGTAAAATATGTATTTATCTTGGCACCAGCAGATTCTAATCTCTACTTCTAGTATAACTTTTATAGGTTTGAAAGTTTTTCAAACTCTTTCTGAAAAAAAAAAAATAATTTACGAACTTTTCAATCGTGGGAAGTGGAGAGAAAAAATTCATGTTCTAGATTTTACAGTTTTAATATACTACTACTGATTAATTATTAAAGAAAACTTCAGAAAGATAAACATATAAGATAAAATTTTAAAAAGAATAAGGGATGGTTTATAAATTATTAATAATAATTACAAGTAAAAACTTTATTTAAAAACAAGTTTGTTCAATTTAAAAAAAGTTAAATTTTATGTGTCATTAGAATTTTTTTAGGGGGAGGATAAGAAGCTAAATACAATTCAAAGTCTTCATATTACTTTAGATAGTACCGTATCATTGTAAAAATTAACACATTTAAAACTGATTAATAATAATGTAAATTATGTATGCTGAGTTTGCTATGATCAGTCAATTATATAAAAATAATAGAGAAAACTTTGGAGTTAATTCAAAATTAATTCTATGGTTAAAAATTTGTTGCTAGTTTTAGGATAAATTAAAAAATTGTTAGTATACTAAAAATGCATTGAAATAGAATATCAAATAAATTCCTGGAGGAAATGAAACTATTTATTCACAAAAAAGGCATTACCGTACATTATAATAGAATGACGACCGTATTATATTAATTTGTATTCATATACTATCAAATTTGTTTTAAATTCATGCATATGAAACCAGGTTAATTTTAAAGAATTTGGAAATGAGGAACATAATTATCTATTAAAAAATGCATAGGCAGCGTTGTATGTAAATATACGAACACATATTCGACGAACAGATATTCAACGAACACATATTCAATGTTTAAAAAAAAATCTTATTGATATGTAACATATGCATCAACATCAGTACTATAATGAAATGTATTTAAGGTGTTTATGTATATTTAAGTGTTAGGTTATTTTAAATTACAGAAATTTAAAATAAAAATATCTGATTTGAATAAGTTCTTCCCAAAGCTTTTTACCTAGACTAGATTTTGTAATGTAGGATATTATGACAATACAGTATAATATATGAGAATACAAGTATTTCTTCTATCATTATATTTATAAAACAGTTGAATTTTAATGTCTGTGTTTTATGCATCTCGTGGGAGTTATTATAAACACTATAAAAGTTTTGGTATCTGTAGTTGATAATAAAGCTAAATGATGCATTATTTTTTCCTATTTAGTGTAAACAAAGCATCACAATTTTTGAAGTGTTAGTAAGAAAGTGGTAGTATTATTAATGTAAACAAAACTATTATATACTTTATTTTTTAATTATTGAGTCCACAGAAAAATGGTGAGTATTTTTAATAATCTTTCATCAATGTTAACTATATATTTGGTTACTTATTTATTAAATTATAACTTTTTTATTTGAAAATTAAGTGTTTTTTTTTGTTTTGTTTTTTTCAAGTATCACTAGGCCTGACTTTTTTTTAAATCCAAATTCTTTTGAAAAAATACAATGTAGTATTAAATTTAATAATATTAGTTTTTAAAAGGAACGTCAATCAAAATTGTTAGTTATTAAACTTTATTTTGTACCTGAAACATTTAAAAACTCATAAATGATCACTTTCTTTCCAAGTGTTAATCTATATGAAATAACTATTTTGCATTCAAATTTTTCTGTGATATTAATAATTTCAAAGTGGCTGCTTATTTGAAAATGACTAATAAATACTTCTATTTAGATATATAATAAACTAAATTCTATTAATTTATTTTAAAATATAGGTATTTTGAATGCTACCTAACTTTTTATAAGAAACCTATGTATTTTTATGTTAGCAAAGTACAAATTATAAATGGCTGAATACCATTTTCCATCAGCAAAATTCATATTACAATCTAGATAAACTTTTCATTTTATTTCTACACAAGTCTTATTTATAATTTATGTACACAAAAAATAAAAGCTGCTGTTGAGGAAAGTTTCCTGCCAGCTAATTCTATCAGGGCCAAAACTAGCCTTTATTGTGCCTGGGGCAAACAAGGATTTTGGCCCTTCCCCTTTCTTTACAAAGGGAATTTTATTAAGTTACTAATAGCTGATTTATTTTAAAATCTAAAATATGTAATCATAACATGCGTAATACTGAACTACATAATCAGCTTTGTCAAATATTGATTTGTTAAAATCTGAAAACGTAATCAAATGGAACCGAAAAATATTTCACTTTATACAGGTTTCCATCTTAGCAGACATAATTGTTGATATTCTTTTTGTTGAAAATTTTTTCATTTAAGGCAGAATTCTGTTATAGACTGATTTTATTTTTACAGATTTTAGTTTAGTTTCAATACAGTAGATTCCCTTAAATCCGCGTCTTTTTTCAGATGTAAACAATGAAATTTACAGTTAAGTTGCAGGAACAAAATTCAAGATGGCGTCAAAATCAGCGACTACTGCAGTGTGTTTTTTACTAAATTTTTTGTTTATCATTCTCTTTTGGTTATTACAGCTGATTTATTACTAAATAAATTTACATTACTTTTGATTTGATATAAATTGGCATATCTATATGATGACGTTTCGATCTTACGATCACTTTACCAATAGATGGCAGCATAGGACTTTTGAAATCGATTTTGTCGGTAATAATTTAATAGTTTTCTAAATTTTTATTTTACATAATTATTTTAATATTTTACTTATTTTAATGTTTCACTTTATTGTAAGCATTCGTTATAATTTCCCTTGCTTAACTACTAATCAAATTAATGTTTCAAAAATGTAAACAAATCAATGACCAGAAATCCGCACAACCTCTGGTCCTAAACTGTGCAGATTTGAGGGAGTCTACTGTATTACAATATTAAGAGACTACATTAGTCACGCGAAGACATTCACAAGCTAATATTGAACCTATGGAAGCATTATTGACAAATATCTCACGGTTATTAGTACTTAAAATAATTTTTTTTTCATGGGATACCTGAGGTTGATATCTAATGTTGTACTTTTTCGGGTTTGGTTACATAATTTTTTTTTTTTAATTTAAACGCTCATTTTTAAAAAAATGTTTGGAACCAGTTCTATAATTGCTTTTGCATGCTATGTGTGCTTAACAGGCTTAGCTTGTTGGGTGTTTTTTCAGTGTTGCTATCTGTTGTTCTTGAGTAGAGATGGTGAAGTATATGTTCATTTGTCTAAGGTCACTAATGCAGGTAATGAATGGCAGCAAGGATCGAACCAGAGAACCCATGGTCAGAAGGTGAGATCTTTAGTACAGAGCAAAAGGCTAGCTCTACAATCGCTTCCTGCGAGAAACACATTTTATTGATCATGCAAGGTGGTGTAAATTAAAGTAAATTGGATAATTCTGTAGGAAGATCCATTTATCTAAATTAAGGGGAGGGGTCTTTCCCTCCCTTTCCCCCTTTAATACTTAACCAATGAACGTCCAAACCTAAAGAAGGAAGTGCCATATCGAAATAAAACGGTATATCAAATTTGAAGCAAATCGAATAATTCTGCATGAAAAACCCATTTATCTAAATTAAGGGTGGGGGAATAGCCTCCGCCCCTCTTTACATTTAACCAATAAACCTCCAAATTTAATCAAGGCACCTCCTTAACATAATAAACCGGTATACCAAATTTGGAGCAAATTGAATAACTCTGCATGAAAAACCTATTTATCTAAATTAAGGCGGGGTTCTAGCGCCTTTCCTCCCTTTATACTGAACCTCCAAATCTAATCAAGGCACCTCCTTAACATAATAAACCAATATACCAAATTTGGAGCAAATCGAATAATTCTGCATAAAAACACATTTGTCTAAATTAAGGGGGGAGGTTAGCGCCCCCTTTCCTCCCTTTATGTTTAACTAATGAAACTCCAAATTTAATCAGGGAAGCTCCTTAACATAATAAACTGGTATACCAACGTTGAAGCAAACCAGGTAATTCAGCATGAAAAAAACATTTCGCTAAATTAAGGGGGTATTAGCTCTCCCATTTCCCCCTTTATGCCTAACGAACGAACCTTCAAATCTAATCAGAAAAGTTTCTTATCAGAATAAACCTAAAAAAAAAAGTAAATTGGATAATTCTGCATGAAAACCCATTTATCTAAATTAAGGGGAGGGGACTTTCCACCCTTTACACTTAACTAATGAAGGAAGCGCCATATCGGAAGAAACCAGTAAATCAAATTTGAAGCAAATCGAATACTTCTGCATGAAAAACCCATTTATCTAAAAAGGGGGGAAACTAGCCCCCGTCCCCCCCTTTGCACTTAACCAATAAACCTCCAAATCTAATCAGGGCAGCTTCTTAACATAATAAACCAGTATACCAAATTTGAGCAAATCGGATAACTCTGCATGAAAAACCCATTTATCTAAATTAAGAGTGGGGGTCTAGCCCTTTTTATACTTAACTAAGGAACTTCCAAATCTAATCAAGGCAGTTCTTTAACATAATAAACTGGTATACCAAATTTGGAGCAAATCGAATAATTCTGCATAAAAAGCCCATTTATCTAAGCCCAATGTCAGATGGGCGTCTTTTTTGCTTAGTTATAATCCATTCACAATGCTATAGCATTGTGAATGGATAATACCTAAGCAAAAAAGATGCCCGTCTGACATTGGTCTTAATTAAGGGGGGACTAGCCCCCCTTTATTCTTAACCAATGAATTCCCAAAACTAATCAGGGAAGCACCTTATCAGAGTGAACCTAGGAGAAAAAATATTGTAGCAAATCGGATGTTTCTATCAAGAGTTATCGTGTTACGTACATATAGAACATGCACATTAGCTCTCAGGCTTTCATAGCCTGTGAGCTAAAAAGAAAAGTGCCCAATTAAACTGATGGCATTGAACTCACAGGCTATTCACACTAACTGTATATTATACTCTTCTTTCCTAATAATGCTCCTCAAAAAATAAATTAAGGGGGAAATCCCCCCCCCCCGTTTCCGATCTTTATACTTAAACAATGACCCTCCAATTGTCATCAGGGAAGCACCTTATCGAAATAAACCAGTATATCAAATTTGAAGCAAATCGGATAGAAAAACACATTTATCTAAATTTAAGAGGGGTATTATTAGCCCCGTCCCCCCCTCTTTATATTTAACCAATGAAATTCCAAACCTAATAAGGGAAGCACCTTATCAGAATAAACCGGTATACCAAATTTGAAGCAAATCGGATGGAAAACCCATCTCTCTAAATTAGAAGGTATTAGCCCCCGGTCCCCCCTTTAGACTATAACAATGAACCTTCAAATCTAATCAGAGAAGCTCGTTATCAAAATGAACTGGTATACCAAAATCTGATAATTCTGCATGAAAAACCCATTTATCTAAGTTAAAGGGGGGGTAGCCCCCTCCCCCTTTATACTTAACCAATGTGCCGCCAAAACTAATCTGGGAAGCACCTTATCAGAATGAACCTAGAAAAAAAATTTGAATTAAATCAGATATTTTTATCAAGAGTTATCGCGTTACGTACATGCATGCATACATACAGAACCGGCGGGCACATTAGCTCTCAGGCTTTGATAGCCTGTGAGCTAAAAAATGCCAAGAGCATGTAACTAGGGGGGGGGGGCAGAAAATAAAAGAGGACATTGAAAGCTTTCCAACGATATGTTATACAATATGATTTGGAAGAAACAGTAAGAATGCCCCTTGGGGTGGCAAGTAAGTCCTAAACGGTCGGAGGGGCGACCTCAAATATATCTTTGGTCAAAATGTGGATTTATGATAAAATAGAACGAGAATTTGGCATTTTAAAAATTGCATGCATATTTTGAACGGCCCTGTAAATTAAGATTGGCGAGGAAGGGGGGGGGGACGGATTACAAGGGGCGAACTTGAAAAATACAACATAATAAACTAGTAACCCGAATAACTAGGCTTCTAAACAAAAGTTTAATGATTTAACATAGTGTTGAATTCAGGGGATGGTCCGGTGGGGACATTCCCCCTGGAACATTGAACACCCCCCCCCCCCCAGAAGTTTTAAGATTTTATGCTTTTTAATTGCAAGTGTGCAATTCCCCCCTCCCCTTACGGATCTCTAAAATACGCTCTCCCCCAGAGTCGCAGAAATCCCTATTGTAGAAAATTACCTACATCCAACACTGATGTGACCAAGAAAGAAAAAAAAAAATCCGTCCTTATATGAAATTTTACATCAATTCTGCCACTAAAACAGTAAAACTGGAAGAATAAATATAATGATTCAACCCGATCCCGACTCTTGGATCGACCGCGATTCGATTTGAAGTAAATTAAAGGATAACGATTCTGCCCGCATCTAAAGAATCGTCTTGAAAATGATTCAACCTGCATGTAAAGATCGACATCGAATCTGTGTACTGAATCGATTTGCTATTTCTGATCCTACGTTACGGGTGGAATCAATTTGTTCATTTTTTCATGCTTTCTTTTGTATTTAGAAAAAGAAAAGTGTTGCATTCGTGAAAAATTTTGACTACCAGTTTTTGAAGAATTTATAGTTTTAGAAGGTCTTGTCTGGAATACGATTTGACTATTTTTATAAATTGTCTGTCTGTTAGCCTGTCTATTTGTTTGTCTCTGACAAAAAAATTGTGGGTGGTCTATTTAAAGAACTAATGCATGGAATCTGTTGAAACTTTAGATTTAGTTAGACCTTTATATAAATTGGAGCTGATTACTTTTTGGTGAAAATCGCCCAGCAGGTGGCGCTGCTATGTTGCATTTTTTATGATTTCTGCATGATCGCTATCTCAAAAACTAATGCACGAATTTTTACTGAACTTCAGATTCGATTAGACGTTGACGCAAGTTGTTAATGATTAGGTTTTGATGTAAATTTGCTGGTAGGTGGTGCTGCTATGTTGCATTTTCCCCGATTTTCGCAACAGCTCTATCTCAAGAACTAATGCACGGATTTTCATCAAACTCAGTTAGACCTTGGCATAAGTTGTTGCTTATTAGGTTTCGGTGTAAATCACCCAATAGAGGCGTTGCTATGCTGAATTGAATTCAGCATTTTTCTCTGGGAGGGATTTCTGCAGCTTCAGCGAGGGGCATTCTAGACTTCAGAGGAGGGGAGGGGGGGTTTGGACTTTTGTACATTAAGCATAAAATTTCAAACCTTTTGGGGGACATTTCAATGTTTGGGGGGGGGGGTAGTATCCCCCCCCCCGGAAACCCCTGAATTTAACATGTTTTTCAGGAATTACACGATTTTAGTGATCATATCTCTAGAACTAATGAATGAAATTTCATCAAATTTAATATTCCGTTAGACATTGTCATATGTTGTTCCTGATTAGGTTTTCGTGTAAATCATATAACAGCTGTGCTGATATACTGCATTTCACACGATATTCGTGATAGCTATATCTAAAAACTAATGCATGGAATTAATTCAAACTTCATATACTGTTACACTATCACATAAATAGATCCTTATTAGGCTTGGATGTATACTGCCCAACAGGTTTCGCTTTTATGCTCTTCGAATTGGGAAGGGGATTTCTGTTGCAGACATCTAAGAGGGTGTGGGCCAAAATTCAATTATTTATTTGGAAAATGCATTCTTTTTAAATGCACATATTTCAACAAACCTATACTTTTTTAATCCTCATGATGACCATAGGTTATCATTTAAATTTGACACTGTGATAGCGAATTTGGAGTTTGAACATGTTTGAGATAGAAGAAAGTTTTGGTATTGGCACATTCAAGTGCTTTACCTTCAACTTTTTAAGGAAAATGAAAATGACATTACATTTAGAGGCATCGATTAAAAAATTTATAGAATCGATTAAATAGAGTTCGCCATAGCATCGATTAAAAAAATCGAAATCGCCCATCACTATTCCAGTTTGTCCCAGGGCCGAAACTAGCCTTTTTTGAAGCCGGAGCAAACATGATTTTGGCCCCCTTCCCTCGCAAAGAATATTTACAAAGTGAATTTTATTAATTTTCTAATAGCCAACTTATTTTAAAATTAAAAATATGTAACACTGAACTACGTAATCTTCTTTGTCAAATATTGATTTATTAAAATCTTGAAAGCAGAATCGAGAAAGAATCCTCTTTATACAGGATCCTTATGGCATATCATCCTTACATTTTTCTATGCTTTGGCATACCATGCAGGCATATTATGTCCTGCCATACCCGAGGCAAGACAATTTTAATAATACTGTGCTAAACATAGATGTGAGAAAAATCGACAAACAAAATTTTCATTTGGCACCCCTTTGTTCTGACACGCCCCGTCTGCCCCCCCTCCCCCTTAGATTTGGCCCTGGTTTGCCCTAATGCGTTATAGTTTAAATATATTGTTATGCTATAATTTTTAATGTAACATTTTATTAAGTATCAAAAATCTTATATTAATAAAAATGATAGAATCAAATAATAATAATAAACACATACTTTTGGCAAATCCCTTCTAGATGGGTTGCTAAACACAGCACAGTAGTGTATGTTTCCTGATTAGTCGGAAAAATATTGCTTGCGTATACGATTCAAATGGACCAATATACAGCAGGCAATATTTATTCAACCGTACCAAAATGAATACACAGCAAAAGTTCCCTTTAGAACATTGCAGTTAAGCAGCACAAGCTGTGATCAACTCTTTAGCCAATGGCTCCTGGCAATGAAATAGAAGCAAATTCGGTGGTGCAGAGAGTACTCTCACTTGGAGGTCAATGGATGAAAAACAAGTGTCAAGCTACGTCAGACTTCTGCCTTGGTAAAATTAAAGCTGTACATTTGGGTGAAACCAATGCCTTCAGAAGCTGGTCTGATGTCGACAGTCCTCCAGAGGCCATAAATCAACAGCAAAATTTGATCTAAAAAAAAGAAAAAGAAAATTAAAGTTTAAAACATAAATATTTAATAAAATTTTCAGTTTAATAATAACAATACACAATATATATGTACATACGAAACAGATAATTTTAGGATATCTCTAAAATATTAATCGTTAAATTAAAATTTCGTACAAAATATTGTACGCTTGTATATTTATTTCAAAATTACTCAGATCATTTTTTTTTTAAATACTAACGAGTAATATATAAAATTGTTTTTTTATCTATTACTAAAACTATGTTTAATTATCACTAAAAATAGATGAATTATAGTGGATTTTTTTTTTCATATTAGGAGGTTCACGCCACTAAATATATTAATTTTGATTTACATAAGTGGAGAAAAGCTATACAGATTAAGTTGATGTTGAATATTTAAAATTCATACCATGAAAGAGTAATTATCTTCTTCAATCAAAATATGCCTAACTACTTACTGCACACACTAAAAGAAAATAATAATAATGCACAAGATCTACATTTAATATTCTAAAGACCATTAAACTCACAGTAAAATAATGGGATAATTGATGAAAATTTGATAAATGTGCTTTAACCATTAACTATAAAAGCGAGCTATACTCATACGCAAGAAAGAGGAATTTAGTTATTAATTTATATTTGGTTTACATTAGGTTGAATAACTGAAAAAATGAATTAATACAAATGGTAATTTTATTTACTTTTAGAAGTTATATGTGTCAGTCATTTTTTCTCTTTTTTTCAAGAGTAAAATATTTACTGCTGTACTGTTATGCTTAGTAGCCATTTTGAATTTTCTTGTTGATAAAGTTTGGCTATGCTTAGTAAGAAAAACTTTGGATAATCATAATAATGAAGGTGAGTTTTAGTTCTTCATATTGCATACAATATTTATTTTTAGTAAATGTTCTACATTTTTCTTCAAAATAATGCAAAATTTATATACTTTTTTTGAAAAACAAGACAAAATAAGATATAAGAACTGAGCAGTTAGGCTTAAGTGAAAAAATATTCTATTTCTTACCACTTGAATCATTTAAATATATTCTTTAATGCAACCAATTCAGCTTTTTTTTCTATTAAGTTAAAACAAAGTTTATCTCCAGAGGTGTGGTAGAGGCAATACAGAGTTATATACCATATATCTTTTTGATTTTACTAACAAGCTTTGTAGTATACCTTCTGTTTCTCTAACAAAGCTATAGCTTATACTCTCACTTTTTATTTTTTTACTATTACAACACTGTTTATCTGTTACAAACTAAGTGTGAACAAAAAATTTATTCCCAACATCCCTATAACCATTTTGTGTGATCAGACATGCACCTAGTAAGGAGTAAACATTTTAAATGGCTTCTTAAACACATTATAACATTTTTATATCTGAATTCTGTGCATTAAAAATAGTTGTTTCTTTCTGCAAAGATTTCCATACTGAGATTTTAAAAATCATGGAATAAAGGAAAATATTTTGTTCTATAATATCGTTCACCCGCAAGAAAAGTGGCATATGCTGCAAAAATTCATTTTGCATTTTATTCCACTAATAAGTCTGTCATAGGTGCATCGTGCTAGACAAACAGTATTTATAAGTGTAGTTATACGGAAAATCACTTTATTACGCTGTATGTACATTAGTGACCACAGACGAAGGGTGGATTGTGTAGGGAGGTAAAATTATCCAACCCTCCAAACCTCATCATACGTCTTCATTCTTAAGGGTTTTATGCTTTTATACACATTTTTACTCCTGCATGCAGAGGTAAGGGCTATAATTTCATGTTACAGTAAAGTCATGCAAATTTTCTTTTGTCTTTCCCGAGAAATTTACTTTGTTGAGATGTGTCCCTTTTTTTGCGGGTGAGCGATATGTATATTTGTTTGAAGTTAAGTAACAATTTAAAAATGTTTTGCTTTTCATAAGTAGGTTGAAGTATATATTTAAGAGATTAGATTGGGTGAAATACATTTAAAAAAATTGAATACTGCATCATTAATCACTAACAAATTTTATGTGTTACATTAGAATATTTAAAAAATGAAATAACTGAAAAAAAAGCAAAACAAAAAAAAACATTACTTTAGTATTTGGGGGGGGGGTATTCTTTTTTTATGGATTTCATAAACACTTCTAATTTAAAATAATAATATTAAATGATAAGTTACCACGTTTATAAAATTTTGCATGTAATTAAACCAGTATCATCCAGTTGAGGCCAAACAAACATGTTTTACTTTATAAGAATAATCTATTTTGTTTTAATAAATTCTACAAAATATATTCTATTGACTGCGTACACAATACACCACTATTTATCGTAACAGATCTGTGAAATTAATAAAACTATGGGATCCAGAAAATATAAAGATCGATATCGTTTCATAGATGTTGGTATAATCAACATTACCTCATCATTCCTGAAAAACAGCATAAAAATTCTACATCTTTGAATTTATTTTACAAATAATATTTCAACAAAATTACGAGACATATATTGCAAATCTACTAACCTTTCTCTTCATAGAAATATGTTTCAAAATAAATACACGAGAACGACTCGTTTTGCGATCACGTTCAAATCACTTCAGGAGCTTCTATGGTTGTAATATTCAGTGTAACATGCGCAGTTTGCCATTGACGATATTTCTCATTTGCCCAGCTTTTCCACTTGGCGACGAGATTGCTGAAAGTGGAGTATCGCGACCTCGCAAACCTTGTAGACCTGATAAGCCATAGTGTAAACGCAGCATTAGATGCATAGATTAATCCAAGATCAGACTTTCCCTACAGGTGCGTTTTCACTGGTCGTTCTAATGACCTAAAAACCCTAGTGATCCAGAACCTTAACCTAAGAGCGTTTTCACTGGTTTCAGATAAAAGCCTTACGCCAACCAATCAAAGGCAAGTTTTTACTGAGCAAGCGTCTACTTTACGGCTTTACTGTCTACAGATCGATCAGATGTCATGTCAATTGTAAACAAATAATTGTTTGTTGCTGGTGTCATTGTTAGTAGGGGGTTTTTTTGGCTGGAGAGGTTGGCTGTGCGAGGTGCTCCCTCCTTCTACACGTGGGGGGCGGTGACCGTTTTGCAGCCGGCGGTATCTGAGCTTTCTTTTCGGTGAAGCTTTCGCTTTTACGCTGTTGTGGTTCGAATTAAGGTGTTTGTTTTTTCTCTCTTTTCGTGGTGGTCATTAGTGAACTATTTTATTGGTGATTTGGTGGGTGTAATAGTTTTGTTTACGTTTTGCTTACCTCTACTATTTGCTGATTATGTCCCTGGATAGTGTTATGGCTGGATAGTGTTATGGTTTCATCTAGATAAGGAGCTTGCTTCTGATTGGACGAGAGACGAACCTAGGGGGCAGCACCATCGATTCCGGCGACACCAGCGCCCTCTCTTGAGAGGATGATTCACTTACCTGCGATGTCGTCATCCTATTTGAACTGACTTAAAGAAGTGAATACATTTTTGAAAATGACGTATTTCATTGAATGTTCCCACATGGGATTCGAACTCACGTCAAAATAGTTTCATGACTTGATAATTGGTTAGACGATTAACTGATCAAGCCATGAAACTATGTTTCATAGTTTAAAAGAAGTTTTCTCTATGAGTTTAATCATTTAACGAACACGTTTTTTAAATTATTTTTTTTCCATTTAGTCATTTGCTAATAAACCTTTTTATTTAGTAAGTTAATTTTGTTAATACATTATTTTTTCGAAACAATTTTACTAATCAAAAGAACGCAAATTAGTTAATTTTTTATTTAGTTATAATTTTTAGTCAGTTGTTAATTTTCAAAACACGTTTTTCATTTAGTCATTGTAATAAAGTTTTAAATAAATTAGTTAATTTTCATTTAGTTATTTATTAATTTCCGAACAAGTTTTTTTTTTCAGTAAGTTATTTGGTAATAAAACTTTTTAATAAATTAATTAATTTTCTTTCAGTCATTTGTTAATTTCCGAAACAAGTTTTTTTTCTCAAATAAAGCTTTTAATAAACAACTTTACATTTATTTTCATTTAATTATTATTTAAAAGAATATAAATTATTTTTACTAAGCAAAGAACGCGAATTAGTTTTTAACAATAAGGTTTTTGTTTAATTATTGTCAAGGATGATTGTTAACTGAAATATACGCTGAATGCGAAAACGGTTTTTTTTTTTTTTTGAACTAAGAAAAGAACTTTTTAAAATTAATGAACAACTGTTTTTGGAAAAAGGAGAAATATTGTGCTTTGCAACACTAAAAAAGAGTTGAAAATTAATGACTTCACCTAGTTTAATGCATATTTACCATAAGATGACGACCTAAGTGCTGTGGAAAGGCTTAAAAATAACATATTTTTGAATCGACCGATTTATGTTGGATTTACAATCTTAGAATTACCTAAACTTCTAATATATAAATTTCACTATGATTTTATTAAAAAGAGTATAAAGATGATGTAAAGCTAATTTTCAACGACACGAACTCATTGTGTTACCATATACACACTAAGAATGTTTTGGATGATATGGAACATCATGCAAGCTTATTCGATTTCTCTGAGTATCCAAAGAATCATATACACAAATTCCATTACGGTTTTGTAAAGAAAACATACCTTTAGAATTACAGGTTTTGAACCCATACACTGCAACACACTCCCTTTCAAGAAAATAGATTGTATCAGTACATCCCGGAATTTTTTTTTTCCTGGACAGGTGAAATATTTGATCATTATCAAATCTCGCTCGGTAAGGACACATTATTGCAACCTGTTGTTTCATCATATGAATATGCTTTCTATATTAGATTTTTAACTACTTATTTTGAGATATATATATTTTATTTATAAGAATGCAAGTTAGTTTTAATCTTTTAACTAAGACATTTTCAGTGACTAAGGAAGTAAAGTTTTGTTTTTTAGAAAAAGTGGTATGAACTTTATATTTTTTTATTAGTTACTAATGAAAGATAATATATATATATATATATTCAAGTTAACAGAAATTTAGATGAAAGCTTTTGAATTTTCTTAAGTGTTTTATTTAAAAGAATGCGAAGTAGTTGTATTCGCTAGTTTTCTCTCATGTCTCGTACGAGACAAGTGGTTGCTATATATATAGTGAAAGGTTATTCTGTGTGTAACCATACGGTTGCGCATCAACGATGTTTCTTACCGGTATTGTATCAATTAGTATTTTACTGAAAACAACTTATAACTAATCAATGATTGTCAACACAAAGTTTTATTTTATTTTTAGAAAAATGGTTTGAACTTTATTTATTTTATTAGTTACTAATGAAGGAATATATTTTCTTAAGAAGATTAAACTTAACCACTAGTTTAGAGAAATAATTGAAATGAGCGAGCTACTGAACTCTTTTCAAATAGAACGAACAAGTTCTTTTGTTAGTTCAAATCTTATACCAAAAAATGATAATGATAATATATTTTAACAAATACCAATGAAGACAATTAGATAAATGTTTTCTAACTAGTAAAAATAACTATTTTTAAAAAACAAAAGTTTTAATCTTTAATTTTAGTAACATATGTTTTAAACAAAATTTCCCAACATCTGTAAACAAAAAAAACTTACTTCTTCAAAATGGATAATCCTTATTTAAAGTACTGATCTTGAAGACACACTAGCAAAAAAAAATTAGAAGATAACAGTCCGCAAATGATTTCCAAATGAATTTTTTACAGTATTGTGTTATCATTTTGTTTTAGATGACATCATTTTAAGACCCTCTGATTTGCTGAAACTAACATTGCTTTGAACGAATGAAAGCTTGGAAAATGACGTATATTTTTTCTGTTTACCTTATATGTAAGTTTGAAATAAGTAACATTCTAGGAAATGCCGATTGCATTCACATTATCGAACCACCAGATCTTCCCCTGCATGCATGTTTCCTTTGCAAGGCAATCTTTTCATGTAGGGGATCTTTATCTCCCGGTTGCAGACAGATAACAAGCATGCAACATTTCTTAGGCTAACGAAATATTAGTACAATTTTTAAGAAAGGTATTTCCTATTATTGACCGAAACGACAGGTGTTTTTGATTTAAGAAATATTGTTAATTCACTGTTTCAAATGAAGATCAGAAAAAAGAAATCCACATTTATTTTTCTTTTAAGTTTTTAAAGAGATCTGTTTTTTTTCTTTTGAATTTGTATTTAAAGTTTTTTTTTTCTGAATCTGAAAATGACTTTTAACTAAAATATTTTAATGATTGACGAAGTAAAGTTTTATTTTCTAGAAAAGTGGTATAAACTTAATATTTTTTATTAATTACTAACGAAGGAATATATTTTGTCTAGGTAATATAAAATTTAGGTTTAAGCTGTGAATTTTCTTAAGAAGATTAAACTTATCTACTCGTTTTGGAGACAGTATTTGTAATGCGCCAGCTACTGTATTCTTTTCAATTAGAATGAACAAGATCTTACGATAGTTTGAATCTTAAACCAAAAAAGATTAATAGTAATTTAGTTTAAAAAATACCAATGAAGACAACTATATGAAACATAAACTCAGTTTACAAATAAGTTTTAATGTCAGAACTAATTGGACACTTTGTTTTCCTAATCATAGATGTTAAAAAAACTTTCTTAGGAAAGTTTTTTACTTTGATTCGAACTGAAGATAAAATACTTTACTAATTTAGGATATTTTTTCCATATCTCGTTTCAAAATTATATTTAACTAAAAAAATAATTTATGTTGCATTGTTTTAACAATTTTTTCTAATCAAAGAACGTGCATTAGTTTCAACTGATAATAAAGGGTTTATTACCTATTAGCAAAAAAAAAAAAAAAAAAAAAAAAAAAAAAGTAGTCACACTTACATTTAAGTTATTGAAAACATATGATGAACATATCTGCTGTTGAAAGGATGAAAACTAACATACATACATAAGAATCGACTGATTTATGTTGCACTGGTTGTGATGTATATAATAGATGTGATTATATATTGAAAATGATATATACGATGGTTGTGATGTATCCAAAGTAGATGTCTTTAACTAAATTATCAAACATATGAGTGAGAGAAATCTGATTGCTACGTGACAAAAATCGCTTTTAACAATGAATTTTGAGTCAGTTTTAATTTAGAAAAAAGTAAATGTCTAACTTCAATGACATATGTTTAGTTTTGTTGTTAGAAATAATATGTTAAACAAACAAATGATACTGTTTAAAATATATTTTTCGAGTTTCTTTTTCAACAATTGTTTAATAAAATCACAGACAAAACTAATGAAAGCGAAAACTTGTAAAACACAAGTTGAATATCGTGAATGACAGAACATGTTTTGAATTAAGTAATGTAGAATGTGCAAACTTTTGAATTTATTCATTCACAGTAATCGGAAAGCGCGAACTTTTAAGTTCAGTTTAATAAAGCAAATAATTAAATTGAAAGATACATTTAAAAAGGATTGTTAGAAGTTTGTTAAAACTTTTTTTGTTTTAAGAAATATTAGACAAACATTACACTTAAAAGACAAAATAATTATACATACCTTTTGTTGATTGAAGCAAGCAGACTCATTGAAAATAGCAAGAAGCTGAAAAGTCGACGGTAACTTTAGCTAACCAGACACCGTAAAATGTTCGATATGGTACCGCAGAGCACTAAGCTAAATGTACGGTAAACGGGAGCTACGAAACAGAGACCTTCACCTACGAAATCCAAGACACGAATGATGTGTGCGGGGTCTACACCCGTAGATGAAGGTTACTGATAAGAGATCACGTGACCGCTATCAACCAATCAGAAGCGAGCTTGCAGGTGTGACGTCATCGACTGTGCTGTCCTCCCCCATCGCAAACGAGGATGATGACATCGTATGGCAATACCTGTAGACAATCTGGCGCCAGTTGATTGACAGGGGGCGTCGTGGAATGTTAGGAATGCAGACAGAGTGGCGCCTACCTTCTGCTTCATAGTATTTTAGGAAAAAATATATATTACGTTGATGTAAAAGACATTATTTTTTAAACTAACTGTTAATAATTTTGAAATAACATACTTTTATCATACAAGCGAAAAAAGAATGTTTCAGAACATGTCTCTGATCATAATTAAACATATTTTTAAGCATAGTTAACCATCTCAGAGCATGATTAAACAAATTCGAACATAACTTTGTGTATGTTTAAACAATCCTTACTATATTTGAACATATCCGAACATGTTCATTCATAACTTTGACAGTTTTTAATCTTTCAGAATTTAAAAAACATATTTAAAACTATTTTATTTTAAAAATTTTTGTAAAAATTTTAATTTATAATTTTCTTTTTAAGGTTTTAACTTTTTTTAGTTAAAACTTTTTTTAACGTTTTAACTTTTTTTGTTAAAAATTTTTTAAACTTTTTTTTTGTTTAAACTTTTTTTGTTAAAACTTTTTAACTTTTTGTTGTTAAACATTTTTTTTTAATTTTGTTAAAACTTTATTTTACTTTTATTAAAAAAAAAAATTACAAACTTTTTTTTAAAATTTTGTTAAAACTTTTTTTTTACTTTTGTTAAAACTTTTTTTATAAAACTTTTTTTTATAAAACTTTTTTTTTATAAAACTTTTTTTTTATAAAACTTTTTTTCTTAAAACTTTTTTTACTTTTGTTAAAACTTTTTTTTTGTAAAACTTTTTTACTTTGTTAAAACATTTTGTTTTACTTTTGTTAAAAAAGAATTCTGTTAAAACTTTTTTTATATATTTTTTGTAAAACTTTTTTGGTTAAAACTTTTTTAAATTTTGTTAAACTTTTTTTTATATTTCTTAAAACTTTGTGAAACTTTCTATAATTTTTAAAACTAATAAATTTTATACATACATATGTGTATATATATGTATATATAAATATACATATATATACATATACATATATACATATACATACATACGTATGTTTTATATATATATATATATATATATACATACATCATATATATATTTTACACAAGAACCCATACATAAACATTTAACTTTCATATATTTAGAGACACGTAGTCGTGGATGTATGCTTTTACTTAAACATTTATATAGATAGATACTACCCTTAAATTTACATTCATGCAAAAAACATTATTTTTCTTAAACTGTTAATATTTTTGAAATAACATACTTTTCTCATGCAAAAATCTATTTAAGTAAAATATTTATCGGAGAAAAATTTTTACTTAGATTTTTAAATCTTTTTTTTTAAACAGAAAAATATTATTTAAGCATGACTAATCATGCTTAGATCATGCTAAAACATGACTAAATTCGTCGGAACAATAAACTTGTTCAACAACTTGTTAAGTGTATATTTCTAATTGTGATAATTTAAGTAGTGTGTTATTCGATAAAGTTAAACTTGATATTCGAAAAAGTGATGAAAGACACTTGTTATTTTAAACAAAATGTCTTTTTTTGTTATTTTTTTATACATAAAAATATTATTAACATAAAAACTTAAAATTTAAATGGTGTTACTTACTGTGAAGCATCTGCTCAGGACATCAACTGAAGGGGAAATGGTTGATGACAAAGCACAAAACAAGTGATGACGTCGTACTTGAAGACAACACGAGCACCCTCTACCATCTAATACTTGTATGTGATTGGATGCGAAGATCACCTGGCATGTGAAAGGAGTAGGCGGTGGAGGAGGGCGCCATTGTGTCTGCATTCCTTACATTCTCCGCCCACCTGTCAATCATCTGGCGCCAGTCAGTCGCTGCATGCTTCGACATGATCGTTTCTTGCAGATGGTGGCGCCACTCTGTCTGCATTCCTGACATTCCACCACGCCTCCTGTCAATCAAATGGCGCCAGGTTGTCTACAGGTATTGCCGTACGATGTCATCATCCTCGTTTGCGATGGGGGAGGACAGCACAGTCAATGACGTCACACCTACAAGCTCGCTTCTGATTGGTTGATAGCGGTCACGTGATCTCTTATCAGTAACCTTCATCTATGGGTATAGACCCCGCACACATCATTCGTGTCTTGGATTTCGTAGGTGAAGGTCGTCTGTTTCGTAGCTCCCGTTTACCGGACATTTGGCTTTAAGCTCTGCGGCATCTATCCCTACTATTATCGGCATCCTGCTGAGTTAAATCACCGTCGAATTTAAGCTTCTTGCTACTTTTCAATGAGTCTGCTTGTTCGAATCATCAAAAGCTTAGGGAAACTTCTTTCCAAAAGGTATGTAATTTTTTTTGTCTAATATAGTGTTTAATACAACAACAGTTTTAACAAACTTATAACGATCCTTTCAAAATGTGTCTTTCAATTTAGTAATTTGCTTTACTTTTCTTCATTTAACCTAACTATAAATTTCAAAGTTCGCATTTTCAGCATACTATGAATTCACGATTTCATTCAAAACATGTTCTGACATCAAATGTATTATTATACTCTAAGTAGTATATATTATACTCTAAGAGTATTATCATACTCTATTATTTCCAAAAATTTGTTAAACTCATTCGTCAGTTTCTAACAAAGTGTTTTAAAAAAACTTATAACAATTCTTCCAAATTAAGTTAATCAGTTGCTTTTTAAAAGTTGGAACTGGCTTGTGATTACTAAATTCATGAGTTTGTCTTTCTTAATGAATTTTGTTCGGTAGCTCGCACTTTCTTCAGGATATGTTTAATCATGATCAAAGTTATGTTCGAACATGTTTAACCATGTTCGGATATGCTCAAAGATAGTTCGAGTATATTTAATTATGCTCAAAGTTAGTTGGGATATATTTAACAATGTTCGGATATGCTCAAAGTTTGTTGAAACATGGTTAACCATGTTTGGATAGGTTCAAATATTGTCAGGATATATGTTTAATCGTGTCCAAAGTTATGTTCGAACATGTTTAATCATATTCTGAGATGGTTAACTATGCTTAAATTTATGTTTAACCATGGCCAGAGACATGCTCTGAAACATTCTTTTTCACTTGCATGAGAAAAGTATGTTATTTCAAAAATATTAACAGTTTAAGAAAAATAATGTTTTTTTGCATGAATGTAAATTTAAGGGTAGTATCTATCTATATAAATGTTTAAGTAAAAGCATACATCCACGACTACGTGTCTCTAAATATATGAAAGTTAAATGTTTATGTATGGGTTCTTGTGTAATATATATATATATATATATATGATGTATGTATATATATCTATACTCCTATTATAAAGAGGAAAAAATTGTTTATTTGTCGGAGATAAGCTCTGGAACTACCGAACCGATTCCAAAAGTAATGGTATCAAAATGATGGTGTTAGTCCAACATAGAACATAGGCTATATCTTATGTCGGTGCCACTACCCCAAAGGGAGTGTAGGAGCAAAAAAGTTCTAAAAATGCGATTTTAGCGTTACTGAAGGGCCTAGAAATATGAAATTTTGAATATTAGTTACTTATAAGATATAAATGATGTCTAAGAACAGTTCTTAAACAATTCGAAATTTAAAAGGGGTGAAAATGCACAAAAAGCGTTCTAAAAAACGTTCTAAATGGTAGTTTCTACACAATCTCAAGAAATACCAAACCGATTTAAAAAATATTGATGTCAAAATGATGGTGACAACGCTTGCTCCAAGACAGGCTATGTTTTATGTCGGTGGCACTACCCCAAAGGTGGCGTAGGAGCAAAAAACGTTCTAAAAATGCGATTTTAGCGTTACTGAAGGGCCTAGAAATATGAAATTTTGAATATTAGTTACTTATAAGATATAAATGATGTTTAAGAACAGTTCTTAAATAATTCGAAATTTAAAAGGGGTGAAAATGCACAAAAAGCGTTCTAAAAAACGTTCTAAATGGTAGTTTCTACACAATCTCAGGAAATACCAAACCGATTTAGAAAATAATGGTGTCAAGGGTGTCAAAATGACGGTAACAAACCTTGTTCCAACATAGGCTATGTTTTATGTCGGTGCCACTACACGAAAGGGGGTGCAGGAGCAAAAAACGTTCTAAAAATGCGATTTTTCTGTTACCGAAGGGCCTAGAAATATGAAATTTGAAATATTAGATACATATTAGATATAAAGGATTTCTAAGAACAGTTCTTAAACAATTCGAAATTTAAAAGGGGTGAAAATGCGCGAAAATCGTTCTAAAAAACGTTCTAATGGTGGTTTCTACACAATCTCAGGAAATACCAAACCGATCTAAAAAATAATGGCGTCAAAATGATGGTGACAACCCTTGCTCCAACATAGGCGATGTTTTATGTCGGTGCCACTACCCCAAAGGGGGTGCAGGAGAAAAACGTTCTAAATTGCGGCTTTTGCATTACGGAAGGGCCTAGAATCGTGAAATTAAAAGGGAGTCAAAATGCGCAAAAAGCGTTTTAAAAAACTTTCTAAATTGCGATTTCTATGCAATCTCAGGAAGTACTGAACCGATTTCAAATATAATGGATTAAATACGATGGTGACAGATCTTGTTCCAAGATAGGTTATATTTTATATCTGTTTCCACTACCCCAGAGGAGATGCAGGAGCAAAATGAGCGAAAAGCGTTCTAAAAACGTTCTAAATGCCGATTTATCGGCAATATCTCAGGAAGAATGAATCTGATTTCAGACGTAATGGTAGGAAATTGATGCTGACAGCAATTTGCTCTAGCATAGACGCTATTGTATGTCGGTATCACTATCACCAAAACGTTGCAGGAGCACAAAAGCGTTCTAAATTTCGATTTTTGTGATCGGTAGGGACTAGCAACTTAAAATTAGGCAAGGTACATATTTAATAGATATAAATGATCTTTAAGAACAGTTTCGAAAAAAATTGGAAATTTAAAAAGGGGTGAAAATGCGCGAAAAGCGTCCTAAAAACGTACTAAATTGCGATTTCTACTCAATCTAAGGAAATACCAAAGCTATTTCAAGAGTAATGGTTGCAAATCAATGGTGACAGTCCCTGCTATAACATAGGTTATATTTTATGTTGCTGTCACTACCATCTGAGGGTTGCAAAAGCAAAACATGTTCTAATTTGCGTTTTTTTGCAAAACTGAGGGGGTCTAACACTTTGAAGCATGGCATGGTATTTACTTACAAGATGCAACTGCTTTCTAAGAACAGTCGAAAGAAAATTCCAAATTTAAAAAAATGAAGTGAGTGAAAAGCGTTATAAATTACAATTTTTAAGCAAACTTAAAAAATACCAAACCAATTAAAAAAATAATGGTGACAAATTTTGGTGATAGAACCTGCTCAAACATAAGCTATATTTTATGTCTGTTCCGCTACCACCAGAGGGTTGCAGGAGCTAAAAACTTTCTAAATTGCGATTTCTGTGATACTGAAAGGGCTAGAAACTTTAAATATGACATGGTAGTTACTTATAAAATATAAATGCCCTCGAAGGAACGTCGAAAATAAAGGGGTGAATTAAAAAGGGGTGAAGCGAAGGGAAGGTGCGAAAAGTATTCTAAAAAAGTTTTAAATTACGATTCTATGCAATTTCAGGGAATATAAACCGATTATAAAAGTAATAGTTGTGAATCAATGGTAACAATCTCTGATCCTACACAGGCTATATTTTATGGCGGTGATTCTACCACCTGGGGTTTACAGGAACAACAAACGTTCTAATAAAGGGCTTTAAAAGCTTTTTAAATTACGTTTCTGTGGAATATTAGGAAATAACAAACCGATTTCAAAATTAATCTTGGCAAAGTAATGGTGACAGTTCCTATTTCAACATAGCCCTTTATGTTGAGAGAGGTGGTAGGACTTGGAATTTGACATGATGGTTAATTTTAAGTTGTTAGAAGATGGTTTCTAAAAAATTCAAAACTTCAAATGAATACTGAAATGAGCATATTAATTGAGCATAAAAGTTTCAAAATATCTTCTAAATTATCATTTATTTAGTTTTATTTCATTTTATTAATTTAAGTCTCATTTCTGTCTAATGCAGTGTAATAATGATGTTTAATCAAACTGTGTTTTAAGTAGTAATTTTTGAATTAT
The DNA here is from genome assembly GCA_963932465.1 of Maratus speciosus. Lineage (NCBI taxonomy): Eukaryota > Metazoa > Arthropoda > Arachnida > Araneae > Salticidae > Maratus > Maratus speciosus. The sequence continues at coordinate 521,113,307 of OZ010787.1, read as the reverse complement.
TCCTAAAAGTAATAAGTACCTTTTAATAAAAAAACCCTTTTAATAAAATAAAATATTACCTTTTAATAAAATAAAACTTTACTTAGTACGTTTTAATAAAAATTAGACACATAAATATCACTTTGGCACATTTCAAATATTACGCGAGCAAGGCCGCGGGGTTTGCTAGTATATATATAAAACATACGTATGTATGTATATGTATATGCATATATGTATATTTATATATACATATATATACACATATGTATGTATAAAATTTATTAGTTTTAAAAATTATAGAAAGTTTCACAAAGTTTTAACAAATATAAAAAAAAGTTTAACAAAATTTAAAAAAGTTTTAACCAAAAAAGTTTTACAAAAAAAATATAAAAAAAGTTTTAACAGAATTCTTTTTTAACAAAAGTAAAACAAAATGTTTTAACAAAGTAAAAAAGTTTTACAAAAAAAGTTTTAACAAAAGTAAAAAAAGTTTTAACAAAAGTAAAAAAAAAGTTTTAAGAAAAAAAAGTTTTATAAAAAATAGTTTTATAAAAAAAAGTTTTAACAAAAGTAAAAAAAAAGTTTTAACAAAATTAAAAAAAAAAGTTTCTAAAAAAATTTTTTTTTTAACAAAAGTAAAAAAAAGTTTTAACAAAATTTAAAAAAATGTTTAACAACAAAAAGTTAAAAAGTTTAAAAAGTTTAAACAAAAAAAAAGTTTAAAAAATTTTTAACAAAAAAAAGTTAAAACGTTAAAAAAAGTTTTAACAAAAAAAAGTTAAAACCTTAAAAAGAAAATTATAAATTAAAATTTTTACAAAAATTTTTAAAATAAAATAGTTTTAAATATGTTTTTTAAATTCTGAAAGATTAAAAACTGTCAAAGTTATGAATGAACATGTTCGGATATGTTCAAATATAGTTCGGATTGTTTAAACATACCCAAAGTTATGTTCGAATTTGTTTAATCATACTCTGAGATGGTTAACTATGCTTAAAGTTATGTTTAATTATGATCAGAGACATGTTCTGAAACATTCTTTTTTCGCTTGTATGATAAAAGTATGTTATTTCAAAATTATTAACAGTTAGTTTAAAAAATAATGTCTTTTACATCAACGTAATATATATTTTTTCCTAAAATACTATGAAGCAGAAGGTAGGCGCCACTCTGTCTGCATTCCTAACATTCCACGACGCCCCCTGTCAATCAACTGGCGCCAGATTGTCTACAGGTATTGCCATACGATGTCATCATCCTCGTTTGCGATGGGGGAGGACAGCACAGTCGATGACGTCACACCTGCAAGCTTGCTTCTGATTGGTTGATAGCGGTCACGTGATCTCTTATCAGTAAACTTCATCTACGGGTGTAGACCCCGCACACATCATTCGTGTCTTGGATTTCGTAGGTGAAGGTCGTCTGTTTCGTAGCTCCCGTTTACCGTACATTTAGCTTAGTGCTGTGCGGTACCATATCGAACATTTTACGGTGTCTGGTTAGCTAAAGTTACCGTCGACTTTTCAGCTTCTTGCTATTTTCAATAAGTCTGCTTGCTTCAATCAACAAAAGGTATGCATAATTATTTTGTCTTTTAAGTGTAATGTTTGTCTAATATTTCTTAAAACAAAAAAAAGTTTTAACAAACTTCTAACAATCCCTTTTAAATGTATCTTTCAATTTAATTATTTGCTTTATTAAACTGAACTTAAAAGTTCGCGCTTTCCGATTACTGTGAACGAATAAATTCAAAAGTTTGCACATTCTACATTACTTAATTCAAAACATGTTCTGTCATTCACGATATTCAACTTGTGTTTTACAAGTTTTCGCTTTCATTAGTTTTGTCTGTGATTTTATTAAACAATTGTTGAAAAATAAACTCGAAAAATATATTTTAAACAGTATCATTTGTTTGTTTAACATATTATTTCTAACAACAAAACTAAAAATATGTCATTGAAGTTAGCCATTTACTTTTTTCTAAACTAAAACTGACTCAAAATTCATTGTTAAAAGCGATTTTTGTCACGTAGCAATCAGATTTCTCTCACTCATATGTTTGATAATTTAGTTAAAGACATCTACTTTGGATACATCACAAACATCGTATATATCATTTTCAATATATAATCACATCTATTATATACATCACAACCAGTGCAACATAAATCAGTCGATTCTTATGTATGTATGTTAGTTTTCATCCTTTCAACAGCAGATATGTTCATCATATGTTTTCAATAACTTAAATGTAAGTGTGACTACTAATTTTTTTTTTTTTTTTTTTGCTAATATGTAATAAACCCTTTATTATCAGTTGAAACTAATGCACGTTCTTTGATTAGAAAAAAATTGTTAAAACAATGCAACATAAATTATTTTTTAGTTAAATATAATTTTGAAACGAGATATGGAAAAAATATCCTAAATTAGTAAAGTATTTTATCTTCAGTTCGAATCAAAGTAAAAAACTTTCCTAAGAAAGTTTTTTTAACATCTATGATTAGGAAAACAAAGTGTCCAATTAGTTCTGACATTAAAACTTATTTGTAAACTGTGTTTATGTTTCATATAGTTGTCTTCATTGGTATTTGTTAAACTAAATTACTATTAATCTTTTTTGGTTTAAGATTCAAACTATCGTAAGATCTTGTTCATTCTAATTGAAAAGAATACAGTAGCTGGCGCATTACAAATACTGTCTCCAAAACGAGTAGATAAGTTTAATCTTCTTAAGAAAATTCACAGCTTAAACCTAAATTTTATATTACCTAGACAAAATATATTCCTTCGTTAGTAATTAATAAAAAATATTAAGTTTATACCACTTTTCTAGAAAATAAAACTTTACTTCGTCAATCATTAAAATATTTTAGTTAAAAGTCATTTTCAAATTCAGAAAAAAAAACTTTAAATACAAATTCAAAAGAAAAAAACAGATCTCTTTAAAAACTTAAAAGAAAAATAAATGTGGATTTCTTTTTTCTGATCTTCATTTGAAACAGTGAATTAACAATCTTTCTTAAATCAAAAACACCTGTCGTTTCGGTCAATAATAGGAAATACCTTTCTTAAAAATTGTACTAATATTTCGTTAGCCTAAGAAATGTTGCATGCTTGTTATCTGTCTGCAACCGGGAGATAAAGATCCCCTATATAAAAAGATTGCCTTGCAAAGGAAACATGCATGCAGGGGGAGATCTGGTGGTTCGATAATGTGAATGCAATCGGCATTTCCTAGAATGTTACTTATTTCAAACTTACATATAAGGTAAACAGAAAAAATATACGTCATTTTCCAAGCTTTCATTCGTTCAAAGCAATGTTAGTTTCAGCAAATCAGAGGGTCTTAAAATGATGTCATTTAAAACAAAATGATAACACAATACTGTAAAAAATTCATTTGGAAATCATTTGCGGACTGTTATCTTCTAATTTTTTTTTGCTAGTGTGTCTTCAAGATCAGGACTTTAAATAAGGATTATCCATTTTGAAGAAGTAAGTTTTTTTTGTTTACAGATGTTGGGAAATTTTGTTTAAAACATATGTTACTAAAATTAAAGATTAAAACTTTTGTTTTTTAAAAATAGTTATTTTTACTAGTTAGAAAACATTTATCTAATTGTCTTCATTGGTATTTGTTAAAATATATTATCATTATCCTTCTTTGGTATAAGATTTGAACTAACAAAAGAACTTGTTCGTTCTATTTGAAAAGAGTTCAGTAGCTCGCTCATTTCAATTATTTCTCTAAACTAGTGGTTAAGTTTAATCTTCTTAAGAAAATATATTCCTTCATTAGTAACTAATAAAATAAATAAAGTTCAAACCATTTTTCTAAAAATAAAATAAAACTTTGTGTTGACAATCATTGATTAGTTATAAGTTGTTTTCAGTAAAATACTAATTGATACAATACCGGTAAGAAACATCGTTGATGCGCAACCGTATGGTTACACACAGAATAACCTTTCACTATATATATAGCAACCACTTGTCTCGTAGGAGACAAGAGAGAAAACTAGCGAATACAACTACTTCGCATTCTTTTAGATAAAACACTTAAGAAAATTCAAAAGCTTTCATCTAAATTTCTGTTAACTTGAATATATATATATATATATTATCTTTCAATAGTAACTAATAAAAAAATATAAAGTTCATACCACTTTTTCTAAAAAACAAAACTTTACTTCCTTAGTCACTGAAAATGTCTTAGTTAAAAGATTAAAACTAACTTGCATTCTTATAAATAAAATATATATATATCAAAATAAGTAGTTAAAAAACTAATATAGAAAGCATATTCATATGATGAAACAACGGGTTGCAATAATGTGTCCTCACCGAGCGAGATTTGATAATGATCAAGTATTTCACCTGTCCAGGAAAAAAAAAAAATTCCGGGATGTACTGATACAATCTATTTTCTTGAAAGGGAGTGTGTTGCAGTGTATGGGTTCAAAACCTGTAATTCTAAAGGTATGTTTTCTTTACAAAACCGTAATGGAATTTGTGTATATGATTCTTTGGATACTCAGAGAAATCGAATAAGCTTGCATGATGTTCCATATCATCCAAAACATTCTTAGTGTGTATATGGTAACACAATGAGTTCGTGTCGTTGAAAATTAGCTTTACATCATCTTTATACTCTTTTTAATAAAATCATAGTGAAATTTATATATTAGAAGTTTAGGTAATTCTAAGATTGTAAATCCAACATAAATCGGTCGATTCAAAAGTATGTTTTTTTTAAGCCTTTCCACAGCACTTAGGTCGTCATCTTATGTTAAATATGCATTAAACTAGGTGAAGTCATTAATTTTCAACTCTTTTTCAGTGTTGCAAAGCACAATATTTCTCCTTTTTCCAAAAACAGTTGTTCATTAATTTAAAAAAGTTCTTTTCTTAGTTCAAAAAAAAAAAAAAAATCTTTGATCTCGTTCTTTGATTAGTAAAAATAATTTATATTCTTTTAAATAATAATTAAATGAAAATAAATGTAATGTTGTTTATTAAAAGCTTTATTTGAGAAAAAAAACTAGTTTCGGAAATTAACAAATGACTGAAAGAAAATTAACTAATTTATTAAAAAGTTTTATTACCAAATAACTTACTGAAAAAAAAAACTTGTTCGGAAATTAATAAATAACTAAATAAAAATTAACTAATTTTTTTAAAACTTTATTACAATGACTAAATGAAAAACATGTTTTGAAAATTAACAACTGACTAAAAATTATAACTAAATAAAAAATTAACTAATTTGCGTTCTTTTGATTAGTAAAATTGTTTCGAAAAAATAATGTATTAACAAAATTAACTTATTAAATAAAAAGGTTTATTAGCAAATGACTAAATGGAAAAAATAATTTAAAAAACGTGTTCGTTAAATGATTAAACTCATAGAGAAAACTTCTTTTAAACTATGAAACATAGTTTCATGGCTTGATCAGTTAATCGTCTAACCAATTATCAAGTCATGAAACTATTTTGACGTGAGTTCGAATCCCATGTGGGAACATTCAATGAAATACGTCATTTTCAAAAATGTATTCACTTCTTTAAGTCAGTTCAAATAGGATGACGACATCGCAGGTAAGTGAATCATCCTCTCAAGAGAGGGCGCTGGTGTCGCCGGAATCGATGGTGCTGCCCCCTAGGTTCGTCTCTCGTCCAATCAGAAGCAAGCTCCTTATCTAGATGAAACCGGTTGTTGCACGCTTCTTCGTTCATTAGCCCGGTGGATGTCATACAGGTAGGACGTGTCTCGACGCTGCTCCGTGGTAAGTATTTTTTAATTGCATGCGATCTTTTCTAATCATTCCTAATCATTCCTTTGTTCTACCTTCCTCTTACAACAGACTTTCCTTCATTAACACTCTTCTTACAGTAGACTTTTATTAATTCATTATACTTTAATTGATTCATTAACATTATCCTTTGTTCTAACCCCTCTCTTACAGTACACTTTTCATTCTCGCTTCTTTGTTTTAACCCCTCTACTATAGCATGACGCGCGGGCGCCTGTCTGTCTCGACTCCACCCACCTGTCTATCACTTTCTTATCTCCCCTCACCTGTCAATCACTCAACTCCACCCACCTGTCACTCATCTTTGGCCACGCCCTCCACCTCAACGCATGACGCCTGGTGGGGCAGAACCCCCATTTTCCTTCTACTTGCGGTCAGAAACAGACTCAGAATTCAGAATTTTTATATAAGACCAAATTTAAATATCGATTTTCGAGCTATGATTTTTATGCCATCCGACGTAAAATTTCATTCTCTTTCAGAATATGTCTTTATTTTTTAATTTCGACAATCAGAAGCGAAGATAATTAATTTTTTGGTAATTAAAACAGAATTGCATTTTTTGCACGGCAGGCCAAGTGACACGGAAAGAAAAAGAGTTACATTTTTACCCGGTAGCAGAAAGTGCGTGACGTGCGTCGCAGATTTATTTTGGACCTTACAGATAAATTTGCCAACTTGAAAAAAAAGTATTTCCTTTAAAAAAAAAAAAAAAAAAAAAAAAAAAGAAAACTACGAAAATTCTGACAAAAAATATCGTGAATTCGACAAATGGTCGCAAAAAAATTGGTAATTTATAGCCAAAGGATCGCTGCAAAAACGCAAATTTCGTCAAAAGATCCTGGACATAAACATGAATTCCGTCCTAGGGTTGTGGAAAAAAAAACAAATTTCTGTCACAGGATAGCGGATAAACGCGAATTTAGTCAAAGGATCGCGGAAAGAACCTGAAAGTAGTCAAACGATTGTGGGGAAAATGCAAATTTAGTCAAACGATCGCAAAAAAAATGCAAATTTATGTCAAATGATCGTGAAAAAGCGCAAATTTATGTCAAAGGATTGCGGGAAAAGTCGCGGAATTTCGTTAAAAGATCCCAAAAACCGTAAATTTCTGCCAAAAGATTGCTGTTTAAACTTGAATTTTATCCAAAAATTCCAGAAAAAACATGAATTTCGTGCCATGGGCGCGGGGAAAAAAGCAAATTTCTGTCACAAAATCGCAGAAAAGCCTTGAATTTCGTCAAAGGAACGAGGAAAAAACACGAATTTAGTCAAACGACCGCGAAAAAGAAAAGTAAATTTAGTCAAACAATCGCGAAAAAAACGCGAATTTCTCTAAAAGGATTGCGGAAAAAGCGGAATTTCGTCATACGATCGCGAAAAACGCAAATTTCTGCCAAAGGATCACTGTAAAAGCGCGAATTTCGTCAAAAGATCTCGGGAAAAAAGTGAATTTCGTCCCAGGGGTGCCGCAAAAAACGCAAATTTCTGTCACAGGATCGCGGAATAAACACGAATTCCGTCAAAAGATCGAAGAAAGGACACAAATTTAGTCGAACGATCGCGAAAAAACGCAAATTTCTGTCAAAAGATCGCAGAAAACGCGAAATTTCATCATAAGATCGCAAAAAATGAAATTTTCTGCCAAAGGATCGCGGTAAAAACTCAAATTTCGTCAAAAGGATGCCTGATGGATGTACAGAATTCCTAAATTTTAACTTAGTTTATTCCTGACTCCTACTCTTGTAATGATAAATTCTTATCATTAAATTAAATATATTTTTTTCCCCTTTCAATTAAAGAAAAAAATAAAGCTCTGTTCTCTTAATATATCTCTTATTATGTATGAAAGATCAGATAGGATTTCTGTGAAATAGATAATCAATGTGGTCACTATTTTCCTTATGTGTTTATTCCATGCCATTTTTATGCACGTATCTAAAAGTGTGATGGAATAGTATTTGTTCTCGAGTATATGAACCATGTTAGATATTCATTATTATTTAATTCTTCATAAAATATTAATTTTTGCTATTTACTTATTTAGGTTAATATTATAGTTGGAATATAGTTCTATTTATTTTTTAGTATTAATCAGTAAGAACCCTATTTATTTTAACACTTATAATGTTTGTACATAATCGCAGTACAGATTTTTCTAACTATTGATTTTACAAATTTGGTTCTTTCGCATCCGGATGTTATTTCGTAAGCTGATTCGTAAAATCTAAATTTAAAAAAAATCGGACCACAAATTTCCGGTTTATGAAAAAATCGATTTTTAAACATAAAAGGGATGCTTTTTCGTACAGACAATTGACGGGAATTTGTTCAAATTAGGAAAACTAAAGAACCGATCGATTTTAAACTTTGACATAGTTCATAACACATACTAAGAATTTTATGAATTTAAGGTGAGCTGAATTTGTGTGTGTGGGGGGAGGGGGGGAGCAAACAAGGGCTCCGTGAAAAAAAGGCTAATCTGATTTTTAAAAAAAACTTTACGCATTTGGTTATGTCTATTTATTAATTACATGCATTATCATTTAGCTTTTATTACCGTGTTAGCTCCCAGACTATCAAAGCTTGATAGCTAATGTGCCCGCATGTTCTGTATGTACGTATGTATAAACGTAACGCAATAATTCTTGATAGAAATATCCGTTTTGTTTTAAACTTTGTATAATATATAAAAAACTGAAATATGGGAGTGGATAATTTTCTGGGGGACGCATTCCTAAATATAATAGTGCTGCCATTTATGCAAGGAATTATTAATTTTCTATTAACAATTTTGATTTGTTAATTTAAGGATAAAGTGTTTTGAAAGAGATATTAAACGAAATCCTCTGCATATCACACTTACCCACTTGTTTTCTTTAGGATAAAATAATACATAGGGGAAGACGGGGTACAATGAAACATTACTTGTAAAATCAATCAAATTTGTCAGAGAGAGTTGCAGTTTATATATATGTTATACAACTATATGTTCCAATTACTGATGTGATTTGGATGCATTCGCACTTCTACAACAGTAGCGATAGAAGATTATTGCTTTTACACCATTGAAAGTAACTTTCTTTACTAAATGTAATTTTGTTTCTTTTTCCTTGTTGTTATATGTAATAATTATTTTTTCTATACATTGTTATCTTTGGGTTACCTCCAAAACTAAACTAAAAAAAATAAATATTAGAAGTTTGAAAATAAATTTTTATTTAGTAACCTCAGTGCGGGGTACAATGAAACACTTGCAGACGGGGTACAATGAAACATGTTTTATTATAGTAGTAAAAGTAGTAAATAGAATATATTAGAAGTAAAAGTAGGAAAACAGAAAGAAAAAGAGTTTAGTCCTAACCAGGTCAGTAAAAAATGCTCTTGTTAAGCAATTAAAAAATAGAACGAGAAAAAAAAGCTAAGAAGGGATTGTTTTGAAAACAAACTCTGCCTGCTACAGACTCTGATGATGATCCAGATTTTTTTCCAGGCCCAGCTGGTCATCGAGGTACTAAGAATGAGATATCCACACACAACATGTATGGCACAAGCAGTATCCGTATAAATGGAAACATAAGGAAATATATACCGTTGGAGAAATCATACATTTAAATGAAGTCAAATGTGAAGTACTTGATATAAAAAGACTTCAACCTAGTTTTAATTTTTTTTTTAGAAACTTACATTTAAAAAAAAACTCATTGTGTTGAAACTACCACCCCATATTCCTTTAGGAGCAACTGAAATATAAGCAGAAATGCTAATTTTTGAAACTGACTTGAGCCAATTTAATATAAAATGAAAGGTATTTCTTAAAGTAATAGAATTTTCTTATTTTTCATCTTAGACTATAATATTTTTATCAAGCTCCTTATTAATCAAGTTTTGTTTTTGTATTTACCTCATTTTTCATAAAATAAACTATACTGGGTGCAAATTGCTTCCATCATTTGGAGTGTTTCATTGTACCCCAGTATGTGTTTCATTGTACCCCGGCATACGGGGTACAATGAAACACTGTAAGACATTTATTTTTTGTTATTTTTCAAGCATAAAGATATTGTTTAGAATCTAATAAAAATTTATTTAGATGGGGAAAATACAAGATTAAAAATATGCATTAATTATATTTTTGTGCATGCAAAATTGTGGATAGGAAAAAAAAATTAGTAAATTTTGTTTCATTGTACCCCGTCTTCCCCTAATTGATGATTTTTTATGGTTTTCCTGCTGGTTTTTTCCTTACGTCCGGAAATTCGGTTCAAAACTCCAATTGATGGTATTTTCTGAAAGATCATTTACGTTTACCAAAGGATGGAAAACGTATTTCGATTACATAGTTTCTGAATAACAACACCTGCCTATTCCATGCTTTTCCGAACAAAAATAAATGAAAACTTGTGTCATAAAGTTGACCCTTTGGATTTGAGACCAGCCTTAAGTACAGTTGAAGAATATGGTAAAAAAGGAAATATGCTTTAGATAAATCGAAGCAGAAAACTTGACATTTTTTTCTTCATTCTTCCATCCAAATACTATAAATTACATAAAATTTTGTATTTAATATTTTGAAAGTAAAAACATTATATAAAAATACGGAATATTTTTATTTAGGTCTTTAAGGGGAGCCCACTTTGAAAATGTAAAAAATTAAAAACATTCGAATTAAAATAAACATTAAAATCAGTGTTTAATTTAAAATTTTTGTATTGCTAAATTATCTGGATTCATCTTAAACCAGGATGAGTGGGATCGTATCAAAAGTGTTTTTCGCTAAGAATGGCGGTTGACTTTCAGAATGTTTCTCTGATAACGGGTTCTGAACTCCCCAATTAATTACTTTTTTCACACTACATTTGAGGTTGTTTCAGAGCTTTGATAGTCAAGAACGAAAAGAATGGGAAAAACGAGTTATCTGGAATTTCCCTGGAAACTAGTGGACTATAACAGTTTACCGCCAGTTGAAAAAAAAAATGAACTATTAATGTTACTAGATTTAAACAGCTCTAAAATCTAACCGATGATTAAGATGTCGCATACGAATTATTTTTTCAATCAATCCCTTTCAAATTTCTCCTGTATGCTAATTTTGTTTTTTCCCCTTAATAAATGTGTATCAGTATGAAAAAGAAGAAATAATTATCAAATGAATTATTAAAGAGAAATGTCAAAAAAGCTCGCACAATTTGAGGACAATCTATACTAATAAAAAAAAAAAAGTTTCGATTTGTGTGTGTGTCTGTCTGTGTGTATGCGATGGCTAGCAAAATCTAGCGTAAGTACGAAGCTGACAATTTTTATGTCTCAAGTCTCAAGCCCAAAGTCTCTTCTGATGCACCTCAGATTCAGAATTTTAAAATTATAATAATTAGTTGAGTTATTAATTAAAATTCGCAAATCACTCTCATTAATAACTCATCTCGGCCCTTGCGAAAGGGAAAAAGTGATGGCGCACTCGCAGAAGCCTTATTTATGCATCGGGAGAAAATGAAGTTCGAAAAGAAGGAATTTCGGGAGTATTTTGTCATTATTTATTAACTTACACCAGTTAAACTGCTTAGTTAAGTTAAAAACGGATGACATATTCTATAAGATCTCTTATGTCTCAAATGCTGCAATCAATTGAAAAAAATATCACAGTTAATCCTTCGAATTTTTTTCCCAAAAAGGCTCGTTTTTCCGTGAAGCGTTTTTCTGTCCTGTTGCAGCGCCCCTCGAGGACGCAGTTTTAGAGGTACCGACAAATTAAAAATGTGCTCTCAAAGCTAAAACCTTCTAATCGATTGTTTTAAAAAATATGAATTTTAACCTTTTCAAATACACTGGCGAACTCAGGTCACTTCGCGTTTTATGGAGACGATATTTTTTTAACCCTAAAAGTAACAAAACGTCCATACTTTAACATACTTTACTTTTTACTTTACACACCATACTTTTTTTTTCTGTTTAGAGCATCTCTATAGGCCAGATTTACATAACCAACAAAATTTTTGAAACGTTCGGACGGGTATAAAATATCTTTTACAAGATAAAATATGTGAAAAATTCGATGGAAATAAAAAATCTGAGTGTTTCGTCGCGGTTTCGCCCCTTCAGAGCACAATTTTAGAGGCACCGACAAAACCAAAAATATGTTCTTAAAGGTGAAACATTCTTCTAATCGATGTTATAATCGGCTTTTAAAAATAAGAATTTTAACCCTTTCAAATATACCAGGCACGGAGGTCACTTCGCGCCTCACGGTGACGATACTTTTTCTATGCTAAAAGTAACAAAACGTGCGTATTTTGTCAAACTTTTTAGAGCATTTGGATAGATCAGATTTACGTCACCTGCAAAAATTTTGAAACGTTCGGACGAGTATAAATATTTTTATAAACTAAAATATATGAAAATATCTACGAAATAAGTAAAAACCTGGGTGTTTTTGCGCGGTAAAAAAAAGACGTCTTAATTTAAGTGCATGTGTGTGGTGATAGGGAGGGTAAAAAAAAATTAAAAAAATGGCCTTAAAATTTTTGCCCCCCCCCCCAGTCTTAGAGCCCAAGTTACGCCTATGAGAGGAAGCATGTGCCCCGGGAGACAGAACGAAAGGTGAAGGGGGGGGGGAGGACCAAATGAAGATTTTGTTTGTCGTTTCATACAAAAATGTATATACAGGGTGATTCATAAAAGATGGGTAGAACTTTAAGGGGTTATAGTACACTTAAAGACAAATAATATTAAATAGGAGACTATGGGTCCCAGACGTATTCCCAAGGAGATAGGGGGCATTAAAGTTTAGGGTCCGAAATTTCAAATGATTATAAAACATGGAAAAATTGGTCGATTCGTTTGCGGTTTTTGCAAAAAATTTTCTTTATGCCAGTATTTTCTTGAAATAAAATTTTAAAGTTCAATTTCAAAAAATGCCGATAGGGGGCGCTTTAGACTTTGGAGTAACAAACAACTATTTTTTAACGTTATTTTTTGTATTTCTTTAAATGATTTCGAAAGCTTAGACTTAAACTTAAATTTTGATCTAAAAATCTGAGTCCTAACGAGTAGTTAAGTAGCGTAAACTGAAATTTGAAATTTGAAACCCTTCTCCCCCCAGAACAAAAATCAGTTATTCCCGATCTTTGTGTCGTAGATTAGGCTCTAACTACTGCCGCGTTTTGCTAAAATTATTCTTTATGTCAGTATTTTCTTGAAAATAAATTTTAAAGAAAAATTTCAAAAAATTCCGATAGAGGGCGCTTTAGACTTTGGAGTAACGAACAACTATTTTATACTGTTATTTTTTGTGTCTCATTAAATGCTTTCTAAAGCTTAGACTTAAATTTTCAGCCCAAAATCTGAATCGTTAGACGTGGTTAAGTTTCTGGGGAGAGGGGTTTGAAATTTCTACTCCTGAGCACAGTTCAGTTTACCATGTCCACACATTGTGTGCTGTGATACGAGGTAAAAAGACACAAATTAGGATTATGTTACCAAAGCATATTTATTAACATGTAATTACAATAAATGTTCAAAATTGTGACCACCAGAGGTTATGCACGCAGAACAACGGCGAAGAATGGAACGGCGAACATTCGCGAAAACATCAGGCTTTTCGAGCACTTCCCCTACAGCGGCGAAAAGTCTGGCGACCAGTTCCTCGGGGGATTCAATGGGTGTCTCATACATAAGAGCCTTCAATCGTCCCCAAAAAAAGAAATCGAGGGGTGAAAGATCTGGCGAGCGAGCAGGCCAAGCAACAGGACCACCTCGACCAATCCATCTGTTCGGAAATGTGATGTCCAGATAGTTGCGGACGTCTCGTACGTAATGGGCTGGCGCTCCATCGTGCTGGAACCACATGACCCGCCGGATGCGTGGAGGAACAACGTTTAACAGGTCTGGCAGCACATGTTGCAGAAATGTGAGGTATGTTTTACCGTTGAGGCGTTCAGGAAGAAGGTACGGTCCGATTAGGTGGTCTCCGAGGATTCCTGCCCAAACATTGATGGAAAAGCGTCTCTGATGAGCATGTGGATACGTAGCATGTGGATTGACATCCGCCCATACATGTGCATTGTGTGTGTTAAATGTACCTTCACGTGTGAAGGTACATTCATCGGTGAAAAGCACAGTTCGTCCAAAATGTGGATTTAGCGCGTTCTGCTGCAGAAACCAGCGGGCGAATTCAATACGATTTGGATAATCCCCTGGAGACAGTTTCTGGACTCGTTGCACATGAAACGGGAGCAAATGTTCATCCTTCAGTACCCTCCAAGTCATGGACTGTGAGGTATCCACCTGCCTAGCCACTGTTCGTGTACTTGTACTTGGCTGCGCCGCTACTACATCCAGAATGGCTTCTGCAACAACTACTGATTCGTCCTTTTTTGCACGACCTACATTCGACCGGGAAGCGAGAAATGATCCCGTCTCACACAACTGTCTGTGCAAGCGCTCGAAAGTTTTGCGGTTAGGCAACCGCCTGTTGGGAAATCGCTCTCCGTACATTCGTTGTGCCTCTGCACCATTTCCATCTGCCGCTCCGTAAATTAAATGCATCTCAGCCTTTTCCTTATTCGTGAAGGGCACCATCTTCCGATTCATTACTACAGCGACTTACACTTGACTCACCGTTCAGTGGTTTTTATGCCTGAATCGTGTCGAAATTTTGCATACGTGTTCTTCTTCTTCCCCATTTGACATTTGCATACTTTCTGTTTCCTTCTTCACCCGGTGACTAGCGTCAGGAATGGAGCTTTAACGTTTGCATGAGCGAAGTTTCCAACTGTGCCAGTGCCTTTATGAGTGAATTCCGACTATGCAGTCCTTGACGAAAGTTGTATTTTTGCCTCGTATCACAGCACAGAATCGTTGGGCATGGCTAAGTAGTGCAAACTGAACTATGTTCAGAAGTTGAAATTTGAACCCCCTCCCCTCGCTACTGAACCACGCTCAGCGATTCAGATTTTGAGCTGAAAATTTAAGTTTAAGTCTAAGCTTTCGAAATCATTTAAAGAAATACAAAAAATAACGTTAAAAAATAGTTGTTTGTTACTCCAAAGTCTAAAGCGCCCCCTATCGGCATTTTTTGAAATTGAACTTTAAAATTTTATTTCAAGAAAATACTGGCATAACGAAAATTTTTTGCAAAAACCGCAAACGAATCGACCAATTTTTCCATGTTTTATAATCATTTGAAATTTCGGACCCTAAACTTTAATGCCCCCTATCTCCTTGGGAATACGTCTGGGACCGTTAGTCTCCTATTTAATATTATTTGTCTTTAAGTGTACTATAACCCCTTAAAGTTCTGCCCATCTTTTATGAATCACCCTGTATATATGAAAAACAAAAAACCTCGCAAGCTAATGTTAAACCTATGGAAGCGTTCTTTTTAAATTTGTGAAAGTAAAAGTAACAAAAAATCTGCAACCAAAATCGAAAAATTAAACACTAACCCGGTTAGAATTCAATCTCATCTATTCATAGAAAAAAAAATCATTTGAAACTATTAATATGCGAGTGAGAAACTTTAAAAAGAACGCTCCCATAGGTTTAACATTAGCGATCCAGTTTTTTCGCGTGACTCTTAACACTCAAGCTAATGTTAATCCTATGGGAGCGTTGTTTACATATTACCAGATTCTTCGCGTGACTGGTGTAGAGCCTACACTAGCCACACAGAGAAACTCGGACGGTAATGTTAAACCTATGGGAGCGTTCTTTTTAAAATTTCTAACTTGCATATTAATAGTTTCAAATGTTTTTTTTTTCTTGCTTAGAATAGCTGAGATTGAATTCTAACCGAGTTAGTATTTATTTTTTCGATTTTGGGTGCAGTTTTTTTTTTATAAAGTTACTTTTACAAATTTGAAAAGAATGCTCCCATAGGTTTTACTTCAGCTTGCAAGTTTCTTTGTATTTCATGTATATATATACATTTTTGTATGAAACAACATACAGAATTTTCATTTTGCGCCACCCTCCTTCGCCTTTCATTCTGGCACTAGTTTCGGTCCTGTTTTAGCGGGTGTGTGTGTGTGGAGGGGGGGGGGGGGGGGAGCGCATAGAAAGAGAAAGAAAATGAATTGAAAATTATTAGTGATATTCTTTTTCATGAAAAGTGTTAGGGTAGGAAAAATGATATCAATAACTATATGAAAATGCAAAAGAAAATTACTTAGCAAAATTCATTTTCAA
Organism: Maratus speciosus; assembly: GCA_963932465.1. Taxonomy (NCBI): domain Eukaryota; kingdom Metazoa; phylum Arthropoda; class Arachnida; order Araneae; family Salticidae; genus Maratus; species Maratus speciosus. Next base: position 521,097,320 of record OZ010787.1, on the reverse strand, counting down.
GTAAACACTTTTTAGAATTATGAATATTGTCAATAGCATGTTTAAAATATTGCTCAAAATTTATTACAAGATTCGCCCAAAATATTTAAAGAAAAATGCTTTCACTTTCACAAATTTGAAAAGAACACTCCCATAGGTTTAACATTAGCTTGCGAGTTTCTTTGTATTTCATATATATATATATATATGTATGAAATGACAAACAAAATTTTCACTTGGCGCCCCCTTCGCCTTTCGTCCTGGCGCCCAGGGCACATGCCCTCTCTGCACCCCTCCCCTCCCCACTAGTTTCGACCCTGATTTCAAAAGATTACGCTAACATAAGTTTGTTATCGCTATTAGTATTTTTACAAAACATATTGCCTTCCCTACACATCCTGAGAACATCCAGGTCCAGTTCCGGCACGATTCTTGAAAAATAGTCAGGAAATGGGTCAAAAAGTTTCGCATTGTTGAGCAGTGAATTTGAGAACAAACAACCTTAAGGTATATTTCCAAAGATTCCGTTAATATGAGTTTATTATCGCTATTAATATTTTTGCAAAACATATTGCCTGTCCTACACATAGGGCCGAAACTGGGGGGGGGGGGGGGCAGAGGGGTATGCGCTCCGGGCACCAAAACAAAGGGACGCCAAATGAAGGATTATACCTTTGGAATGGATCATTTTCTTCTGATGGACTGATGGCTTCTATTATTATGAAACAGCCATTATAAATGAAGTGTTAGGTGAAGATGAAAGAGCAGTCGTAAAAAGTTACAACTCTGATTTTCTGGTCAGAATGGGGGGAAAAATGGCCATTTTTTTATGACTGCTCTTTCATCTTCACGTAACACTTCATTTATAATGGCTGTTTCATAATAATGGAAGCTATCAATCCATCAGAAGAAAATAACTCGGTTAAGCGGGACTCGGATAATCGGAACTCTACTGTATATTTCATTTTAAAAATTATCTTTAGAATATTTTTGTTGGTATTCAGAGGGGGTCATGACCCCCCTGACCTCCCCCATGGATCCGTCATTGTAGATTACGTAGTTCAGTATTACATATTTTATGATTTATATATTTTAAATTTTAAAATAAGTAGGCTATTAGAAAATTAGAAAAAATTCTCTTTGTAAATATACTTTACGGAAGAGGGGGGGGGGGTGCCAAAATCCATGTTTGCCCTGGGTACAAAAAAGGCTAGTTTCAGCCCTTCCTACACATCATGAGAACAATCAGGTCCAGTTCCGGCACGGCTCGGCTGTATACAAAATAATGCACGCCTGACCTCGGTCCGGCACGTGTCTGCTGAAAAAATTAAGCCCTGACTCAGATACCGTGAAGCTGTACGATGCCAATCTCTATGCTGGACATGTTTGAAGTTATAAGGGGAGGGGAGGCTTTGAGACCTATAGCGGCATGGCTGTGTTCTCGAATGATCCACCAAAACTAATAATAAATCCAAACATGTTACATTTCTTTATTGATGTTGTCAAATTAGCATCGGCTCTTGACGCACATTTATACTTATTCTCGCAAAAGTCACATTCATTGACAATGGCTCATATTTTATCGGCTTAAATTTTTATATCGGGCCGGTAGGCCCGCTAAATTTTTTTTATCGGCCCGGCAGGCCCAAGGATTTTTTTTGCTTGCCCGTTGAAAAAACTGTCCTAATTCTGCCGTCCCGTGCCCTTTTGAAAGCGCACCCACATTTCGCCATTCCGGACCCAAGCCCGGGGCCGTGCAGACCTCTAAGCTGAGGCACTATATGTTTCCATCTTCATTCTCTTTTGCGACACATTTTTCTGATTCTTTCTAAGCTTTAGACCACGAAAACCGAGGCAAAAGCGCAGAGAAAAAAGTTTTCACCCACATCGAGAATTTATATTTCTTTCTCCTCGGATTGCAGAAACAAGCAAATAGAAACTACGCTGTTAAAAAAAAAAAAAAAAAAAAGAGAGAGAGAGAGAGAGAAAGAAACTCCCAGAAATAAGGTAGCATTTTAACTAGAGGTCTGCACGGGCCCACATTTCCAGGCCCGGCCCGTAGAAAAAATAATATTGGCCCGGCCCGCCCGAAAAAAAAAAAATTAAAAGTTCGGCACGAGCGCGGCCCCGCCCGAGTGAATTTCTACAAAACATTGATTTTTACGTCGAATTGGTTAAAAATTTGTCTCGTACGAGGATTTCTGACCAAAAATATTTATCTTTTTTTCATGTCATCTTCATTCATCATTTTTTCATATAATCTTCATTTTTATAGAAGTGCCGCAGGCTGCGATATTTATTTTTTTAATGAATCTCTATTTCTTGTATGTGAGAATCAGCTTAGAAGTTGCCAGTTATTCGTTTGCTTTGAACGCAAAAAACATTCAGCTATTAAGAAGTGATATGGAAAATGTAAAAAAATCGGACATTTTAGTTTTTATAAGGAAAAGAACAGAGGTCCCCGTATGGGGACTCAGACCGAAGGGGTTATAGTGGTATTTTAAATGCAACTTTTTGACCTACCGTTACAAAAACAAATTGCAGTAAATATTGTAATTCTCAAAAGGTTTTATTTTGCCATAATATTTTTTCAACTGATGTTTTTAGTTTTATGAATTTAACTAACTTGATGAACTAATTAAACTGATTCTGCTTTTATTTGTTTTCTCCTAATTTTTTCTTTATTCTTGTTCCTTTTTTTCAAATTTCGTTTTTAAAATACAATTCTGCTTATGTGTATGTGCGAACGGGGGGATGACCCGGCACCCAGGACCCCCCCCCCCGGCTACGTGCATACTCGTAATTTAGTTTGTATTTTGGGGCTTATGTATACTATTACCCTGAAGATAATTTGCTTATGTATTTTTCGATTTTTCTCCTCTACTTAATTCCTTGCTTTATTCAATGATCCCGAGTTGTTCGTTATTCGGAGGTTTTACTGTATTTAGATATTAAAGAATTTCTGCAAAACAATGTTATCTAAATTCCATATATATATATATATATATATAACCATTAATTAAACATAACCTTCCACCGTCAATTATTATGAATTAAAGCTGTAAGTATAAAAAAAAAAAAAAAAAAAAAAATAAGAATTATTATGGAAGAAAAAGAAAAAAGTGGACACCGACAAAAATTGAAAAGCTTATACATTGAATTACGTTATCAAGGGCACAGAATTCAATGATATAAGCAAAATGGTTGTTTTCTGTGGGAAAAATAAGCTAAAGCTAAAAGTTATTTTCCCCTGTGCCCAAACAACCATAAAATCAAGTGAATTGATTAAAAATGAAAGCAGAATAGAAACAAATAATATGAAATGGAAGAATCAATAAAACGTATTTAAATATTTATAGGATATAAAATATAAATAATAAACACCATACCGATTAATATTTCAGTATTTTACAAATATATATATACATTTTTGTATCAAACGACAAACAAAATTTCCATTTGACGCCCTCTTCGCCTTTCGTTCTGGGGCCTGGGGCAAATGCCCCCTCTGCCCTACCCTAGAAAACTACTATCCCGGAACATCTACCTTAAAAAGTTAAAAAATTGCCCCCCCCCCCACTCCCCGGGTGACAGGTATAACTCCCTCGGAAATCCCTCCCTCACTTCTTTAATTTTTTTATACGTTTTAAATAATATATATCATATTTAAAAATTTGCTTGCGTTCACCCTCACCTCCCTCGTATTTTAAACACACTCAGTCGATATTAACTTGTAATATATTAGAATGCAATCTAAGTTATATTTAAGAAATATATAATTAGAATTGACCTACAATCCATTACGGGTTAACTGGATTATTCAATTAAAAACGTAATCGAAATCATCGCGTAATCGATTACAAATTAATCTAATTAAAATTTAAAACGTTAAATAAGAATTGATTTGTAATCCATTACACGATTATCGGATTATACAATTCAAAAGCTTAATTGAAATTACTTTTCAGTGCGCTGCATGTTTATCAATTGCATTGTGAGGTGATTATAATGTATTTTAATCTATAATTTCATTACTTTTCCATCAGATTCTGCCCAACACTGGTCATATCCATTAAAAATTGTTCATATTTTATCGGTTTCGTTTAAATTTTTAAATCGGGTTGGACAGCCCGCTGATTTTCTTTCTTTCTTTCTTTCTTTCTTTTTAGCCCAGTCTGTCCGTTAAAAATATGTCCTAATTCTGCCGGGCCGGCCCGTTTGAAAGTTTCCCTTTATTACGCTGGCAGAGCCCGATTAACAGGGCCGAAACTAGCCTTTTTTGCGCCCGGGGCAAAAATGAATTTTGCCCCCCCCCTTTCTTCTTCAAAGTATATTTACAAAGAGAATTTTACTAATTTTCTAATGGCCGACTTATTTTAAAATTTAAAATATGCAATCATAAAATATGTAATACTGAACTACGTAAATTGAGTGTGACGTTTGTTGCAATTATAGTTCGTTCACATAAAATAATTCGCATGTATTACCGGCTATTTACAGTGTTTGCTTATACAGTAGCGTTCCGATTATCCGAGTCCCGCTTAACCGAGTTTCCTCTTTCACCAAGTTATTTTCTTCTGATGGACTGATGTCTTCTATTATTATGAAACCGCCATTATAAATGAAGTGTTAAGTGAAGATGAAAGAGCAGTCGTAAAAAGTTAGAACTCTGATTTTCTGGTCAGAATGGGAAGAAAAAAAAAGGCCATAATTTTTTTTATGGCCATAATTTTTTTTTTCAAAAAAAATTATGGCCATTTTTTTTTCTTCCCATTTTGACCAGAAAATCAGAGTTCTAACTTTTTACGACTGCTCTTTCATCTTCACTTAACACTTCATTTATAATGGCGGTTTCATAATAATAGAAGACATCAGTCCATCAGAAGAAAATGATCTATTCCAAAGGTATAATCCTTCATTTGGCGCCCCTTCGTTCTGGCGCCCGGGGCACATGCCCCCTCCCCCTAGTTTCGGCCCTAACGATTAAGATTGTTTGGGGCCCAAGGCCCAGCACCTTTTCGGGGCCCCGTCGCACCAAAATAGTTGCTATATATATTTTTTTTTTTTTGTGGGGGGGGGGGGGGGGATTATTAGATAGTACGATACGGTTGCAAAGTTAAACAAAATATATTTTGGTTTTCAAGAAAATAATTGCGGAAACTTCATTTTTAAGAATTATTTTTCTAAATCATTTTATTCAATTTGGGGCCCTCAACAGCAGCGGGCCCAAGCCCACGGCTTAGTTGGCCTGTGCGGTAATCAGGCCCTGTACGCTGGGCAGGGTACGGGCCAGATCCGGGCCCATGCCGCCCGCTAAACGCTCTTTGAATAAAAGCAAACACAAACTCTTAATCCCCCCCCCCCCCCCTCAGACTGCTTTCTTATCTGGCTTATCTCTCTTTCCCGAGCTCGTTCTTCATCAGCGAGCTTGCCTTTCTGGCATTTCTGCTCCTGCCTTCCCCAACTTCTATCTAGAGTCTAGACATAAGACAGAATGTTGAAAAAATAGATTTTTCTCGAGAATTTAAATTTGAGATTATACTTGATTATACTATGATTATATCGATTACAGTTGATTACATGTGATTACACCAAGATTTCTTTGATTACCACTGATTACATGTGATGACATGATTACGCATGATTAAGACTTGATTACAGTATGATTTCACTGATTACAGGGTCAGTTGTACGAGATTACACCCCACTTTATAGCGTTGTTGTATTTACTTAAAATTATTCTTTTTTTACGTCAAAGAGGAATCAATTTTTGTGATTGAAGCAAAATGGTAAGTTTTATTGACATGTTGAATAGATATCATCTTTTATTATTGTCTTTTAATTTAATAAATAGTAGGTAATCCATACGGATTGTTTAAATTGTAGCACTTTTGTAGGATAAATATCGCTATTTTTGGTCATTCAGATACATTTTATTAATATTGGAATACCAATTATATACTTCGTTTAAGGATTTCATTTCTGATTTAAGAATGAAGATACTATGTCCAGTTCTTAAAATTATTTTATTTTTATTGAATGTTAATAGTACAAAGAATAAAAGTGTTTTTTAAATAATATTTGTTTCTTTAAATGAATTACTTGCTTCATTGATTATATTCGGTTACCTGATAGGGTATTTCTGATGTATGTAGATTTATATTTCCCTTTGCTCCCTTAAAATAATTGTAAGTGTTAAGAAGGATATTGTGTACTGTAGCCCATTGATATTTAAATGGAAAATTAATTACAGGCAAACTTCAATCCAGTTTTGCTTATTGTAGGTAATTGATCCTGCATGTTTAAGCAAGCATGTAAACAAAATTTCTATAAAATAAAGAAGCCAATGTATTTTGTATTTTCCTGTTCTCTTTTAAGCAAGAAAGATCAGATTGCAAAACAGTTTGCTCTTTACTCCTTTTCAGATATTTACTTGTGAACTTTGTCATGTAAAAAAAACCCCCTGCTGATCTATTTTTTATTTTATTTTTAATGCATTTCACCTACAGATATGCTATCTTTCTTTTTGTTGTTAAGATTAATATTGAAACTTTTATGAAGATTTATAACTTACTATGAAGTTTAAATCAATTGAGAGATATTCAGACCATATGTAGCTTTTCTATGTGCCCATTTCGAAAAATTTGTACATGTTACCGTTCCAATTTGATACATATTCCAATAAATGCCTATTCAATGTATTTTAAGTTAAATCAGCATGTCTTGTTAGCGACGGAGTGATTATTTTCATTGATTGAAAAAGTATTGATACCTTAATTCTGCCACTAAGCAAAAAAAAAAGTGTGGACCAGCCTTACATAGTATCCCCATCTTGTTTGTTACCAGAGCAATTACACTAATTGGTTTTATTGTAAAGGATGAAAAAAAAGCTGGTTGGGGGGGGGGGGGAGATATGTTTTTATGTAGGGTCACCCAGGGTAATTCCTGGTCAAAAAGCATCAACATCTAATTATTATAAAAGCTATTAAAGGTATTGTTCCTAATTTTTTTATGGAATAAGCCCCCTCTGATGGATATATTATAAAATGCTTACTTAAATATATATGCACTTATAATTAAAATAATTATAATTTTTAAATGACCAAGAATTACCCCGGAAATGGGGTAATTCTTGGTCACTTCTGGGGTAATTATCGGTCAGCATCCTTTTTCATGTAAATAAAGTAGTACAGATAATTTTTTTATGACTGAGTAATAAAATAAGTAGAATCAATCTTTTAAAAGTTTTGTTCATCTCATAATTGTGGAATAATAAAGCATAGATTTTGTTTTGGGCATAAATACAGAGTTATTTGATGTGCAAAAGACTCTTGTTTATTTTACAAAACATTAATTAGCCAAAGAATTTTTATGCATTTTTACAACATTATAGGCAGAATTTATTACTTCATTTGATGGATTTATTAATAACTTGCAAATTTGTTGGTCCATAAAAAATGTAACTGAATGTTTGTTATCAATTTTATTTTGCTTAGGCCAGTTGAAGTTTTCGGCTTCCTTTTCAAGAAATTTTCAATACAGACCTTTATTATAATACACAGCATAATAATTAGGTTCCTCTATTGCATTATGCATATTTTTATGCATCATTTTGGCATTTTGCTTTACAATGAGATAGTATTTCTACTTAAATTGTTCAGTCAGAGTATGTCTTATTCTCTGAGCACTTACTGTTTTCTTCTTTTAAAAGTGTTTAATATAATAGAGGAAAATTTTATAATCTTTTTTAAAGACTGTGATATGTCATTAGTTGAAATAAAAAAATAAAAAATTAAAACTTCAAGAATGATAATGATTTGTAGTAAAATGTGTAAAAATCAAGATTGATGTTTTGCAGAAATTTGAGTAGCAGTTTTGAATATAATTTTTTTAAATATTTAATTTCAACTAAATGAATAATTAAAGCATATATTTCAAAGCAAAGAATCTTTGAGATTTTTTACAGTTTCATAAATTGTTATTTTTATAACAAAAGCGAAAATGATCAAGAATTACCTTAGAAACTCAGCGACCAGGAATTACCATGGGTGACTCTACTTTATTAAGAACTACAATTAACTAAAATGTGGTGAAGATGTGGTTGCAATTATTTCTCAAAGAGTTTGCGATAATTAAAATCACTAAATATGATGATAAAAAGGAATTAAATGATGATAAAAACATTGACCAGGAATTACCCCAGTGACCAAGATTTACCCCAGATACATAAGGCAATATTTGACCAACTTCTGTAAATTATTTAAAAAAGTATAAAAAATTTCAAGACTATTTTTTAATAGCTAAAGTAGTTGGTAATTGAACCAAAAAGAAAGGAAAGAAAAATATTTAAAATTTGAGTTGTGACAAAGATCTTTGTAAAAATGTATCATAACCAAGACCAATGTTATTTTACAGAAATTTAACAAGCCATTTAAAAAAGATTTTTTTTTTCAAAATAAATAAATAATAAAATCATAATTAAGTAATAAATTCCAATGAGGATAGTTCAGAGTACCTCTATGATTTTTTTTCATTTTGGTGGAGCGTTCTTAAAACATAAAAAGGACTGTGACCAGGAATTACTCCAGAAACTTGCTGACCAGGAATTACCCCGGGTGACCCTATTAAATGTTTCTAGTGTGTTCTTTTTGGTAGTAAAAAAGTGTTCTTAAAAGATGCAAAAAGGGTTTGTTGTTTCTATTCATATGAATGAGACTAAGTGTTTGAAAGTAAAAAAAAAAAAAGCATTTTTAAAAGATAAAAAGTTTGTTTTAAGACGACAAAGTGTTTTTGTTTTTTTTCTCTTAATTATATTTAGTGTCATCAGAGCAATTACGTGATACAGTTGGTGTGATTTAAAATTAAGTATCGACCGAAACTGAAATTTGTTAAATCTTGATTCTTCAATTGCTTTTACTCTTATTGTTTTGTTAATAATTATGAATACAGAGAAAAGGAAAAATTTAAATGTGAAGTCACATTGCAAATAATGTTTTTAAAGAAATTAGTGGTAAGGTAATCTTTCAAAAATTAAAAGGAGATTATAATACATCTGTTCCAATTAAAATTATGACAGAAACTTTCTTATAATTAGATGTGAGTATTTTATAATAAACTTAATTTTTTGTAGGAAGATTTTAAAGTCCACCAGAACAATTTTAAGCATGTGCAGGTAGGACTTTAAAGGATTAATATAACTGTTTATGTATTTAAATGGAGTTTTATTAAAGTCTTGTAACAGTTGATGGAATTTAGGCCTAATCTAAGTGGAAACATGTGTAATTTTATAAATAGTTGCTTAGGGATAAAATTCTTTATGAGGTTTTTGTTAATGTTACAAATGATACTATTTTAATAAATATATATAATCAGCTATTTTCAGTTTCCCATATTTGATTTTGAGTAGTACTTTAATAAAAAATTGACATTTACCGTTTAAATCAAATATTTATTTATTTTTGTGTTATATTTTGGGCTTAGTGTACGCATTCACCTTCAATCGTTTTTTGTGTTGAGGCCTTTTGTGAATCTATATTACAACTTTATCCTAAAACTTGATAAAAATGTAATGTAAACAAAAGAACTATTTTGCAGTATCGTATCTTTTTTAAAATATGATGTAATAAATTTATTCTAATATTTATAGCATTTTAAGTGTTTTTTCATAATTAGCATTCTGTAATAAATATTTAGATGATATATTGGCAAAACTATATCTAATTTTGTCTATAAGCATACTTAAATTTCTTAATTAATAATTAGTTAGCCATTAGTAAATAATATTAGCTTTTTAAAAACTATATCTGTATATGTATGCAAATATTAATTTTTTTTCTCTCTTTTAATTTGCTAGTTGCTTTAGCTGGATGGATAGGATAGGATAACAAGGATGGTAGGTGTTAAGCTGTGCTATGATCTGTTCATCAGCAGCATCAATTATTGTCTTAACATGATGATCGATGTAGAAAGAGCAGATATATACAGCTAATATCTAGTTGTTGCAGCTTGTTGGCTCCTTACTCCTGTGTGTGTTGGCCCGTTGGAATGCGCCTGGGAGACTATTAGGTTAGAAATAATCTTTTAGTCTTTTAGATGCAAACTTGCAGGCTAAAACACATTTTGTATGCAGCATGGAAGCTACACTACTTTTTTATTTTCCTGTATTGCCTATCTTTATGAAAAGTAAGTCACTTATTGTTTTTTTTTTTAAAATTGTGTTCTATTATGTACTGCTAAGGTAATAGTAAATTCTATTTAATGTTTTCTGATTTAAGACATTAATTTTTAAGGAATTTAGTAATTATCAATTGCTGAAATTTAAATTAGAACAAACACTTAGATTAAAATAAATACTATAATATAAAATTAGATTATTGTTTAGGGAAACATGCTGATATAAGCATAAAAATTTAAAGCACCTCTTTATTGGCATACTCGGATTAGTGTTGACTGTAGAAAAAAAAGGGATTCCAGGCAGGAATTTTTAAAAAAGGACACTCATATATATACCTTGTTCACAAAAATATTTTGAATTGTGGTTTGTTTAGAGTCCTTTTTTATCAATGAAATTTTGCTATGTTTTCCCGCAACTAATTGACAAATTTCTCTTTTTTTTCTTACTGACTGATAAATTTCACAAATTTTTCTGATGACTGAATGACGATTTAGGCAATTTTTCTCCATAACCGATTGACTAATTTTGCGATATTTTATTTCTACCAATTGGCGAAATTTGCGGGGGTTTTCTTGCAACTGGTTTTTTTAATATACAGTTGATGGATGAATTTTGATGAGTTTCCCTGCAGCCAATCGACGAGTTTAATTATTTTTTTCCGTAAACAGTTTGTGAATTTTTTAATTTTCCCCTACGACTTACTACTGAAACTTTCAAGTTTTCTTTTCATGCGATCGATGGACGAACTAAGCATTTTTTTTTCCGTGGCTGATTGAAGAATTTTGCGATTTTTTCCCTCCCATAACCGACTGGCGAATTTTTTGTTTTTTTTTTTCACTCAACCGATTGACAAATCTTACAGTTAAATTGAAAGGGAGCATAAAAAATTGCAGTATGGAATACCGGGTGTATAAAATAATTAAAAAGGTGTACCGAGCACAAACACTAGTTAAAAAGGGCTGCCAGATGCATAAATTAATTAAAAAGGGATGCTAAGGGTTGCGTCCTGCCAAATTGGTCTAGAGTCAACACTACATTTAGAATAGAATATTTATGAATAATGTGGAGGTGAAAACAAAAATTGTAAAAGCGGCATTGACAGAAATATTCGGTTATTTTCCTTTAGATGCACACACACTACTTTGTGCTGAATCATGCAAATGTTGGCACAGAATTAGCAGAAATATATGGCTGTACATATCGCTCGTGGTCTGCAATAGTGACACAACTCAAAAAATACGAATTTTGAGTTAATGCGCTCTCCAGCATGGCAGATTGGTATTTTTTCCAGCTCAGCAACAGCGGCATATCTTGTAGTTCAGTATTTCACCAACAGATGGCAGAAGTGCCGCTGTTGCCTTATATATGATATAATCTGAATGCATCATCATATAATCATATTTATCATCAATATAACACGGGATATGAGGATACTTCTTTTTTTTGCATTATTATTAATTGAACCCTTACGGAGTCATTTAGTACTACTTAACACTTGTGACAACAATGAATCATGTAAATTTTGCATTTCATTACGAGGCGAAACTTCAAACCCATTAATCTCAGAAACTGATTTTTTGAGTTGTGCCACTATTGCAGCCCACAAGCGATATAATAATATATCATGCATTCACCATTTTTTTACTTTTTTGGTTTTGGTTGCAGATTTTTTAATTAATTTACTTTCACTTTAGGAATCGGTTCCAAAAGTAAAAATGTCCTCTTAAAAAAAAAAAAAAAAAAAAAAAAAAAAAACTGCAAGCAAAATATCGAAAAAATAAACGAGTCGAATGTAGAAAATGACAGGCTATCCAATGAAAAAAAAAAAAAAATATATATATATATATCGAGATACAAATAATATTTTTTAAAAAAAATCTTCCTATAGGTTTAACATTAGCTTGTGAGTGTCTTCGCATGAAAGGATGGGAGCCTTAACCTTTTGATCATACTGATATATTTAAAAAACTAAGAAAGATGAAATTAGTTTGCAACTTTTAATAATTTTAAAAGAAATGGATGGAGTAAAGTGCCTTTTTTGCTTATTTTTAAGTATCAGAATTGAATTTCTTTGAAACGAGAGTATACTCTTTCTTGGGGTCTTTCTAAGGGAACCTAACCCGTATTTACACTTGGAAAAATAAGGTTCGAAGAAAACTCCGAACGATTAGGCCGACGGGCGTGATTGGGATCGAACCCAGCCCTTCCCGTCTACTAGCTTCGAGAGCAGAACTTCTCGGCCACTGGTGGGGCGCTACTATTATGATCTCCATTATTCACAAAACCAATACTAGAGGATACTCCCGTTTTATTATCCTCATTGATATTACCAAGAGTAGACTCGTCTTACCTAATACTCCAGATTTGAAAAATGATGTACACCTGAGTGCTTCTTTTGGCAATAAATTTTAGTATTTTTAGGAACTTAATTATTAAATATTAAATTAATTTTAATGCATTTTTATATTAGAGTCACAGGTGATAAATCACCAAATATTCTTTATGGTTACAATAACAGCAGAGTTAATTATGCATCAAACCGCGCCATTAAAATATGCCATCTGGCTGTGAAACTGTAACAATGAAATATTTTAAACAATTTAAAGGTAAGAAATGAAATATAAATAAAAAATAAAGAGATAATTTTTAATTACAAAAATAAAGAAATATTTTTTTAATCTGCTTTTATCAATTAATTTAATATTAAGTAAATTATAATTAAACTTTGAAAAAATAATTTAAAGAAATTCTCAATTCATAGTTTAAAAAATGTTTTTTTTTTGCCTTTTCTATTGTCATATCTGAAAAAAAGAGAAAGAAAAAATAATTTTTAAAAATAAATTCAGTAGTTCATGCTTTCTACCAAGTCAAAGTGGTGAATTTTCCATAATTAGTCATGCCAAATTAATGTATTGTAACAGAAGTTTTTTGAACCAACATGAATTACAGTCCTGAAATTAAGCATGATACTTATAAATGTTTAATGTTTATAAAAGAGCAGTTTAAATTAAATTAAAAAAAAAATTCTTTTATACTTATTTAGTAGCAACTATCATAGTTTAATATTTAAACTGACTGAGAGGCCACAAAACATGTTTTATTGGCATGTTATGGTTGGAGATATATTGATTAGTGAAATCATTGTTATGCCAATTGACTTGATTGTTCAAATTCACAACATTTTCGGGTACTTTATGTCAGTCGAGCACATGAGATGAACCAGGGCTGAAACTAGCCTTTCTTCACCTGGCATAAACATAGATTTTGCTCCCCTCCCCCTTTCCCGGTCTCCGCAAAGTCAATTTACAAAGAGAATTTTAATTCTAATAGCCGACTTATTTGAAATTTAAAATATGTAACAAAAAAAAAAAAAAAAAAAAAAAAAACATAATACTAAATTACGTAATCAACTTTGTCAAATATCGATCCATTAAAATCTTGAAAATGAAATCCAAAGGAAATGACATGAAGAAACTCGTAAGATAATGTTAAACTTATAGGAGCATTCTTTTTAAATTTCTCACTTGCATTTTAATATTTTTAAATGATTTTTAGGTAGCTTTCTTTACAAAAAGCTACCTATTGCAGCCGTTCGGAGGAAAGCGATTTCAAAAAATTTTGGTATATTTTCATCGATCATGACCCCCAGACCCAGAAACCACCCTCCGTTCAAAATTGATATATATATATATATATATCAATATATATATATGTATATATATATATATATCTGACCTATGTCACACTGTAACTCTCGTATTTATGAACCGATTTGGATGTAATTCGGTGTGTACATAGTACATACCAATGTCTCGACCGAGTTCGTTGGCCAGCTTCATCCGCCATTTTGTTTCAAAATGGCGGCCATTTAAAATTTTTTAAAAAAAATTAAAATTTAAAATGTGGTACCAAAAAATTGAAAATGAAAAAATATTTTTTTCTTATGTATTTGACCTTTATACAAAGACTCCGTAGCAGTTTTTGTTTCGTCTATATCTTAAAAAATGGCTGAGTTATAGCATTTTGAATTTCTAGCGAAGCTGACATTTTGAAACGTCCTGAATTTTGTGACGCGATAAAAGGCGTATTTATGAACCGATTTGGATGTAACTTCGTTTATACATAGTACAGACCAATGTCACGACCGAGTTCGTTGGCCAGCTTCATCCGCCATTTTGTTTCAAAATGGCGGCCATTTAAAAATTTTAAAAATAATTTAAAATTTAAAATGTGGTACCAAAAAATTGAAAATTGAAAAAATATTTTTTTCTTATGTATTTGACCTCGATAAAAAGATTCGGGAGCAGTTTTTGTTTCGTCTATATCTTAAAAAATGGCTGAGTTATAGCATTTTGAATTTCTAGCGTGGCTGACATTTTGAAACGCCTTGATTTTTGTCACGCGATAACAGGCGTATTTATGAACCGATTTGAATGTAACTTGGTCTGTACATAGTACATACCAATGTTTCGATCGAGTTTGTTGGCCAGCTTCATTCGCCATCTTGTTTCAAAAGGGTTGCCATTTTAAAAAAAATGTAATTTAAAATTTAAAATGAGGTATTAAAAAATTGGAAAATGAAAAAGATTTTTTTATGTGTTTGGCCTTGATACAAAGATTCTAGAGCAGTTTTTGTTTCTGAAAATTTGTTCTTTTGTTTATATCTTAAAAAGTGGTTGAATTATAGCACTTTGAATTTCTATCATGGCTAACACTTTGAAACGATCTTGTATTTGTCTCGCGATACCACACGTATTCGCCTTCGATGGAAGAAGGTATGTGGATAGTATACATCAATATCTCGACCAAGTTCGCTGGCCAGCTTCATCAGCCATCTTGTTTCAAAATGGCGGCCATTAAAGTAAAAAAATATATATTTAAAGTGAGGTGCAAAAAAATTAGAAATTGAAAAAGGTTTCTTTCTTAAGTATTTGACCTTGATATAAGGATTCAGGAGCATTTTTTGTTTGTTTTTATCTTAAAAAATGGCTCAGATACAGCAGTTTCAATTTCTAACGTGGGTGACATTTTGAAAAATCTGATTTTTTGCCTGCGACAGCACTCGTATGTATCAACCGATTCCGATGTGAGTGAGCATGTGCACAGCAATTACTAAGGTCTCGAACAAGTTCACTGGTTAGCCTCATCCACCATGTTGTCTTAAAATGGCAGGCACTTTAAAAAATCGCCGAATTTGGCAGCGAGATATAAGTTACTTTAAATAAAAGCAGCTTGGATAAAGCTGACTAACTTTGCGAAATTCTCATTCATAATGATTTAGTATTGATAAAAATTAGTATTGAATCTCCTACATTCGGCTTCCACTTAATTGAGCTTCGTGTGTTTGAATAATATAAGTTGGCTTTTTTAAAATAAGGAATATGAAAGCTACCTCTTCCTCCCGGCACTGGCCGGAAGGACTTTTTCTGTTTGGAATAGCTGAGGTTGATCCCTAACTGGGTAAATGTTTACTTTTTTAATTTTGGTTGCAGCTTTATATATATATATATATGGGTGGTCCTTAAAAAATTAAATTTAAAATTTTCTATGGGGCACCCTCCTATTTTGTTCTATGTATAAAATAAAGACCTCCACAAAAATTTCAAAATTTTAAAACATTTTTTAGGGTTCGCTACCAAGGTTTGTATTTTTTTTTAAAATTAAAAATTGACATATTTTGTAATCTAATAATATATTATTGATACAAATCCATAGTCATTGCCACATGGAATCGTGGTATGATATTAGGCTGTAAAGACTGCCTTTTGTTTCAAGTTTCAATATATTTACACAACCTATTATCCGAACACAGTCAGTAGTATTTCATGTCTACACTCTATTTCACCTGAACTTGGCCCCATTGTGAAAAGTAGAGAATCTAACATTCCGCCTTGAAAAATAGTTCTCTGTTATTTTTTAATCTTAAATATCTAAAATGTGTAGGAATTTATAAGATAATGTTTATAAATTATAGATTTTGATTTTTTTTATATTCGTAAAATATCATACTAAATGGCCATATTTGTATCAAAGAGTATCATAACGAAGAGTATCCTATCATTCGTATCAGAGCACCTGTAACGGAGTTGTCCAGTATTTGTAAAGTAGTTATTTGTTGTTGCACAGGTGGTTCATTTGGCTAAGCTTCAATACCGACTCTAAGGTAAAAAAATCAATTGTTAATTATTTTAAGAAAAAGGTAGGGAAATGCTGAGATAATAAAAGGTAGAAATTTTCAGAAGGTCTTTATTGTGCACCGGGATCGTTTCCACCACCGCCGAGAATTACACGGCCAATGTTGGAGAAGGGAGCGAAGAGTTACAATTTTTTTTATTCACATCATGCGAGTTCAGAAGCTAGTCTGACTCAAAAATACACTTTCTCGAAATCTGGAGTGTTGGTAAGCTTACATACACAATTTCGCCAAATATATATACTATATGGCGAGATTAAAGAGAGAGAGAGACATGTGGTCAAAGTACAATAATTGAAATCGAATGGGGAATGTAAAAGATTAATAAGAAATATTTAACGCCAATGGCTGTGTAGGAATTCTAGCATTAAACCGCGAAAGGCATTCTATAGGGGTTGCTAAAGTTCTCATGGGATTGAAGCGGCCGAAAGAGTACGTTAAAAAAACAAAAACAGAATAAAGACAGGGTTAATAACTGAAATGACACATCTATCTAACATCTGGACCAACGGCTAAAAATGTAGAAGTAATATGTCTGATTAATTTCTGCATATCATCAAACTAAGGCAGAAGGATGAAAATTAAAATCCAGTTATTAGGCGAGAAAAGGAAATGATTTCTTTTCTTTTAACTGCAGTGCGCTGCGGTTAAAATATTAAAGAGACAGAGAATTGAATGCTTAATTTATGAAGGGAAAAGAGCGCTAAAAACAGATTGAATCCGAATGCAGACAGATAATTAAATTTAAGAATTAAAAAAAAATGTAATTTTAAAGGGGGGAAAGAGGAAAGGTCTTAATATTAATATGTGAAGGTAGGCGCCTTCACATATATCTCCCCAACAGCCGAAAAAGAACGAAGTGAACCGCGAGAGAAAAAAAATTGACCCCATGTCTTCTCTCAAATACATTACACATAAAGAAAAATATGTAAAAATTGTAATATTTTGTAGTGGGAACCCGGTGACCAACAGTTTATAAACATATACAGAAATACAAAATATGTAAAGAACAAATAAATCATGTCTCATATAAAAAGCATGCCTATAAGCATGACAAAGCAAGTTGGTACCAAAGACTTGCCAAAATAAAATATATTGAAAATTTTTTTGAACTGCAGTTAATACTTCTGGACAGCTATTTTTTTAATTTTTTTTATAACGTGTGCACACCATTATTTTTTTATATAAAGTTCCAGAAGATTTTAATATAAGATTACTTGAACTTTCACTGCAAGCAAGAGCAATTTCCACAATTGCTACAAAAGTTGGTTATACTCCAACTTATAAAAATTATTTTTTTCTTGAGACATGAACTGTATATAAAGACAAAACATTACATAGTATAGTAAATATAAAACTTGTTCATTTTCAGCACTATTTGTGACATTTCAAGTTTTTTAAAAGTGGTATGACTGGTAAAAGGAGAGGAAGATGGAGATAAATTATTTGTTAAAAGTTGAAAGTTGCCATCATTTTATCTTGTAACTAAAGACTTAATGTGTTTTACTGCGAACCTAATTTAACTAAAGTGTATTTTAAAACACATAGCACTCCTATAAGGTATAAACAAGAGGTAATAAGAACTTTCCAGAGAAAGTACCCCTTAAAAAATGTAAAAACTGTACATTAAATTTAATGAAATTTAATAAGCATTATACAACAGGTGACACAAAAGTATGTGTGTGTGTGTGTGAATGTAGTCATAAATAACACCGTTTGGTGTTACGAGTGGTATATACCAGTAATAAACCACATGTGTCAATGAGCATAACAAAAACCAAAAAAATAATGCACACCTGTGTACTGAGTGATTGGAAAATCGTGCATAAGAAAAGTATCTTATCACGTGAAATACCTTGAATAGCCAAGGAAGGTACTGAATGAAAAAAATAAAAATAAAAAGTAAAGTGTAATCCTGTAAAGTTACCAAAAAAGAAACCCTTTTTTTAAAAAATATATAGCATAAAAAAATAACAAACGTGTGCTAGTATACAAATGAACACTAGAAGTGTATCACAGTGACCTCAAGTGAAAAAAATATAACACTGAACCAAAGAAATGTATCAATGAAGTAAAATGCGTAATTGTTTTGAAAATCAGTTGTAAAAACAGTGACAATTAGTCCCCGATGCACGCAAAGAATTGACAAAACTATGAACTCGTGTAAGGGTTTTTTTTATGAACTAACATAAACTATGAACTACTGTGTGTGTTAACTATGAACAAAAATTCTCTACATGCACCAAGCACCAAACAGCAAAATGTAACTGAAGAGAAAAAAGTGTACCGTATTTAAAAAAAAAGTTACCAAAGGGTTA
The DNA here is from genome assembly GCA_963932465.1 of Maratus speciosus. Taxonomy (NCBI): domain Eukaryota; kingdom Metazoa; phylum Arthropoda; class Arachnida; order Araneae; family Salticidae; genus Maratus; species Maratus speciosus. The sequence continues at coordinate 521,078,656 of OZ010787.1, read as the reverse complement.
AATTTAATTTTTTTTTTACTGTAAATTTCATAAGATATTGCTGCATTCGTTGAAAAAAATATATATATATCTACTCAAAACGCATCAGTGTAAAATTGACAGGATCCATACCTTTACGTTAAATAAACAAAAAGGAAAAGGAGTGTTACCGCAAAAGATAAACTGTCTCTTGCAAAATATAGAAAAAGAAGTGTTGTTTACCAAAAAGAAATCCTTAAAATCCTGACATATGAGTGTGAAAGAAAAAAAAGAAATTTCCCTCGATAACCAGTGAGAATCAAACACAGTAAATGAAATTTGCCACAAAAAAAGGATATGTAAAGGTTTTAGTTTTGCTGAATTTTCATGTATACCTTCTGTGTATTAATAAATTTAACACCTGTCAAAAATATTAAAAACATTTACTAAGAAATTGCATACGATTTAATATAGTGTAACCAGATACCTTACTCTATCTGCCACCTTCAAGTAAGAAGTATCTAATGAAAATGTTAAAAGAAAAAAATGTTACATGTTGAAAGTAAACAGATTCGAAATGTGTGTGTAATTTAATATGTCATGTGACGGATAACTCCTTGAAACTTTAAAATCTTTGTACATAGACAAAGTGATGTGTCATTGATATGTTATGACATTATGCAAACACATAAAAAAAATAAAAAAAACACAACCTTGTTAAAATTAAAAAATATATAAAAAAAACTGATGAAATATTTTTAATATTAAAACATGATGTAAAGTTTAAAAGATAGAAAAGTAACTGAAAAAAATGTATGTGTGCAGGGAGGGGAAAAAAAGGCAACCCCAAACTCATGAATTACCTGAAAAAAAAACACATGAACAAGTGTGTACGCAAGCATACACAACGTGTAAGTAAACACATGAACAAATTGTATAATTCCACATGAACTACTTGTAATAATGTCTCAATGAACTAACGTTTTTTATGCATTTGCTAACAAAATATACGGACAGTATGTGTGTGATAACCCAAAACACTAACATACGAGTGAGATTCAATTACATAATTAGTGAGTTAATCACCAAAATGTAATGAATGAGGGTTAATAAAGGCAATGAACTCCGTGTAATGTGTGAAAACTCTGGTTATACTCTAAACCAGCCAGTGTGTATTACTCAATGAACTACTTGTGAGAAAAAAAAAAAAAGGAATACTGTCGAATAGATCGCAAGCAAAGTACAATGTGTAAAAGCAAATGAACAAAATATGCAAGTCAACACATGAACTAGTGTAATGTATGTATATGAATGGACAAAATTCTATTCTAAATGAGCAAATTTTGTGTAACATAAATAAATATCCAACACATGAACTACTTGTGAAAAGAAAAAAAAATTGCATAAATGGTTAACTAAGTGTTAAAAATTAAAATAAAGGTGTATCCGCCAAAGTTATTACTGTATCACGTTAAAAAGAAGTGTGCATAAATGTACGAGCGCACGACAGATTGCATAACTCTACGCTAAAATGTAGCAGTTATGCCAAGCCAAACATGTTCCAAGTAAAGGGTTGGAAAAGAGAAAAAAAAACGAATAGCAAAATACCAAGCGTTATACCTTATGATCTATGAGTGTATGTATCCGTCACAAGACACCTGTGAGACTATAACTCACTAATTAAAAAAATATTTTAACACTGAGAAATTGCCAAAGATTTAGTTTAATGACTATATGTAAATAGCCTTTTTAAAAAAAATAAATAAAGTGTACATAACAGATCACATTATGCATTTGAATAAATTTTATAAAAACAGCATTTTCAGCGATATCAAATATCATGTCAGTTATAATAAAATACCTTATGTTATAAATAAAATAGCAACGAGTCACCAGCCGCGCGTAAACAAACAAAATTAACAACTGTGTAAAAATACCGGCTAGAAATTAACTCATGCATGTAAATTTAAGATGAATGTGCAAATATTGTATTGAATTACATAATGTAAAAAAAAAAACAGTAACAATCCGAAAATAAAAAAAATGTCAAGGCAACCAAAAAATACGCTAACTTTAAAATAGTGAAAACTTTGTATTTGTGAAAATGTACACTAATGTTGAGAAAGTATGTAAAAAAAATGTACAAGCACACAGAATCGTGACCATGTTTAACCAAGGTGAGTTTTATATAAATATTACCAAACAAGACCATATGAAGTGCAAATGTAAATATGTGTGTGTGTGTAGTACCAGGTTAAACTTGAAATCATAAAAATGTGTACATGAGATTTAAAAAAAATGATGAAGGGAAACATCTAACTTCACTATCTGCCCATAGTCAGCTAGAGTGTGGGGGGGGGGGGGGGGGATCATGTACGGAGTATCAAATAGTATGAGAGATACGTTATTATGCATTAAAAAAATAAAAGAGAGCGCGAGCGCCTTGTAAATTAATCTGAGGTATTGACCATTTGTATCATGTAAGTAATATATTCCACTTTTGAGAAAGTGGACGGCCGATCCACTTAGCCAAAACTGAAACATACACCTTTAATCATTGGGCTATTTCCGGATCATAGCGCAATGAAAAAAAAAGCACTTACACAACACAGGAAACAATAATTAAAAATTTACCTCAAGTAATATAATCACATGTAAAATGTAGCGCGCGTGTAAATTGTGTGTGTATGCAGTAACAAGCATACTGATATCTAACACATGCATAAAATGTTTACGACTCATATTATAAAATTTTATAAACTAGAAATAGAAACCAAGAGGAAAAAGAGGCTTTTTTTTATGAAAAAAAATTTAAGATATGATGACTCGAGCTATATTTTAAAACGAAAGAGCCTAACTTATGCTATAGAAATAAATTAATAAAATGTGAATAAAACTGTATAAAATCCGTGTAAATTGGACTATGAGAGATGTATATAAACAGAACAGTGTACTGTATAGATCGCAAATGTAATTTTCTCAAATTAGTAGCAACCAGCTGAAAAAGATTAAATACTGAGCAAATTTAACTGCCATTACTGGTCCTCTCATTGGTTACCCATCCTCTCTCTCTTTTTTTTATATATGTCACTAGTGCTTATCCTTAAGTATAAAAGTTGCAAGACCTATATTTATAGTAATCTAGAGTATTAAAAGTTTCATATCTTATTGATATGGATGACTGACAAAACGTATAATATACACCTAAAAAAAAACATATAATATACACATAAAAAAACATATAAAATGTTATATATAAAAAGAAATTACCTGTAGGAAGTGCTACAACAAGAAACATATTAAGCACAACAAGTAAGAAAAAAAATCAATAATAATAATAATATCAGTCCAGTATCAGTTTAAGCCTTTTCATTTTTTTTTACCTCATTTTTTTTGTATCAAAATTACATTAAGCTCTGTGAAAAAAAAATTACCTTAAGTTATTTTATTTATCTTTTTTTTATACTATGCCCCTTTTTTTATCTAACAAAGTTTTCACCATCAGACTGCCTGATTACAACAAGATTGCTCAGTTTTGAAAGTACACGAACCAAAATAATAAAAACTTTGTCTGTGATCATAATAGATAACATTTTTATATAAAATGCAATGTGGCACATATTTGTTGCAGACGCATAATGTCTAATAGGGAAAAACTGCGACCAGCGCCAAGATGTAAGAAATTAAGCGAGAGCAACCATGTTCAGCAATCCTAGGCCAATAGAGATAAGAAAAACAACATCTCATCTCAGAATTGCAACATTGTGTCACACCGAAAAATATATATAATGAATTAAATAAGAATCGGAAATGTGAAAAGAAAGAAAAAAAATATTTTGGACAATCTTTTATCTAAATTAAAAAAACTTTGAAACTGAACTGGATATGAAGTGCATCCCTAGACATACAAAATCTTAGCATGTTACTAATAAAAATAAATGCTTAATTTTAGTAAGAAGCCATCAAAACTAATATATATAGATATATATTAAAAGAGCAATATAATCCAGTCATGAGGATTTTTTTTTTACATATTTTTTTTATCTCAATATATATATAGCAAAATCAATCCTCGTAACTAAAACATCATTATTTGAAATACTTTAATATTTTCAATATCCACTGTTAAAAGGTAGCAAAAAAAAAAAATTTAATCACACAGTATCTATACTGTATTACTTAGGAATCAACATAAAAGTATAATTCTGCCTTTTGCACAAGCACAAAGCTGGTAAGGAGAGAGCAAACATTACCTTTAAAAGTGCAAGAAAGAAAAAAAAATACTTTACAATTTACACTGTAAATATATATAAAACTTGCCATCTAACTATCAAATTTTATACATTAAACAAAATACAGGTACAAGAACCAAAAGTAATATTTCAAATTTCTTTTCATTGGCCCTTTAAAAAAAAAATTATATGATGTATTTGTCCAGAGTTCATACCACTTTAAATTACTTAAATTTAGCATGCCTCTATATCATAGGAGCCATAAAATGTAGTTATGGGAGTAACATGACTTGAATACTGTAAAAGGAAAAAAAGAATAGCTTACCTGTTATACTAAAGACAAGAAAAATGATTTTTTTTTAATGTAATTAATTTCTTGTGTTTTCACCTTATATTATATTTTTATAGAGAAGGGAAAATTATTTATTTTGTGTGTGCCCCCAGTGAATTTTACTTGTATTTAAAGTTTTTTTTTTCTTTAGCAATCAACGTTCATGTTAATTTTGTGAAATCAATCAGTTGCTTAAATTCACACGTTCATTTGCAGATGTCTCAAAACACAACTCACAGAAGCGATGAATAATTAAAACGGCTGCGACTACTGAAAGTTTGTAAAACGGCGCATCCCTCCAACACACACAAAAAACACAAAAATCTTGCTTCGGCGGCGAGAGAAAAATATACTTTGAGTCATCGTGAATGATAATTTATTCCTTTCTCTTCTTGCTGGAAATAAAGAGGAGGTGTTTGGCGGACTTTCTGACGGAATCCCCCGGCAAGGGGATGCATGGATTTTCCGATGACCACAAGGAAATCTGCGGTACAGTGCTGTACGAGGGCGTCTTTCATTTTCACCTTAATTCAGGATCACGGGAACCAGTTTTTTTTTCTTTTTTTTTTTTTTTTTTTTGTATAGCAGGCAACATTCACTGAACCTCTGTTCTGGAATAGCAGTAAATAGTTTCAGACATCTATTTTGGATAGCACACTCAAAGATCAAACTGGCTAATCGGGTACTACAGGTGTCATAATTATTGCGTCTCAGTACCGGGGTAGTGGACATTTCAGGCAAGATAAGTGTGCAAACAGCCACTGTAATGAACATAGTCCATAATTGATAGTCCATGAATTTTGCAGTTTTTTTGTTAAAGAAATTGAACAGTTTTTTTGTAATAATCCAGTATTAGTAATTATTTTGAATAAGAAATATATATATATCACGTGCTCCGCTTCTCCAAATGTAACCTCGGCAATGCCGGCCTTAAGCACCAAGTATTTGTAACGGAGTTGTCCACTATTTGTAAAGTAGTTATTTGTTGTTGCACAGGTGGTTCATTTGGCTAAGCTTCAATACCGACTCTAAGGTAAAAAAATCAATTGTTAATTATTTTAAGAAAAAGGCAGGGAAATGCTGAGATAATAAAAGGTAGAAATTTTCAGAAGGTCTTTATTGTGCACCGGGATCGTTTCCACCACCGCCGAGAATTACACGGCCAATGTTGGAGAAGGGAGCGAAGAGTTACAATTTTTTTTATTCACATCATGCGAGTTCAGAAGCTAGTCTGACTCAAAAATACACTTTCTCGAAATCTGGAGTGTTGGCAAGCTTACATACACAATTTCGCCAAATATATATACTATATGGCGAGATTAAAGAGAGAGAGAGACATGTGGTCAAAGTACAATAATTGAAATCGAATGGGGAATGTAAAAGATTAATAAGAAATATTTAACGCCAATGGCTGTGTAGGAATTCTAGCATTAAACCGCGAAAGGCATTCTATAGGGGTTGCTAAAGTTCTCATGGGATTGAAGCGGCCGAAAGAGTACGTTAAAAAAACAAAAACAAAATAAAGACAGGGTTAATAACTGAAATGACACATCTATCTAACATCTGGACCAACGGCTAAAAATGTAGAAGTAATATGTCTGATTAATTTCTGCATATCATCAAACTAAGGCAGAAGGATGAAAATTAGAATCCAGTTATTAGGCGAGAAAAGGAAATGATTTATTTTCTTTTAACTGCAGTGCGCTGCGGTTAAAATATTAAAGAGACAGAGAATTGAATGCTTAATTTATGAAGGGAAAAGAGCGCTAAAAACAGATTGAATCCGAATGCAGACAGATAATTAAATTTAAGAATTAAAAAAAATGTAATTTTAAAGGGGGGAAAGAGGAAAGGTCTTAATATTAATATGTGAAGGTAGGCGCCTTCACAGCACCAAAACTTAAAAAAAAAGTTTTCGGAAAGCTTTCCTTTGACTGTTCACAGGGATTGCGAAATTTTAGAAGACATTTCCGGATCTGAAACTGTAGACAGATTAACCATTATTGTTTCACGTAAAGGTACTGACCATTTAAATAGCTGTTCCACAATTTCAGTCAGGAACAAGTGAGGCAATAGCTCCTGCTGTTAACGAAACATTGGAGTTGTGGAGATTATAAGCAAGTAAAATGTATGACTTTTGATATAACCTTTGTTGATACCTGTTTATCAGGAACAGCTTGAGCTGTTCTGGATTAGAATATGAACAAAGAAATGGTTTGGCTTGCAATCATCACATCCTTTAAATTATGCTTGCGGATGATGTTATTAAATCTCTCGGAGTTTCAAGCGGACCGGACATACCATTATTCCAACGATTTAAAATTTCGTGGATGTCTATCGATTATGGCATATTTCAGACTCTCATAACTGACAATTTAATCAATGAAAAAAATAACACATAATGCGTCCGAAATTACAGAATTTGCTCAAAATCATCTTAGAGATTTTCAAGCAATGGACGATTACAAGGAACCGATAGACCTTGCCATCATTTTCTTAGGAGCAGTACCCGAAAGAGGTGTTTACATTAGAGCTCCAGGTGGGGATTGCATTGGGCTCCATGAATGGTGAAGGTGATGTACTTGCTCAAGATTTATTTATTTAGAGATCAGTTTAAACTCTCTAAGTAGAAAAAATCTGGAGTTCGTCAAGTTTTCTCGTTTGTTGTGAAAATCTACATTCACACTGGTATCAGGCCCAATGATTTATTGCTCCCGAAGAACTTGAAAAAAGACGAAAATGTAAATGAAATAATTTCTTTGTGTGCTTTGAAGAAATTCCTAGGACATCTCTGTACTTCACAGAACTAGTAGCTTTTGCATTTTTCGATGATAATGTCTTTTTTGGAAATAAAAGAAAAATGGTGCATGCTTTGAAAAATGAAGAAAATTATGAACCTTTGAAACGTACACGGGCTGATCCTGATGTCATTCTCCAAAATAGCTTGCAAGATTTTCTAACAAACAGCACTCTGGGGTTTAAGTATGGATTTACCTTTAGACTTTTTTGAAACAGATGCAGCTCATAGGAATAAAAATAAATCCTACAAGACATGTAAGGCACTAGCGACTTCAGTCAAACTTGTTAATGATGTAGCCGAAAGTTATATAGCACTCATGGAGGAATACAATAAACTTCATTCAAAAGATAAAGAACAAAAACAGTATTTCAAGGATATGATGATGGCAGTCCCAATCATTTCTTTGTTCATATTCTGCTCCAGAAGAACACAAGCTTTTCTTGATAATCCGGTATTAACAAAGGCTATATCAAAAATCATACATTTTACTTGCTCAGTACTCCCCATGACTCCAATATTACGTTACCAGCAGAAGCTATTGCCTCTTGAACTATCCTGATTGAAGTTTTGGAACAACAAGTAACTATTCAATACCTTTACCTGAAACAATAATGGGTAATCTGTCTACAGTTTTAGATCCTGAAATATCTTCTAAAATTTTGCAATACCAGTGAACAGTCAAAAGAACGCTTGCCGAAAACTTTTTTTAAGTTTTGGCCTTTGCTTGCTCGTCTTCAGATACGAATATGTCCATTAAGTACGACATTTTACGAATATCAAAAAGTCAAATTCTATAATTTATAAACATTATCTTATAAATTTTGATGCATTTTAGCTATTTAAGATTAAACAATAACGGAGAACTATTTTTCAAGGCGGAATGTTAGATTCTCTACCTTTCACAATGGGGCCAAGTTCAGGTGAAATAGAGTGTAGAGATGAAATACTCCTGACTGTGTTCAGACAATAGGTTGTGTAAATATATTGAAACTTGAAACAAAAGACAGTCTTTACAGCCTAATATCATACCATGATTCCATTTGGCAATGACTATGGATTTGTATTAATAATATATTATTAGATTACAAAATATGTCAATTTTTAATTTTTAAAAAAAATTCAAGCCTTGGTAGCGACCCCTAAAAAATGTTTTAAAATTTTGAAATTTTTGTGGAGGTCTTTATTTTATATATAGAACAAAATAGGAGGGTGCCCCATAGAAATTTTAAAAGTTAATTTTTTAAGGACCACCCTAATATATATACAAAGTTACTTTCACTTTTTGAACCGGTTCCGAAAGCTAAAATAGCCTCATAAAAAAACTGCAACCAAAATCAAAAATGTACAACCTAACAAAGTTAAAGATCAAACTCAGCTACCTAAAGAAAAAAAAAATCATTTAAAAATATTAAAATGCAAGCGAGAAATTTGAAAAGAATGCTCCCATATTTAACATTAGCTTGCAAGTCTCTTCACGTGACTAGTGTAGGTTCTTTAGAAATCAAAAACCAAAATTCAGTTGGCACCCCCTTCGTTTTCTGTTCTGTCACCCAGGGCATATGCCCCCTCTAGTTTCGGCCCTGAGATAAACCATTAAATATTATTCCTATTGTCATCATTTGTATTCATTTCTTTTAAAATATAAACCTCTCATTCATTTTATTTGAAATACAATTTTTTCATTTAAAATACATATATTACGTACATTTAAAATATGAGCCTTTCACTTATTTCATTAAAAAAAGGAATAAAATAATAATAAGAAGAAATAATACAACGAACCAAAATATGTTATTTTAACTTTAATACATTGTTTCTAATTTACACAAGTGAAAACTAAAAAGTATTATTGCTGAAGGGAAAAATAATTGCAAGATTTGCTTCCAACTAACATAAAAGTACCTTTTATGTTAGTTTGTGTTTAACGTTATGTTAGTCATGTGTATGTCAATGATTTATACCCCTTTATTCTTCTTCATAAAAGAAGCCCCCTCACAAAATTATTTTCCATAAAAGCGACTTCACAGAATAAGAAAAAATAGTTGGAATTTAAAATGTGTAATCTGCAAACAAAACAAGCTCACAAGAATAATATAGCAGGAGGACATTTAAAAAAAGGATTATTAAATGTTTACTTTGAATTTACAAGGAGAGGGCCAACCTTGTTCATCACAGATTTTGATTATTTTGATTATTTTAATATATGTTGTAGGGTAGAGACCCCTTAGTGTCAGGTTCAACGGATTTTATCCAACGCTCCTTAGTTCTTGAGAAACCGTGGGGTCTAATGATAGTACACAACTTAAATACTTACTTTGCAACCGCAATCACAGGTTGGTCGTAGCTCAGTTGGTACGGCGTTCGAAGGCTGATCTGCGGGCCCGGGTTCGGTACTCAAACGCGCTACATTTGTTTTTCTCTTTTTTTGTTTTATAAATATACTTGTAATTATAATTTAATAATTTCAATTACAAATTTTAATATCATACATTAATTATAATGTTAACAAACTTAAATGTATCATTTTTACATTTTTAAACTATTATTTCTCATCATTTAAAGAGGTTTAAAATGAAATTGGATCTATTATTGAATGATAAAAAATCCGAAATCATGACAAAATCTGTTGTGGTGCCATCTAGTTATGATAAAATAAAAGAATATTCAAATAAAATAAAAATAAAAGCAGAAAGAAGATAAAGGTGAAAGCAAAATAATTGAAAGCGCAAGCATACGTATTATAAATTTAAAAATTTTTAATATGCAAAAAATCAGTTGTAATTTAATTCTGATGCTAATTTTTAATATAATTATGCTTGTTACTTTAAAAACAGAATAATAGTATTATCGCATTGACTTCCTTTGTTAAAGCAATACGTAAATGATGTTTCTTTAAAATCACGAATTGACACAATTGCTCAATATCATTGCATCGATAAAGAATATATGAAATACATTTAAAAAGCGATTTTTAAAAAATTAACAGTTTTATGATGTTTTATGCAACTATTTAGTTAAAAGTAAAATATTAAATAGGTTAAAAATATAATTGATATACAATATTATAAATTTTAATTGACAATGAGATTTTTAATTATACTTACAAGTATATTTATAAAACAAAAAATGAGAAAAACAAATGAAGCGCATCCAGGCATTGAACCTGGGCCCGCAGATCAGCCGGTAAACGCCATACCAACCTGAGCTATGACCAACCTATCATTCCTGTTTCAAAGTAAGTATTTAAGTTGTTTACTATTATTAGACCCCCCCCCCCCCCGGGTTTTCAAGAACTAAGGAGCGTTGGGTAAAATCCGTTGAACCTGACACTAAGGGGTCTCTACCCTACAGCATATATTAAAATAATCAAAATCTGTGATGAACAAGGTTGTTAAACAACCTCTCCTTGTTAAACAACTGAATTCAATTTTTCTTTACAAAAATTTATTTTTCTCAATTCAATAACAAAAGAGGGTTTACCCTCCCACCCCCCAAAAAAGAAAAAACTTGTATCGAAGACTTGCATCCCTGATGTGAAATCATAAAGTAAAACTTACAATTTTAAGTACATTTATTTTGCATTTTACTGTGAATTTTTTTTTCTTTGGGGAGGGGGGGGGGGGTCACAAAAAGTAGATGTAACTATATTGGATAATTTTATATTGTTGTGATATGGTAAGAGAATCTGCCAGTGTATCTAAATGCTAGTCTCACATAGGCATAGAGTTGTGTGTGCTCATGGGTCCCGAGTCCCACCACTAATTTCTAAAATAGATTCTTTTTCACTCTTATATAAAAAAGGTTTTATTTTTTTATTTTATACTATTTTATTTAAGCTTTAAAGAAGTTTTTTCACAGATATTTTTTTTTCTTGAATTCTTTCCTTGAATTCCTATTCTTTTCTTCTTTTTCTTTTGTTACAGAGATAAACATTATTAGGAATTTTTAATCCTCTAAATTTTCCATTCTTTAAAAATTATAATAAAATTTTAAACGGTTGAACTTTTGTAAAAAACTAAAATAGAAAAAAAATCCATATTTAAAAAAAATAATAAAGTAAAAATAAACATTCTTAAATGTTAACTTTTCTTGTGATTTATGAAAAACGATTCACAAATAACAGTGAGTACATCCCTTCATAGTGTAAGTATGTCTCCCAAGCGGGTCTTACCATTCAAATTTTTACATTGTCTTAAAGTTTTATTTAATTTGTGATTTATTTAACAAATTTCACTTAACTTTTTTAAAAGGGAATTCAAAAAGCAACATTAAATTTGTGTCGATCTCTATTACACATACACGTAGTTGTGTGAAAAATAATTTATTCAATGTGCTTTTAAATGCATAAATGATAGTGACTTAGTGTTTTTATTTAATTTAGGAATATAACTCCATTGCTACAATTTGAAGTTTGGTTAAACAATGATTTGTGGGTGCTTTTAAAGCCCTTTAGTGGAGAAAACAGTCAAATTTTTCGATTAATTTCTATACAAAATATTTTCTACTAACAATGGTAGGTAGGTAGGTAGTGGGGGGGCTTTGGGACCTATAAGCAGCACGGCTGTTGTCCCGAATGATCCATACGAACAGAAACGTCAGACACAGACAGCACTAGACACCTAGCTAGAAGCAATCAATACAATGAATAAACCGTAGCGTAGAGTTACGAAAGACACTCGACGAACAAAACTTTTTGATAAAGCAACCAAATGAACGAAAACACTCATCGCTCAAATATCTTCTAGGCGCTGTAGTCTATACAATGTAATACTAGTAATACGAAAATCCCTCAGATGTCGCTGCGATCGACACTTGGGATTTTAGCGGTATCGTCGCAAATTTAGGGGATACAAATTTTTAGCACTGTTTGGATAGCATATTTCCACACTAGGTATTCTAGACGCTGAAGTAAAGGCTACAGGATCGTGACTAATGAATTACAAGGCCAGTTCATGGCTGTGACGTCAAGGTAATAACCTCACGACCATGTGAGCACTTGGTCGGAAAAGGGTCCTTGGGGAGAAGAGGAAATTTCAGTGATATAATATGATAATTTAGGTTACTGTTATTGTTGTTATTTTTACCAGTAAGACAAATAAAAATTCTGTGCGGTAGGGGACGAATTTACAACTTGATAATTTATTGTTATTGAAAAAAAATCCTGTGGAATAAAAAAAAAAAAAATTAAGAGACGATATAAAGTTAATTTTAGTTCTGGGATAATTAGAGCAATAATTGTAATAATATTTGTGCTAAATTATGTGTACGTTTTTATGATTTTCATTCTTTTCATGGATTTTATTTAATATAAGAAATTTTATCAATCTCAGGAGCCTCATATTAACTGCATTAAAATGCATCTTTTATGACAAATAAAGAAAATAAATCTTATTTTGAGTTCCTGTTGCTGCATTGCTATAGTTACAGCATTAATTATTTAGATAAACTATTTACAGTATAAAATTTCATGGAAACAAATTTTTATTGTCTATATTAGCGAGTGGATTAAAACTCTGCTAAGTAATGCAGATTCGTTTTTAGTAAAATTTTAGCTGTTTTCGATGACTCAATTTGGCACACATCAAAACTAATTTATTTATTTTTTTTTTTTTTTCAAAGGTGGATCCAAAGAGGAGTTTATGGGGGTCATGATCCTCTTTGAAGAATAAATTTTTCTATATAACAACATATTTTAATATGTAAATACATATTAAGAGTCCCCTCTCCCCTTCACAGAAAAAGAAAAGAAATAAAATCCATCCAAAATTTGCAACAAATTAGATATATGACATTATGACTTAGGATGAAGGGGGAGGGGGGATCTGCCTTGGAACATGCGCTGCGCGCGGTACTGCGTGGACTAAGTTGCGCAATTTCACACTCACACGTTTACATTCGCCCTCCCATCTCCCCTACGAACTTTCCTTATAAGGTTTACTTTAAGTTTTTTGGGTCGCTGAATCCGAATTTTTTACTTAAATTTCTTATTGTTTTAGGGGAAAAGCATTATGAAATTCAGAAACTAGACAAAATTTGCAAATAATATGATATATGACATTATGACATAGGATAAACGAGGAGAGAGGGGGCTGCCTCGGAACATTCCCCGCGCGCTTTTGTCAGAAACCAAATTTTTTCAAAAAATCAATTTTTTGGGGTGTTGCCGAGTGAAATTTTGGTGGGAAGTTACAAATTAGGATTCGGCGACCCAAAAAACATAAAGTGAGTAGTAATCCAGAACTGGTATTAATTTTTCGTGGTAAAATCCCCTATAGCCTGCACTTCATAACTTAGTGCGCGTAGCGCCGCAGTGCATGTTTAGAGGCAGCCCTCGCCCTCCGCGTTCCTCCTACGTCATAATGTCATATATCCTATTTATTGCAAATTTTGTCTAGTTTCTGAATTTCGTAATGCTTTTCCCCTAAAACAATAAGAAATTTAAGTTAAAAACAACTATTTTTTTTTTTTTGGGGGGGGGGGGTTCGGAGGGGAATGCAAATATTTTGACAATCATGAAATCATTTCAAATAGAAATGCATGAAATTTGCATGCATTACCATTTAAGCACTGAAAAATCGAACAAGTTTTTTAATTTTCTTATATATGTAATAAATCTTCAACAATAACTACTTGTTCCCTCATGAGCTTGTAAATGATTTTTCAAAGGCTCTTTTATTTATTCTGTTGATAAAATATCTTTACAAATTAGGTTTTTTTTTAAAAAAATTATTATTAATTTCACAACATTTTAGAAATTAAGAGAATTTATGACTTTAATCAATGACTTAAAAATATATCAAATTTTTAAAACCGCGAATTTAGTTAAAATCACTGACACTATATAGCAAATTTACTTAATATTTAAAATGTGTATTTTTTCATCTCCATGAAATTTCTGTAAAAATTGGATTAGAGGTCAAAGATTTATTATTTCACTTGAGCAGTTTTAAATTAGGAAATTGAAGCTCAAAATTCTTCGAACCTAATGAAATATTTCGCATTTTAAAAATCATTTATTTATTTGTAAAATCTTGGTATTAATTTCCAAGTTAAATTTTCGAGCGATAAAACATTTTCTAAGATACAGAAACATCTTGTTAATTGCATAGTGAGTTTTCAATTCGATGTAGTATTTTATTTATAAAAAGTTTTTATCTATTTCATATAAAATATTCCACACTTGATTAATATATTATGTCACGAGAAACATGATATAGTTGAGTTGGAATGGTTTTTTCACATTAAATAAATGCTAATTTACTTTCAAAAATAGAAAGGATGATATAATTTTACAGAAATTTCGCTTTTACTGTAAGTATCCCCAGTGTTTTCATAACAATATGAGAGAACGCTTGCTCATTTTACAGATTTCCGAAAGATGAAGCCTGAGCTAACCTTGCTTTTTCTAGCACGCTGTGCCTTACCCTATCTTGCACAGAAGAAGAATCTCGCTAGTAGATTCGAAACAGCTGTTTGCTGCCTTTCATATATTATTTGTGCATTTTTAAACGTTGGTTTTCTGCTTTTAAACATCATTTTACCGTTTTTATTGATAATTTGAAAATTACTTGAAATAAAAATTTTAATTTGAGAATTCGCATAAAGCAGGACATAATAAATATAAATCTATAAAAAAATGTAGGTTGCAATTCATATTTCTTTCGCATATTAATTTCATAATTCATAGTATAATTTTTTTAATTACAAATTCAATGCATTTATGTTTGGGATTTTCAGTTTTACAAGCACACACAAAATTATCGCATTAAGATTATAATCTCAGTTGATATTAATAAAAATATGAAAATGTACTTTAACAATAGAAGCTCTAAATTATAATTCAAAAACTTATCATTCAAATGACTAGAAATTTAATTTCTAGACATAGTTTGGACAGAGTATTTAAAATATATTGTCAAAATTGGGTGTTGCTATTGAAAAAAGCAAAGTTTGGTCTGGTTTTAATATGTAGATGCCCCCTAAGCAAATTTAATATACATCATTTAAAAGTAGGCTTTATTTCATATAGATTGTTACCAGTAACTTTCTTCTGTACTAATTATTTGCAGAGTTAGTAGGAGGTGTTTACTTTTCTTCCCACGACTGTACTTCTAATGCTTTATTATCCAATTTTGCGTCATATTTAATATTGAATTTTTGATACTAACATGTATAATTGATCTATTAAAATGTCTACTTCAAAAGAAATAAATATCCATGTTATTACTGGTGTAAAATGCATTGCAGGTTAATATTAATACTTTTCGATTTTCGGTTGTAAAAGATGTATTTTTCCTCCGAGAATGATTAAACAAAATTTACAAATTTTCAATGCTTTCAATTAACAATCTCTTTGAAAGTTTATACATTTCCGTAATAGGAAAGACTATATTTTTTCCCATAAAGGTTCCTTGACGCCCTATGCAAAATAGTACGCAAAATATATCTAATAAAAATAAAAACCCTTATGGTGTACCTAAATAAAAGTATAATGTATCTTTAATTAGTTATATGAGTATTAAATTAATTATACCATTTCAATTCAACTAAAATATCCTAATTAATCGGAAATTACATTTATGGGAACACGTAAAGTGGTACAGGAAAACCCCTTTTTTTTTTGTCTCTTTCAATAATACGGACGCTCATATCTTTTCCTGGATAGAAGATCCTTTCCTCTCTGTGAGGTAGCGTGAAAAAAAAAATCGTTCTGATACAATTGCAAAAAATGTACACATATATTTTTTCAAATAAATTATATTACTATAGTTTTTTTTTGTTTAAATACACAACAATATGATTAAAACAAATTTAACAGTACAGATATGAGTTATTTTTAATATACTAATATTTTTCGAATAAAGTAGAAAAAAAAATGTATATTATTAAAGCTGAGTTCTGAACCTATGTCCCATTTCCCCATGTAGAAATTATATAATATTTCGAACAATATTGTAAAATAATAGAAAAAAGAAAGAAAAGGAGCACATTATACGTTCCTGAATTAATTTTTGTTTGTACACACGTGAGATTGGTAGGGCTGCTACTAAAGAACTATAAAATCAAAAAGCTTTTACCACCTATCGATGATATATACGGATACATATAATAGATACAATGTCTCAGAAAAGTATTGTAAAAATTGGCGTTGTGTACCAATTTTTTAAAAATCAAAACGGCTGTAATTGAATTGCAGTCAACTATAATTCAAGATATATCAAGCCCTTTATATAGATATATATACGTGTACAATATAACTCTTAAAATCTGGCATCGTCGGATGAGACCAAGCGGGATTTTTGGAAAATTCCGGATTTCTGAAAGAATATCAAAAGTACTTTCGATATTCTTAATGGTGCCTTTAGTCATAATTTAATTCATATCAAACAGATAATTATGTGAGAAAATAAATAAATAAATATTTAAAAAAACCCCTACTTTAATTGGAGGTTTTCTGGGTTACAAAAAAAAAAAAAAAAAAAAATAAAAAATAAAATAAAATAATAATAATAAAAAAATTCTAATAAATTGTGAAGTCATTTCTCCTCATGTAATTTCCGAAACATGGATGCCAATTTTATTTGCTTTTACATTTAATCTTGTATTTAATTCGTAAACAATTGCTATATTCTTTTCTCCCGTAAGTTGAAAGTGTAAAAAAGAAACTGCGCCGGGAATGGGGGGGGGGGGGTATACCGGATTTCCGTAGACGAGATTTTCGAGATCACACTGTTCGCACACAAAAAATTCTACTTATTTCTTAAGAATTTTAATGCGAATATCTGAAATTTTCAGGAACATGGGAATGGAAATAAATTTAGGAATACGGTATGAAGTTTCTTTTTTCCTTTTTTTTTTTTTTTTTTTTATCAACGAAAATAAATTTACGATCTCTGATTAGTGCTTATTTCTTTATTGGTATGACTGTTTAGTATTTAAAAACTTTATTTAACAGGATTTCCACAGCAATAGCTTTTAAATACTGATCTCCACGTAGTAATTCCTTCAAAATACTGATTCGACTCATTATTTTATTTCACTACGATATTTTTTGCTTTTCTGTCTAAATGATTAGAAAGAGACGACACCTTGAGCATAAGAAATATCTGAAATAATTTAAATGTCAATATTTTTAAATATTTATGAGCAGTTATGTGCACGCCAGATCCACAGTTAACAGTAACTACTTTTAATATGTTAAATAATAATAATAATAATAATAATAAAAATATATGTTGCAGGATTACAGAAAAAATGACTGTACAGCGAAAAAAAGGAATTATTATTCATTTATTTTTGTAAAATGTTTGTTAATTTATATCAAATGAGAAATATTTTATTTTGTATCCCTTTTCCCTTAAATTATTTTTCATTCAGAAAATTATTTTTCATTCAAATACCTTATATGAGGGTGTCTGTCTAATACCTAGGTTAACACGGGTTTTTTATTCGCTCTTTTTAATTCGTCTTTCAAAATGTTAAAAGAAAACCTTCTTTATAACTTTAATTTTTGAGACAATTCACGAGGTTTTAAATTTATTTCAACAGTGCTTGCATTTCTAGGTCCAATAAATTCAGACATTTTAAAAATACATTACTGGACTAACAGTATCGTTTCGACATTTCTAATTTCATGCTATAATGGCAATGTTAACGAATGGTTGCATGTCAAAATATTTAGAAAACCACAAAATTTAAGTCTTTCTCAATACAAAGCGATACTAAATAAGTTTTACATTCATATCGTACAGATATTTCCATTTATCTGGATAACTTGGAACAACAGATGTTTACATTTTGTTCTAAAGCTCTCTCGGGAATTTTGTCCCTTGCAAAAAGTTACTATTCAGTGAGGATTCTTCCTTTTTTCCCCATGCAGGGGACGACGCTAATCCTTTTCTACGTTCTTTTCCTCCCACTCCTAAGACTGATATCTTCTAAGTTGACATTTCTGCTAAGAAGGGAGGGTATAAAATTTTTCGGGCATTCAGGTTCTCTGAAGGACCTGTATAATCTCGGCCTCGGTAACGAAAGAGTTAATATACATTAAACTTTGAGAGATCAAATAAGTTAAAATTACAATATGGGAAAACTGGTGTCAACTGGTATCTAGGTATTAAAATGTGTAAAGCGGCTAAATACGTATACTTGACCACTACTGGTCACCACACGGTGCACTTGCAAAGGACCATCACGGCGTCCAAGCTACCAAGGGGGACCATGTTTCATATTCGCTCGGAACCATCCACAAAGGGTCGCTACCTCCCTTAGGACACATGAAATGAGTTTCATGGCCCATCGAGTGAACGGAACAACGTCCGAATATTAGATCGCCAAGGCAGGGACCTCCCTTCGGTCTCCTCTCAGGTATCGCACATTTCAGGGAACGACTGAGCCACATGTTGACGTGGGTCAATGACACGTTTCCTGAACTTACAACTTTGATATCCCACCATTACAACAGACAACGGACACTGGCACATACTAACCCTGCAACTTAGGCTCGCATACAAGGTACACAACATTGTACATAGCAAGAGCCACAGACTCCTGCAGGGAGGCCTGCCTAGCTCGCCGACCCCACTCTCAAATCGGGCTCGTACACTGTGAAATAAAACTCAACTACAATTTCAACACCACTTTATTATTCAAACAGAGTACATTCGATATAGGTGGGATCCGCACGAGTGCGGATTTACAAATTATTTACATATTTACAACAGCTTTACAATACACATACTAGACTAGCAAGGAATAAAACAATAAAATAATAACGAAAATTTATATTGCCAAATATTTACACTCTTCTTTCTTCCTTCTTGGCTACTTAAACAGTTGGCCCAACGAGTCGACCTGAACGACCAATCTCTTATGCTCTCTATGCAAAGACAATCTATCATAATGTCACCAAAGATGAGGCTCCATTACCCTGAGAAAGGCCTCGAGGGACCGTCTCAGGCTCGGAACTGTGAAATAGTTCCAAACTGAGGCTCTGGAAAGCCTCGGACAGAATTTGTCTCTAAGTGGTCGAGTCCCAACACACTCCACTAAAAGATGTTCATTGGTAGCTGGACGTGGGGACGTGCAGAATGGGCACGCACGAGGCAGAGGTTTCACCCGAAACTTCCGGTAGTAAGATGGGAACGGGCCGTGTACGGTAACCGCCCAGTTGAGTAATGGAGACGTCCAAGCCCGACTCTCCGAAACCCTTGGTATTATTCGGTAGACGCTGTGACTTAGGGTCTCTGTCTCCCACCTTTCCTGTCAGGTTCTCACTACTTACCTGGACAGGAAGTGCTTCACTACACTAGGTGAGAGGTCAACATGAGCACTCACAACATCAAGCCCAGCACCTGCTTTGGCAAGCGAGTCTGCGGCTTCGTTGCCTCGGACACAACATGGGCCTTAGCCCAAAACCAATCAATCTCCAGTTCCTCCCCCGCCTCGTGGATCTCCGCAACGAGCGGATATCTACTGTTTGGATTTGACAACGCCATGAGAGATGACATTGAATCGCTGAGCACCGAGAATCTCTCATGCAGCGAGCCGCACAGCTCCAACCCCCTCAAAATTGCCATCAATTCGGACTGAAACACAGTCGCGTACGGCGGGAGTCCGTATGACCTCTTCGCAATTAGGACACCATGATCGAATATAGACACTCCAGATCCGACACCTTCATCTGTTTTTGAGCCGTCAGTATAGACAGTTACTCTTGCAAGGTCAAACTCCTCGATGCTTTGGGGAGCCTCAACCCAGTCAATGACCGGAGCCATTGCGAGATGTGTTCTATGACACTCAACATTCCTTTGAATTTCATCTACACTAAAATGGACCATAATTTAGATCACAATTCAACCTGAGAGTTCGCGCGAGAAGACTTCCTTCTCGACCTGCAGATCCAGTGGAAGGGCTCCTGCTAGGACTTGCACCGATGCCGTACTTGTAGTACGGAAACACCTAGTTATTGATAGGAGAGCCGGTCCCTGAGCCGAGACCAGTGCATGCGTCTCGTGCCCGTCCACCAAAAGCTACAGGCATATGTTGCAAGCCTCTCAATTCCCAGTTTGTACAATCTCTTCAGAACACCTCCACTCAAGCCCCAGTCCCTCCGGCTGAGCGAGTGTAGTGACCTTACATAATTGGCTATCGATTCTTTTATGTACGCAACATGTGCCATGCTGTTGAGTTTACCGTCTACCATGATACCTAAGTATCTGGCAGACTGGGATGCCTGTACCGAACTTCCTAGGAAGTGTATACGTGGAAGGGCCCGTGGGTTTCCCTTCCTGCCCATTCGTCTCATTTTTCTAAAATAGATGGAGGTTGTTTTCTCCGGAGAGAAAGAGAACCTGTGCGCCCTTGCCCACTGCGCTATTCTTGCTAGTGCTATATCAGCGCGCCTCCCACATTGGTAGGCGTTTGTGGCCTCTATGAGAAGCCCGAAGTCATCCGCATATGCTATCAACTTCTCAAACTGCCCCAAATTCAGCTCAAGGAGTGAATTGGCGACCAGGTTCCAAAAGAAAGGCCCGGAATTGGAACCCTGTGGACACCCAACATTGTATTCATGCTCAATGACTTGGATATCGGTTCGATAGAAAACCTTCCTCTCGGACAGAAAACTCGTCACCAGGTAGAATAGGTTACGCGGGCACCCCATTCTTATGAGGGCATCAAAGATCGACGGCCACCAAAGGTTATTAAATGCTTCCTTAATGTCCAACATGACGAGACAACAATCGTTGTCCCGATTATGACAGCCCTCTACTGTCGTACACAGTTCGTGGAGTGCGTTCTCCGTTCCGACTCCTGAAGTAAAACCAAATTGGTTCCGGTGAAGGAATTTCTGGGACTTGGCGTGGTAAACCAGCCTGTTAGTCACCAATTTATCCAACACCTTGCTCCAGGCCGGCAGTAAACATACTGAACGATAACATCTGAGCACCGAACGATCCTTGCCCACTTTATTGAATAGGACTAGATCTGCTCTTTTACAAGAAGAAAGACGCCTTCTCTGAGGCATTTATTCACTAGTCCTATGAACAGAGGTTTATTGGCTTTGAAGAGTAATTCGATTATCTCGAGAGGTAGGCCATCCAAGCCTTACCTTTGTTCAACGTTCTGAACACCACATCGACCTCCTTTTGGGTGAATTCAGAGTCGTCGTCTCCGAGCTTATGCGTCGATTTCCCAGTTTTATTCTGAACAGGGCGGTTAACTTCATTTTCTCTTGGAAAATAATATTGCAGTAGCTCTTCAATGGTCGAGCTGAAATCCGCATTTTTACTCCCTGTCTGAGTTGTTACTCCACTGAGTTTGGGTCGATTTTAAGATCGACCTCTTGACCAGTTAAAATGCGGGCCAAATGGGTTACCCTGATCGATTTCCTCAAGAATCGCGCGGTAATGCGCCCATTTTGCCCTGCGGACTGATCTCCTAAACCTTCCTTGAAGTTTGAGATGCAAAGCATCATACTCCTTTTTTAAATCAACGTCCCCACAACTTTGGTACCTAGGGCGAGCCGCCTAGACCATTTTGCGTTCGACTTTCAGACTGGAGCTCCATCACGGAACAGCTCTTCTTTTACCTCTCTTTTATTTACAGCATGAATTACTGAGTCTCTGTAGGACTTCAGTCAGGGTCTCAACGCATTCGTCGACAGACTTCCCATTTAACCAGTCAATAGACATACTCCCTATCTCATGAGACAGGGCCACCCGAAAGTTGCATAGGTTCAGATCCTTGACACGTACTCGGTATTTTGGCCGGGGAGACGGCATCACTGTTGATAGAACCATCCTAATACATCTGTGTTGAGTAGCCGGCTCACGAGGTTCCATTTGTCAGGGAAGCACCTTCGTAGGATCCACGAACCGCCCAAGAGCAAGATCTATCCAGCTCGAACCATTGGCGTTCTTGAATGTCTCATCACTAAGAGGGTCATTCAGAATTAATAGGTCGTTCTCCGCGCAGAGTTCCACCACCTGGTCTCCACGGACATCAGACGTGTGCAGCGGATTACCCCACAACGTACTCTTACAGTTAAAATCACCAGCTATAAGAATTGACTTTCGTTTATGTCTATATAGCAAGTCCTTGATTATGTCTAACTCCGCATCAATCTCACCCGTTTGTGGTATATAAACTGATACCACCAACACCGAAACTTCAGGGCCCAGGTCAATTGACACTGCAACCACATTACTCTCCGTCAACATCTTTATGACTGGGAGAGATTTGTTCAAGACGGCGATGACGGCACTACACCGCGTCGATGAGTAATGAGCTACTACATCGTCGGGAAGAGCACTCAGCTTCCCGTTCTCCAAGATTTATGGCTCCTGAAGACAAAGAATATCATAGTCATCGAGATCTTTTTGCAGAGTATTCATAGTAGTCATAGACTTGCCTAAATTCTGTTGACCAATCGTCAAACTAGCCATAATCAACTCTTCTCTTCAAACGACTCAACCCCAAAGCACGCGTAGGGCAAAGGGGGTCTAGGGCAGAATGATCTAGGCTTGCCCTCTGATGTTCTGGGTAAAACTTGTTTACCAATTTGCAATTTAAGCAGGACAAAGTCTTACACTTGCCTGCTTTATGCTTAGAGCTCCCACGCTCTAAGCAGACCTCCCGACTACTGCACGACGAACTAATGTGGCCGTATCGACCGCACTTATACCACTGTGTGGCACGCAGATATTCACTTATCTTCGACCTCGACCAACCAATGACGAGCCTTCGCAGATCTAACAACTTGTGAAAGGCAGAAGGGGCACACTCTAGAACCCAGTTGTTCAATTCCTTTCCCTTCATGGAAAATTTTATGGAAATTGATTCCGCCTCCACTGCAGCCTGCTCTGCAGCGGCCGCAATCACTTCACTCCCACAATGTCCCAAGGGACATCAAAAATAATGATCCGGGGGCGTTTGAGCTTCGGAACCGTACATTATACTGTGCCCTTCAACCCCTCCGTCTCCTTCACAGCCTTCTCTAGAATTTCAGCATCCCTATGAAAGTTGAGGCGTACCAACTGGCCACCTGAGTGAGTCGGCCTTTTCCCGAGGACTTCGATATCCAGCTCGTCGGGCTTTATGGCCTTCGTCAACCTCTTTTCCACGGACTTGCATCCCTCCTTTCCGCCCCTAGGGTAGACATGGTCGGTGGACGAGCCTGCGGCACGGGTCTTCCTTCCACCCCGAGCCGGACGCTTACTTTTCTGAATACTACACACCTGTTCCTCTGGAACCGACGTCTGTGTAATGTCTGTGAAAGATACAATTCGCTGGTCCTTCTCGGCCACCTGCATTTTAAGAGCATCTACCTCTTGTTTGGCCTTCACCAACTCCAACGCATGTTCTACAAACAACTCATACACGTCATCCAAGTCAGCCTCAATGGCGCTCAACTGTGTCTTTTCCTTTTGAGTTTTACCTGGCAAGGCTGCAATTATCTGTACTCTCAATTTACTAATTAGGTTTTTGGCAGCCAGCCTTCGGTAAGAACTCAATGTGGACTTATCAAGGTCCACTGAGAGACTACTCTCGTTAGTAGCCATTACTATTCCACGCCTTATAAAAATAAACAGCTTCAATTCCTTGACAGGTCTGCACTACCACTACTGGTTTCTCTGGCTTCCCGGAATTTTAAAAGAACCGGGACGACGAGACAGACTTAGACCTCGACGATTCTCTTCGTCGAAGAGCCGGGTGGCCTCGCCAAGGCGCCGCAACTTGTCCTATCCTGTGGTACGTAGATACAAAAAATAAAGTTTATAAAAAAAAGAAAAGTTCCAAACCAAGTTTGAAACTTAATCTGAACAAGAAATCAACTAAAACTATTTTCAATTAAGTGGATTTAAATCACACTGCTCACCTTGGACCTTGACGGTTATCACAAAAATGAAGGGCGTACCGTCAGAGTGTCTATGCACTACCAAATCTGCTTATAAACATCTCTTGACTGACAGCTAGAGTTAACGTACTCACAGGACGCCAGACAGTCCCTCCCCCCCCCCCCGCCCCGGTAAAAATGTGTAAAAGAAACTCGGCATTAATGGGTTCATTGGATTAGAAAAAGGTTTTTATAATGAAATTTGTAGATAATTTAATGCTCTTTCTTTTTGTAGCTAAGTATGGTACACAAATTTTTATAGTTTTCGAGTTGTAAGCAAAAAACTGAAAAAAAGTCCGAACATTTCGTAGATATTTAGTAGATTTAGTAGATTCTTTACAAAGTTTGCCCTCAAGATATTTTGGTGGGAAACTATTAATTCCTGTTATTAGCATACCTATAAACTGTTTAAAAACGTAAAATCTTCTAGAAAAATTTTGCATCTATTTCTGACTATTTGACTGGGCTTTATTTTTATATATTTAGATTTTCAATTAAAAAAATTATGAGCATTTATCCAAAATAAGAACACAAATTATTACAGAAAAACAGAGAAGTTGCAATAAAAATGCTAATATTGTATATTTTGTATAACAGAATTAAACTTCAGATAATAAATCTTGAGTTGGATATTTAAGAAACTGACTTAACAAAATTTTAGGAGTTTCTTTTAAATATTAAGCAATCAAAATATAACAAATTTTATAAATTTCTCCCTGATTTTTGTTCATGTTTGTTCGTTTGCTGACGCTTTTTCCTCCATCAATACTATCTTGAGAATGGACGTCTTGTTTAGCCATTTCCATCTGTTTAAACCCAATTCCCTTTTTAATACTAATCTAGCATACCTGCCAACTTTGCTACAGTTTTCCATAAAATGTGGGTTAAATTGACTCAGGTTAAACATTTTTCGAACCAGAATTTTTTTAAAAAGAAATTATACCAAATAAGTTCCACGTAGAAACATGAAATTGAGTAATTAATGATACATCTAAAATATTTTCTGGTTAGAAACCTATTTAACCTGGTTTAAATTAACTCACATTTTACGAAAGTTAAGTCGGAGGTTGGCAAGTATACTGTAGAAGGGAAAAAGAAACCATAAAAGATTATACGGTTCATGGTCATGGAAGTTTGAGTATCGGGTTTTCGTGACGGTAGTAAACTTTTCCATCAATAAATGCTTTGTGATTGAAAGAAAAATAAATTAAAATATTGAAAAATATCTAGTTCTACATTCAACAAACAGCTTCCTTTATCTTTCTGCTTTTGATATTTGAAATACACTGGTGTCCAAAATTAAGGACCAATCACAAAATGCTAATTTTTAAGTACGCAAATACTCAAAAGGAAATAATATAATTCGAATAATTACTATCTCTACAGAACAGCTAGTCCATATAACATCTCATTCATGTCACACATGGTCACAAGTGTCACAGTCACTCCGGTGAAGCAAAAAAATAGGAAATTCCCTACATCTCATTATGAGTCTCAAATGATCACTATATGTGACTCCACTGAGACGTCACTGTGACTGCTGCTTTGTGACGAGTCACCATGTGACTTTACAATGTAGTTACATTGTGACTCT
Source organism: Maratus speciosus (assembly GCA_963932465.1). Lineage (NCBI taxonomy): Eukaryota > Metazoa > Arthropoda > Arachnida > Araneae > Salticidae > Maratus > Maratus speciosus. Next base: position 521,052,844 of record OZ010787.1, on the reverse strand, counting down.
CATGTGACTGTCATCTGCAGACTCAATTTCAAAGTCATCGTGAACGCTGCATTGTGATAAGGTACCAAACAATGTCACATTAAAGTCACATGATGACTTTGAGGTGACAGAGAGACTACTGTGAAGTCACTATTGTGCTCTTTTGTGAAAAGTCACCATGTGACTATAATGTGATATTATTTGGTGACTTATCACAATGCAACATTCATGATGACTTTGAAATTGAGTCTAAAAATGACAGTCACATGAGAGTCACAATGTAACTACATTGTAAAGTCACCTGGTGACTCGTCACAAAGCAGCAGTCACATTGACATCTCAGTGGAGTCACATATAGTGATCATTTGAGACTCATAATGAGACGTGTGGAATTTCCTATTTTTTTGTTTCACCGTAGTCACTGTGACACATGTGACCATGTGTGACATGAATGAGATGCTATATGGACAAGCTGTGCTGTAGGGATAGTAATTATTTGAATTATATTATTTCCTTTTGAGCGTTCGCATACTTAAAAATTAGCATTTTGTGACGGGTCTTTAATTTTGGACACCAGTGTACATCTTGTGCATTTTTAATTTTCTTTCAGCCACTTTCCTCGGAAGAGCAAATTACTGAAAAATATAGGTCAATAAAATGGTAATATGCAAACGAAAAATAATTTTTACATCAATTGAATTAGTGTTTTATACACATTAAACATCAATACATTTTCAATTGTCCGAGTTTTTTTCCCCTGTACCAAAAAGAGAAAAAAAATCAAATGGTGTTTTATTTTAAAGTAGAATATCTTTTTTTTTTCATATTTTGAAACTTTTTTTAACACTCTGTAGAATGTTTTTAAATAAGAAAGGGCAGGCGGGTACTAACATTAGCTTCTTTTTAGTTCATTTAGTTCGTAGTGGCTCTAAATTGTTTTTTAGGTATGGTTTATACAGAAGTTCTCGGGTTATCCCTTGACTCATAGTGCATTAATGTTTTAAACATTAGCTTTTTATTTCATGCATAATTTTCAAATTCATGCTAAAAGAAATTTTTAAATCTTATATTGATTGCGGGGGTGGGGGAAGGCCCAAATTGTCTTGTAGTGCAGTTAATTTTCTAACATAGCCTTAGTTTAGTTTTGTCGTAATTTTAAAAATGCTCTTAACAGAGGACTTTACGGTCCGGACTCGGGCCCATTTTCATTCACGACACTCGGGCGAGGCCAGGTCTTCACTCTTTTTGGATTGGGCTTAGTCATTACTCCTTCCGGGCCGGACTGGACTCGGGACTTTCGCTTTTCAGAAGGATCGGCCAGGGTCTAACTTATTTTTTTCGTGCCGAGCTGGAACTGGCTTCATTCTTCCTAGCTCTGCACGGGCAGAAATTTTCAGTCCCTGTCTCGATCCAGCCGTATGAAAATCATTGTCTCGGCGTAGCCTGGTCCGCATAAAAATGAATTAAAATGCGGCACGACACAAAAATTTTTGCAAAAAATGTATGTCTTTTTAAATCGCCATTATTCTACAACTAAATTTTAAAATTTATTCTTTTTTAAGAATAGTAGCAATAAAATTAAAATACTGCAATAACTATGCAACTATTGCAAATGCAATAAAATTAAAATACTGACTACGGAGCCACTTTTGGTGCTGCTCGCACCTAGCATTGAGACCTGGTGCATTTTAAAACCCTATATTACGAAGTTTGAAAATCGATAACATTTTTCTGTTAAAATAATATTTCTTGATTATACAACAGCATAACTTTCTGAAAATGCAATTTTCGAGACCACTTATCGGACGTTATTAACATTGAATTTTTTTAAAGAAAAGCATTTAAAAATACCTTATTCCCCCGCATTAGCCGGCATGCCCCCTTAAATCTAAAAAAGAAGAATTTTGGTCACTTTTGGCCATTTTTTATCATTTAGCTTCCGTTTAACGAAAAATTTATATCTGCCCTCGGGGTCCCGGGGCAGCTGCCCCACATGTCCATGCATCAGTCACACCCTGCAAATTCAAGGTCTATGGTTCATGGATTAGCTTTAAATTAGTACTTTCAATTCTCATAATTAATAACAGAATCTCGTCTATCACCCTCTTCATCTTCATAACTCTCATTTCTGTCATTGAAATTCTGGAAGTAACGTTCAGCTGTGAGTTCACTAGTTAATCACTGGCCAATACATGGTTGTTATTGTGTGCATTTACACGGCTTTTATCTCCCATTTGGAACTGGTACAAAAATCTTAAAAACTTTTATCTTTTCCACAGCCTTTTTAAATGAAAACCGCAATTTTTTTTCACAACCTAACACACAAGGCAGAAAACGTTAAAAATATTTCTAACTTTTTGCGTTGGAGAATAGGAAGCAGACATTTTATGAGATGGGGAAGGGATTTAGATAACGCATCATTAAAGCACTGTAATTCGAAGAAGAACAAAACTTCTCACGTATCCACTGAATCTGACAATGAAATAAACATGATTTATCGTCAATGGCCCGATCGTTTACAACGTAATTTACCACAAACATAGATCTTAGTAAAATAGGGGGGCCTGACTATAGAGATAACGGGGCCTGACTTTTGAAATGTTATCTGTGACCTGAGTAATTATAGGTCAAATTCAAACGCTTATGAGTAATCCTGTGTCTCTGGCATATTCTATAAGCCTTCTTTGATCACAGGGTCTTGCAATTGAAGAGCTAAGTGGAAGAACATGTTAAGTAACAAAAATTACATTTCAAGAAATTTGAGGCGAAAGTTTTTGCTGTAAATTTTAATGACTTATTTTTTGTTTGATACCATGTGTTTAAAATATTAACAGGTATGGTACTAAACTCTTTCAGAGAAACTTATTCATATTTAATTTTCAAATATTAAAAATTATTAATATTATTGACATTATTAAATACTAGATAGTACCCGTCAATATTTGACGGTAAATAACTTGAATGTTTCATTAGAAAAATTCTTTAATTTTTAATGAGTTGCTTTTAAATTAATTATTGAAATTGTAACAAATTTCTATATTGCATAAGTGATAGCCTATTGATAAGTGAAGCCTATTTCTTTAAAGCGATTGAGGGTACTGTCAGCCAAACCTGTTCAATGAAGTCAAAGAATTTTAACTTTATAATTTACAACCAATTATACTTATTTTTACCTGAAATTTAACTAAAAATAGTGGGTTGAGCATTTATTTTTATTTACTGTGATCTCATTTTTACGAAAAAATAACAGTATTTATTTTTATTTATTTATTATGATTTTTTAACTATATGACCATTAAAAGCTGCCACGAATTTTATTTTTATCAGTCTCATTCTCTAAAAGCCCAAATTTGAAACTTGGTGCGGTTAACGATTTATAATATATAATTTTTATTACTTGAATTTTATTTTATATTTTTATACATTTTTTAAATATTAAACCATGGATATCAAGGTAATTTTTTTATAGTTCTTATATTAATATTTTTCTTTCTTTCCGTTTTCTTTTTTTAAGGAAAAGAAAGGTAAACTTTTCTTTCTGACACACACACACACACATATTCTTGATAATGGTCAGAAAATATAACAAAAATTGTAGATCAGCTCAATTTATTTAATTGATAATTATATTTAAAACATTTTAGCTTAAATATTCTAAATATAAAATTATCATTATTATTATTTTAAATATTGTTCAGCGTTAAATTGTATTTAATTATAAAGCATTCAAATAATAATAATAATAATAAAATAAATATCATATAACCTCTCCTCAAGTAAAATATGTCATTATTGAAATAAATTTTCGCGAAAAATATTACAGAAATCATTTTGATGGGCGTTGGGTTCGAACCTGCTATCCACTACAAAATATCAGACCTTTAAGCTGCTGCTTTAGACCGCTCAGCCACCAGTAACTCGTTCTCCATCCATTTAAATTGAAGAGGGTTGACGCATGTGCAGATGTCCCGAAATGGGTCTACTTAAAATGTTGCCTTTGCGTTTTAATATATATGATAATTTTATAGTTTTTGAAGGTTTTAAAAAACTGAAGAAGAATAGATGTTATATACAACGTAGATTAAATAAAGCAGTTGTTCGACTTATAATACGGCATCGGAATGCTTAAGCCTAACATGGCCGAAATAAAATGGCTGATTTTAACGAAAGATTATCAAGATCCGGATGAGTTCACTCTGGAAGCGTTATACACTTAGCACTATTATACATATAATTAAAATATTAAATATTAATGAATAATGTCTTAAATCTTCAAGACTAAATAGAATCTTAGTATTTTAGCTTCACCATGTGATAAGATACCTCATAACGCTTTCATCCAAAAGATAAAAATTTTTTTTTAGAAAATGTAGCATAACATGTTCATCCACTCAGCTCTTAAATTGGTAAAGCAGTTTTGAACATTGGTAAAAACAAATTCTCACTTGGACTAACAAATGTTGGCTATTCACATATAAGGAAATTAACTAATTCGTTATTTGACCAAACCTTGATCAAATTGTCTAGCAGATATAGTGTGGAATTCGGCCAACCAAAAAGTGCTAAAAAATTGTATCCCGTAATGTTGAACGATTCAGAACTGTAAATGGTGATCACAACGACATCTGGTAAACATTGTATAAGGATTCAATTGAGAAAACTTTTCGGCCAGTGAAGAACTAGCAGATGTCACTGCGATCGATATTTTTCTTTCAGCAACATTTATGGGATACAAGTTTTTTAGCACTTTTTAAAGCATTAGCATTACTGGAGTAGTCGGTTTTCCACTCTATCTTCTAGACGCTGTACTACGGGCCTGATCAAATATCAGATCTGACCAAGGACAAAAACTATTCTTCGGTCAAATTTTATCTTTGATTGTTTGATTCAAGCAAATGATTGCTTGTTGAAAATTAAGTCAAAGAAATCATTAATTCCAAAACTCTTAGAATTACAGAATCTTTTAAATTAAACTCTGAATGACTTTTAAAAAATAAAACAACGCATTTCAGTTTTGCACACAATTCATCACAAACTTGAGTGGCATTTTATTTATCTACCTCTTTTCTACTGTATAATTTTTAATTCAGTATTCTTTTGAGAGTTACATTCAGGTGTGATACAGTAAGTTCTCTAAATTTTCATACATACAAGCTAACTTTTTGCGCTTAAATTATGAATCCTTAATTCAGGATATTTTACTTATTGTTACTGCTTAGTATTTTTAAGTATATTAGTATATTAGTAAAGTTTCCAACCACTACTTTTAGCAATAAAAATTTTAACAAGGGAACCATTTTTCGCGAAGCTAGGATTTAGCATTGAGAACTTGTGCATTTTATAGCCCTTAGGCCAAAGTTACAGTTCTGAAAATGCAATTGATGAATGCGATGCAATGCAATTTTTGAGATCATTTATCGGGATGTTAACATAGAAGTTTTCTTAAAAAAGTACTTTAAAATACAAATTTGTTAATAAAAAAAATAAAATATCGAAAAAATTTAAATATTGCCTCAAGAAAAGAGCAGGGAAGGAGCGCGTTTCTCCCATGCCTCCCACCGCTTGTGTACGCCCATAATTTCAAATATCAAAATCGATAATTTAAAAAGTCGTAAATTTTCAGAAAAATAAAGATAGAAATTAAGTGTAAATACGAAGTAAATATTTTTTCCTTCATAAGGTAAAAGAGGTTATTTGTTGAATGTAGACCTAGATATTTTTCAATGTTTTAAAATATTTTTCTCTTTCTCTTAAGACCTTCATTAATGCAAAGATGTTTACTCTTTTTTGAACATATTTGTGATCATGAAAATGTTTACTTGAAAATCGATAGCATTCGAAAAACAATATTTCTTGTTGATACCGAGTTTACGAAACTGATTAATACTAAAAAATACTTGAATACTGATTAATACTTGTAAAATGTATTTGGAAACGTTTCCGAAAGTTACGGGCAGCAAAAGAAACTTTTATTTTTGAAATGTTTCTTTAAATAACGGAAATCTATAGGATTCTGAAGAGAAAGGATTATTTTCTATGAAAGCGTGGGTATCTCGGAAGAGGTAATGTTATATTTTCAAAAATCTTCTAGTTAGATCAAGAAACATTTGAAGAACTCAGCTGATAAACGTGGTATCTGTCAAAAAAAGTGTTAATCATATGATTGAAGATAATCAATGGTCCTCTATCATCTGTTAAACTATTTGAAAAACGCTAATACTCACAGAGATTTTAATTGATAAGGAGGCATTTGACAATAAACGGAATTAGATATTTGGAACTTTAAAGGTTCATTTTCTTAAAATGATGATTGCGTCACTTACCACCTTTATAATATGAGCTCATCATTTCTCTTCTTCCATAGTACACAGTTTAAAATCTTTCTAGTGGATGAATAAGTTTAGATTATCCCAAAATAAAATAAACATTCAAACTCTTGAAATTAACCAACCCAGATGTTTCGGCAACTTCAAAACCAATTAAATCAGAAAATATCTTTATTGGTGGTTTCAAAACACTTTAATCAACCAATTTGTGAACTTTATTTTACTTCCTTGTTTAAATGACTGATATTGCGCTCCATAGTACACTATGACGCAAAAGTTTAGACAATGAAGAAATTCTTACATACTTTGAAAAATATTTATTCAATTTTCAAATCACTGCTTGAAATTAATGTGCTGTACATATAAACAATATTTATAACAAAGAAAAGTGGAATTGTGCATATTGCAATAAATTAAATGGTAACAAAAATAAACTGCTGTCTCAAAAGTTTAGACACAAATTAAATAAAATCGAAATAAACAATTTTTAAAACCTGGTTCGCATCCATGCTTATGTATTACGTCATATACACGAGATTGCATGGAAGAAACTAAATCTTGCATAGTTTGTGGATCGATATCGTACCATGCATTCTCAATAGATGTCTTAAGTTCCTTTTCAGAAGAGTATTGTCTAGCGTTGCTATAAACTTTGCGACACATGATGCTCCAAAGGTTTTCTATAGGGTTAAGATCTGGGCTACATGCTGGCCAGTCGAGAACTCTTATATTATGGGAATTAAACCAAGATTTTGAATGTTTTGCAGTGTGAATTGAAGCATTGTCTTGCTGAAATTCCCACTGAGGACCCCCTAGAAGCTCAGCAAACGGCAGTAGGTTTTCTTCTAATGTCTGTGTATATGTCTGTGTTTGACGACCACTGGTGAAGGTCAGAGATACTTGTCCATTATAGCAAAAGGCTGCCCAAACCATCACCGAGCCCCCTCCTTGTCTGCGACTAAAAAAACGTCGAGGTTCCTTCCGCAAGTCATGCCAATACGATAAACAACCATCTGGACCATCCAGATTCCACCTTTTTTCATCGCTAAATATGACTGACTGCCATTTCTCTCCATATGACATATGCTTTCGAGCCCACATAAGTCTTTGTAACTTATGATATGGTTTCAGAGCTGGTTTCTTCTGCATTTTGCTATAAACGATTGTTCCTTTTTCCAAAATTCGTCTACGAATCGTATCCTTTGATACAGAGAGTCCCGATGAGCTTTGAACTCCACGTACGCTCATTTGTTGAGTACTCGCTAGTCTTTGTATCAGGCGATCCTCTCGTACATTTGTCACACGTGGCCTCCCAGACCGACATTTTGCTTTATATTCGGAACCACTCGATAAAACTCGATAAATAGATTTTTTTGACCTATTAATAATAGCAGAAATTTCAGAAACGCTCTTCCCTTCACCTTTCAACTGCCAAATCCTTGAAACCTCATTCACTTGAATTTCTTTAGCTCTCGGCATGTCGACTATGAAGCGCAATCGTTTGCAGAACTTATGTACTCCAAATTTGTGACATTATCGATTCTAAATTTGCATATGCCAGCGAATATTCAAAGAAATTTAGAATAGTGTCTAAACTTTTGCGACAAGCACATTTGAATTTTTATGAAAAAAATTAGTATTATAGCAAATAAAACGACTGTCTTTTGTACATAGCATTTTAAATCAGTTTTTGAATATATTTACAGGTTTTTGTAATTCTGACGTCATAATTCTACATTTTAAAGCTGAATGACGTCATTGTCTAAACTTTTGCGTCATAGTGTAATAACTTTTATGAACCACATGTACTCTTAAGTTTCACAGACTTTTTTAAATGATTGTTTATTTTTTCTCACGCGGCTTTGTGCTTTTACGCTGCATCTGTGTTTCCCACTTTTTGAAATGTAATCACTCCGACCATACGGAGTTTCTAAATACTCCAAAAATATTGTTTAATTATATCCTCTTGAAAAAGAAAATGAGTCGTTATTTTCGTCGTAAACACATATTAATACATATTATCTTTCAGCTTCTCATGGATACACTTAAAACGTCTTCAAGGTGTTTTTCACAGAATAGTTCTTTTAAAATAAAACCAAATCTTAGCACTAAACAAATGGATGAATCTATTTACGACCAACTATCACGGATCCCTGGGATAATCCACGCACAAGGTGACGATTTACGAGCTGAAGGGAAATTGATGAATAAAAGGTAAGCGATTCTCCTTACTTATCTCTATTTATAAAACGCGGCATGCAAGCCACAAGGAGATTTTATTTTTCTATTTTGTTTAAATATGAGAGAGCGCGATTTCGCTACTGAGCGTGGATAATTTTTGGCTTGACAGGCCATAAGTTCCAACGTAAACGCATAGCACGAAAGCTTTACATTCGTGACCATGTGTTTTGTCGATTTATTTTTACTCCTGAAGAACGACCATTATAAATTTTCGAAACACACATAGTATTTTAATTTTGTGCTGTCATAATAAATATTTTTATTTTCATGAATTATCGCCATTATTTTTTCAGAATATAACTTGAATCAATATTTTTTGTTTGCATAAAAATAATGTTCTATAGAACACTGTACTTTATCCTATTCACTCGTCTCTATAGTTTTTTTTTTTTCTAAAGGAAACAAAATACTTAAATTCCAGATGTAGAATTTGCACAGAAACCGACATTCTTGTTTCCTGAGAAAATAGATTGCTTTATAAATTATTCCGAAAATTGCCTTTCAGACTCGATTGAAGTAAACCAGTGACATTTAAGCCGGATTTACAGAAAAATACATGCGGCAGTTTATTCGCCTACGCAAAAAAGTATTCGCTTTAATAAAACGGAAAGGTTTAAAATTTAAATGAGCAGCCGTGTTTCAAATTTTAGTATTTAATTGAAAAATATGTACTTTGTTTCGGACAGAAGCTAAAGAATGTATAATGTATCAATATATTTTTACTGCTTATTATTAAAAAAAATTGGAAAATTTTGTTATTTACTGAAAAAGACACAAAAACTCAGAGATAAGTGCATTAAAAATTTAGATGCAATAACTTAAGTGATAAATTTTATTTCACGTGTAAGAATAACATTTGGATGGTGTAAAATCCCTTTCTTTTGAATAAATTGAATTCAGTTTTTGAGATAGGAATTAAATAGGTTACCAATTTAATGCTAAAATAATTTAGTAACTTTAGTTAAAAAGCAAGTTCGTGACAATTTGTTAACACAAAATAATAAATGACTCAGGACAAACAAAATATGCAAAGAAATTGCCCCACTTACATAACTTTTCTTTGCTATACTCAGGGCTCCCACTGGTCCGTTTTTTTGAAAATCAGTAATTTTTCAAAAACAAATTCATGGTAGGTTTCTGCAATAATTGCAAGAAAAACTCCCTTCTAGGTAAGTTTCTATGAAATTCATAAAGAAGATTTTTTTTTTTGAAAAATAGTGGTGTTGAAAAAACGGACCGAGTGGGAGTACCCTGTATACTTGAAAAAATTATATTTTTACCACAACAGTTTCTCGCACGCTCAAAAATATAGTTCATGCCATTTTGATAGGTTATATTGGTGAACAGCCATAGGCAATTTTTGAAATTCACGTTTTGGATGGTAGAAAGTTTTCTTTCCCTTCACCACTGAGAACTTCTTGATCTATTAATAACCAATATTACATCACAATTGCTTTTGAAGAAATATTGTACAAAATCAGTTTCTATCCTGCTCGATCAGCCGGTAAAAATCATTGCCAGCATTATCTGATGAGTAGTACGCTGTAAGCGATGTCTTAAACATTAATTGCAAATAGAAAATGAGGAGTAAAACAAAATTTTTCTCATTACCGGCGACACGTTTAAGGGGGCGACGCATTAACGACACTCCGCTGTATTAGGATGTTGTTTTGATGATTCAGAGCGAGGTAGAAATATGGATTCTTTACATTAAAACATATATTTTGAACTTTCAAAACCAAGCTCGTATTAATCCCTTGACATATCATTAAACACAAAAGTAATGTATCTAGAAATACTATTTATTTATCGGTTGTTATGGCATTCAAATGTAGCTTTATATCTTGTTCAAAATACTTTATTTGAATAACAAAACGTCAAACTTAGTGTTACAACAAAAAATAAATATATTTTATAACTATTGTGTTAGATGCAAATTATTAATTAAAATTTTCTAATGTATGAAATTTTTCAAAATAGTTCGGAATGTGCAATGTTCAGTAAATGGTATTATGTTTGGAATATTTCTTTATCTTCCCATTTCCATTCTTCTATACTTTCTGATGAATCTGATTCATCACTGCTGGATAAAGGTCTTACTCGTTTACGAACATTTAGGAATAAACTACTCTCTTCAGAAATTTCGATCGAACTACTGGCCGCATCTTCATCCTCACTTTCGGAAAATAAATTCGTTTCGGACATACCGTTCGATTATTTTTAACGTTAAAAGCTCTAAACTGTGCGGAATTATTAATTTGTTGATATAGAAATGATCTTTGATTGCACAGTAAACAACAACTCGCAACGGAATGTTGAAGACGTCTGAGACACGTCAATTATTGTTTTGACATAAGAAACAAATGACGTCTCCCAGACATCTTCGTATGTCAAGGGGTTAAACTTTATTTAAAAACGTGCCTTATGTTCTCTAAATTTCTCGATGATTGTAGGCTAACTACGAAAACTACGAGGCTTGTAGTTTTCGTAGAACCATAAGTTTTTCCGAGTGGTTTCATCTAAATCCAATGGAACAAAAAGCAAGGGAGTACACTAGGGTTACCTCAATATACCAGGGTGGCTTTGAACAAACGCACATCAATTTTACAAGTCTGCCAATTTTAAAAATCACGTTTGCTTACCAGTTTTTTAAAATAGTGTAACTTGCCTTGTTTTCTCTTTATTTAATCTGTCATTAAATGACGCGAGTATAACAAATAAAAAAAATGATAACATGGCCACCTATCCTACCAAATACTTGTTACCGTTTTATTTAATCGCAAACGATTGTTACAAATTATGCGGTAAAACTAGTCGAAGATTACTTTTCGTAAAATACTAGTGACAGATGCGAAGACACTGCGCAATCAGGATATGCCAAAACACGGTGTCCTCCCGGGTCAAAATACAGTAAACTACGTCTACGGCGGAATCTGCGTAAGATGGAAATCTGTTTAGTTCAGAAAGATTTTCAACTTCCGAAGAATCCGTAGACATAGAGAAAAGTTTGTCTAAGGCGGAATATTGTTTACGGTGGAATATTTTCTCAGTCTTGACAGATTCCACTTTAGTTTACTTTATATATAGCGTTTAGCCGAAGATTTTATTTAATTTTTGCATTTTTAACAAAATAGTGTTCAAACACAACGTATCGGCTTTCAAGGAAAAAATAGAGTGTTGTTTTCTTAATAAGGAAGAATTAAAAATAAAAAGACAAGGACTAGATAAATGTATAAGCTTTAATTTTAAAGAAAAAAGCAGGGAAATTGGTTCACCCGATTGCCAAGGTATTTCAGGTACCGACTTCAAAAACTTTATTTCTAGAAAATCAGGTTTAAAATTTTGGAACAAATACCGTTCGCTAGTACACTGGGCAGTAAGAAATTGCTTTAACTTCTATGTCTGTTTAAGTCTTTAAAAATGTCTTCAAAAGAAAAAAGAAAAAGTATAGTTTATTTTTTGGCGTTGAAAAACTCCCATAACACCTTAAATAAGAAATTTGAACTTCATGTTCCCTGAATTTTCTGGAGAGCAGGGATATGTTTTGGAAGAAACTGGGTTCTTTAAAGGACCCTTCACAAAACTTTTCTCTTTAAAACAGGATATTTCACAAAATTCTTTGTCTAAAAAATAGACATTTCACAAAACTTTCACATCTCCGAATTAAACCTTTCACGAATTTAATCATTTAAAAGTCAAATAAGATCTATCACGTTCACACATATAAAGAAAATATATGAATTTTATATGCATATATTTTCTTAAAAATTTATAAACAAGAACCTTAATATAATGATAATTTCAATTTAAAAAAGTTATGACAAAATTTTTCGCAAATATTTAAAGCTGTTAATAATTTTACAAAAACAGGACCCTGTGAGAAAAGTCTGGACAGACCTCTGAACAGGGAGCTTTCAAAAAATATATTTTTTTAATTTTTTGAACAGTTAAAGTTTCTAGAATAGCCCTCAAAACCGTTTTCTGTTCCACCCAATATTCAAGTTGCGACAACCAGTTTAACGGACTGGTGTTACAGCTGACAAAAGAGCTGAAAAGAACTTTAAATGCGTCTTTCTTAAAATAAGGTTTTTTCTTTTAATCGGCGTAAGTTCTTACGCTTAACGTCTTCAGACCTGAAGGTAAAATAACACTACAAATGCACATTCATTGCTTTTGCACAAACAAAAAGACACCCTAGATGACAGAAGAATCCCTTTTTCTGAAATGGATACTTTAGGGGACGGGTCATTTAGGTTCATAAACAGGGATCTAAAATGACTAGCCTCCTTAAAATATCAATTTAATGATCAATAACCTAAATTAATGCAATAAAAAATTTAAGAACTTTAAGAACTTGATCTGCAAATCCTCATTTTTTTTTTTTTTTTTTTTTTTTTTTTTTTACTGTAAAGCGTTTAAGTTAAATAATTGTGAATTTTTTTTTTTACTTTTTTGGTCACACTGTCTTGAAGGCATTTTGAAAACTCAGATAAAAATAACATTTATTTTATAAGGAAATAAGCATCAATGCTGCCATTGATTGGATTTGTTCCAAAGCCAAAAACATTCAGTTATTTAAAAGTAAAGTTAAAATGTAACAAAATCAAACAGTTTAGTTTTTATGAGGAAAACAATAGAGGTGCACATTTGTGTACCTCGGGTCTGAAGAGGTTATATCCCTCAAGCTATTGACGTTTTTTCCCCCTTTTTTCCAATTAAAACTATACTTTTTAATTTCTTTAAGAAATACCAAACCTTTACGAAATTAATTAATTTTTTTATGTAATTTCATTTTTTTAAACTGTTTTGAAAATAAAAAATTAGTTCCGAAAATTGACCTCAAATTTCAAACAGCAACCGTTTAGGAATTTTTTTATTTATCTTATTTTTAAGCTTTGCATCTATCTAATTTATACTATTTTAACAATTCATGCGAATTTATCGTTTCAGATTACTGTTAAGGTCGCAATCACCTACAACATTTTACTGTGAACGCCGAAGATAGTAAACATTGGAGGAGTAGATCGATTAAAATATCAACATTTTTATAGGAAAATATTCCCACACTTAGGCAAAAGTTTAATAAATTCAATGCAAAAACCCATTTTCTTCTGTGTATATTATTTTAACAAAAGAAAAATTCCTGAAAATGCCCTAAAAATCAAGCTGTATCAGGAGAAACGCCTCTTACATCTTTAATCTGAACTCCAAGTTCCCTGAATTTTCTTAAATTGAAAACACTAATTTAATCTTAAATTTAGAGAATCCTTTCATGAGCAGCTGAGCAACAGCAATTACTATAAAACAGCGAAATTATATTGAATTAGATCTGAAATAGAAGAAGCCGTATAGAGCTGTTTTCTCAGTAAACTCTCCAACACGCACACACAGAATAAATAAATAAAAATAAAATTAAGTAAAATAAAAAATAACATCCTGTCTATGCTTATCGTGCCCGAACAGCTCAGTAATTAAAAACTTGCATACCATTTAAAATCAGCTTTTTCATTATTAATTAATCAGTATTCTAACTTGGGTTTCTCTCAGTATTCTATACAGAGTGTTTCAAAATGGTATATACAATTTAAATGATTATAATTGTCCGGATCATCTTCATTGATAGCGTGGACTAATCTTGGAATGTAACTTTTTCAATGTAGGGGCGTTAAAATGCGATGGACATTGGATTTTGAAAGTCCTACCTTCTCAGCTGCTTTCCGAACAGATTACTTGCCTCTTTCCATTTGCGAGGCTTGTTGTTGATCTTGGTTTTCTCGAACGTTGATTGTAAAATTTTTGAATTTCCGAACAGATATACTAGCCTCTTTCCATTTGTGGGATTTGTTGTTGATCTTGGTTTTCTCGAGAAAGTTTCACCTCCCTCAAACTTTTCTCTACTTCTAATCGACTGTAAGTCACTTATGGGCACTTATGTTGCAAACTCGTTCTTAAACTGTCTCTGAACTTCATCTATGTTTTCGTATTTCCAGTAACATGCTAGGAAAAATTTCCTTCGCTCAAAGCTTAGTCTAATTTCAGCAATTATTTAAAGTTAGTAAAACATGAAATGAAAAGAAGAACATGCCAGTAATTGCCAAATAAGCAGTGTGCACATTCTTTTTAACCATACAGAATTGTTGGGCCAATGTTGGCTAATTGTGGAATCCCACGTTGATCAACACTAAAAAAAAATGCCTTGCTGTTGCTCATTGGACAACGAACCATTTGCCCAAAAAGTTGCAACAGTGGCCCAAACTTTAGTTGCTCAGATATCGGTACAATTCGATGAGGTCCGATGAAATTATTTTTGGTCTGTCGAACAACTCTCCAAATTATGGTATATACAATTTAAATGATTATAATGGTCCGGATCATCTTCATTGACAGCGTGGACTAATCTTGGAATGTAACTTTTTCAATGTAAAATGCGATGAGCATTGGATTTTGAAAGTCCTACATTCTCAGCTGCTTTCCGAACAGATATACTAGCCTCTTTTCATTTGCGGGGTTTGTTGTTGATCTCTGTTGGTTATTTCCAAATGGATCCAAAAAATAACATCGATTAGACCATTACCTGTGCTACTTGGACTATTTGTCTGAATATCTGCTCTGTCAGATTTCCTTGTTTTGTTTTCATGTATTATATTAATTATTTATCGCACTGAATTCGTTGGTATATTCTTAGAACTTTTGGAAAAGAATATCCGTATCCGCCGTAGCCTTTCGTGATCCATCCTGAAGATTGTAACTTCTTGCCTCCAAGTAGTTTAAAAAAATGGAAAACAGCAAGCATTATTTATTTTATAAATTTTATTTACCTGTAAATTATCATTGGATATGCAAGTTCCTAGAGACTACTTCTTGATACTGTCAAACAATACTTGCCTATGTGTTTTAGGAATTCCATCAAGTTCAATTTTCGTCATCTTCTGCAGTTGTATATCCTATTTTGGCAAAAAGTTTACCTGCTTTTGAAAAAAAAAATGTTGTTTATTGACAGTTAAAAACCTTTTATGAATTATACAAAATTTCATCGAGTTTTATAGTTTGTATTTAATTTTGTACATAAAAAAGTATATTTATTAACCTATAACTACTGTCACAGAAATTGTTACATAGCTACTGTAAACGATCTGTGAGAGAAAGAAGACTAAAAAGCTAGATTAACTCTGCATCCCCTGGGAGGGAGTTGGAGAGGGAACTACATCTCAAGATCTGTCATGGATGTTACAAATGAAATTTTGTTAGATGGTGAATTTTAGAACAAAAAAGCGGTATATGAAGGATTTTTTGAAAATCGGCTTCCTGACCTCCCGGGCGGTGGTAAAACCATATATCGGGATCTATCAAGACCTTACAGATAAAAACTTTTAGGATGGTCACTCTTAATGTACAGGTATGATGGACGAGGGTTTCTATTTAATTCGCCTCCCTTCCCCGGGAGGCAAAATTATATCTCATGATCTATCAAAGACTTACAGATGAAATTTTGCCGATTGGTGAATTTCAGAACATATGAGCGAAATACGGACGGATATTTTTGAAAATCCCCCCTCTGACCCTCTAGGAGTAATCGACAGCTTAGAATATATCAAGCCCTTGTAGATGAATTTTTCAAGGATCAAGACTTTTAAACTGTTGGCAGTGGAGTACAGTGCTTTTTAAATTCTTTTCCCAGCCTCCCCCCTCCCCCCCTGGAGAAAAATTCTATCTTTCGATTGGTAAGACATCACAGTTGAAATTTAGCTAGTTGCTGAGTTTTAGAACATAGGTGCGGAATACCGAATGATTTTTTGACAATGAGACCCCTGATCCCCCAGGGGTGAAAATCATCTGTCAGGATCTAACAAGGGCTTACAGATGAGATTTTCTAGGCTAGTGACTCTAAAAATGTAGCCGTGATGTAAGGAATTTTTCATTTTTGCCCAGTGTACCCCGTGGCTAAGTTATAGCTCATGATCATCAGAATATTCCAGATGAAATACTGCTGAATGGTGAATTGACAAGTAGGCCCTTCATATTCGCGGTGGTAAAGGCGTCAAGGTTGCAGTACCATTTTCAACTCATGGTGACTCCATTGCACATCACGCCCCACCAGCGGCTGAGAGGTTCTGTTCTGAAAGCTGGTAGACGGTAGGGGCTGATACGAACCCAATCGCGCAGGTCGGCCTAACCATTCGGAGTTTCCCGTGATTTTCTTCAAACCTTGGGTAACCTTGCGTAAATACGGGTTAGGTTCCCTTAGAAAGACCCCCCCCCCCACGGAGGGCACCCCCCCCCCTTGGGCCTATATCCCTCGAGTAGATAATCGGCCGTCATAAACAACACTAACACCATTGCACATCACACTTTGTATAGTTCCCGGCTATAATCTTCGGTTATGTCAATTTACGAATTTCGGTCCTGTCCTCATCTCGACGAAGGCTTATAAGGGGGCATAACATGTCTGACATATGTTTTCAATTAATTAAATAAATAAGGGGTCGCAGCTAATCTCTGCCTTTATGATCAGAATACCTTACGAAAGCAAGCATTAAAGTTTATTCTTTGACTTACCTTGATACAAAAACTATAAGTAACATTTTTTGAAAAATTAGCAGGTAAATAATTTAGAAAAAAATTAACTTTGTAACCATATCTCTGAGATGAGATTTTTTTTATCCAACTGACTCCAAAATCGAACTGTGAAAAGAGAATGACTGTTTAATTATTACAGTAAAAAGATTTATCCGCTACTTTGAGCAATCTTTTTGCGTGATTACCTCGATTTTAGGTATTTGCTTTTTAAAAAATAACGATTTAGTAAGGTTTTTGAAAGGCCAACAAATGTCTCTCTATTCAAAAGTATGCAGAAGAAATCTACAGAAAAATCTGAATAAATAGTTTTAAAATTTCAAAATGTGGCTGTTTTTCCATTAATTACCTTCCTGTGTGCCGTGGCATCCTTAGTAGAGCGATTCGCTATGCTTTTTTTCGTAGTTTCCATGGGCGGATATCGAGAAACTTAGTCAAAGGGCGCTTAGGGGACCGGATCCATTCCCCTTCCGAATCGATCATTTAAAAAATATAATCACTGGACACATTCTGCCTATTTTCAGAAACTCGTGTAAAATCATCCCTGCTCACCCTTCCCCCCCAAACAAAATCCTGGCTACGCTATCAGCATCTAATCCCCAATTTATAATGGGATATATATATATATATATATATTATATTAGTCTCATCGCTTAGTGATGCATTTTCCCAATATTAACTTGTATTTCATATGACAAATGCTCTGTTTTGGAGAAACTTCTTTGTTTCAGGATTAGTGTTTGCCAGGTTCAGTGTCACAAAAAATCGGGACAGGGAAGCAAGAAAAGCGAGACAGCGGCTTCTATATCGAGAGATAAAACCACAGCAAACCCTTTGAAAATGGAACCTGTCCAAAGCGGAATCCTCTTTTAAACGAAAAAAATCTCCTATAGTACGAACACCATACAGTTATACCTGCTAAGACGAAAGCCTGTTTTAAAAGGATTTTTTTCTCCGGTTCCTTAGCGACTGAAACAAAACTCCAATTTAGCTTGTATAATCGTACAGTATTCCTATCGTAGGGACTATGAAACTTTTACTTTTAAAACAGAACTCCTTTATAAACATATTCTGTTTAGACATATTTTAAAGGAAAAATTACCGTAAAATTTGTGAAAACAGTATCGCTCGGAACCGCAAAAAATTCCGTTTTAGACAGGTTTCCGTCTAAGTCTGTTCGGTTTGTAAGATATTCCTTTGGAAGAGACTATATAAATTTTCTGTTATAAATAGGTTCTCTCTTCACAGGTTTTACTGTATCAATTCAATGCGGGCTAACGAATAGCATGGTACTAGAAGAAATTTTAAAGAATGTGTGTATCATGAAAAATCGGGACTTTTAGCGTCTTGCGCAGTGGTTACGCGGTACAGGTCTTGGAGCCCTTTAAAATCGGGATGTCCCGTGTAAATCAGGACACATGTCAACACGATTCAGGATGGAGGATGAAGTTACTGTGTTATGATCTACGTGACTGTCTTGGAGATCCACCCTTGCTTAGAACCGTTATCGTAAGCACATATAATCCAAGATATGCTATTACAATAAACCTTCTTTGAACTAGATATTTCTGTAGTTAAACTCTTTTATAAACAAATATATTACATATCAGAACAAAGTATTACCTATATAAATTTCTGTACGACTGTCAGATTTTAATACTAATTAAAGAACAAGTAATATAAAAATTTTGTTTTTAAAGTCAATTCCTACTTAGGTCATCAAAGAAAAATTTAATATAATCCCTTAAGCTAATATTAGTTTTTGTTGCATTAAAATATCTCAATTTGTTGATTCTCTATAAGCAACTAGGTTTACAATGGAAGTCTATGGGAATTTGGCGAAATATTTGAGATATCGCCAAGTTGGCGTCA
Source organism: Maratus speciosus (assembly GCA_963932465.1). Taxonomy (NCBI): domain Eukaryota; kingdom Metazoa; phylum Arthropoda; class Arachnida; order Araneae; family Salticidae; genus Maratus; species Maratus speciosus. The sequence continues at coordinate 521,033,852 of OZ010787.1, read as the reverse complement.
CTTTTGGTGACTCATTTTGGTAGCCAAATTTGGCGATGTATCGCCAAGTTGGCGACAAACTTGGCTGTATTTGGCGACAGAACAGGGTCCCCCCCCATGGTAAATCCTCTTATAGATATGAAGATGCATTAAATGCTTCAATAACCAATGACCGCCATTTTGTCTCCCATGTAAAAATAAAATTAATTAGTTAAATTTAATTAATGAATTAATATTTGAAAAAAAAACTGTATTAACATCAATTGTCATCCAGTACAAGTTTAAAAAAAATATTTCAACTTGATAGGATGAATAATAAGTATTTTATTAACGATTGAAAATTTGAACAAGATATATAAATAAATAAATAAATAAATAAATATAAGGAGAGTGTGAACTAATAGTAGGAATTGAAAAACAAAATCAGAATCTCTTTTAGTGTACTAATAATCATATATTTAAAATAAGGATGAGAAATTATGCGTGCGATTATGAAACACTTTCCAACACTTTCAAAATACTTTAACAAAACTTCGCTCTTTAATAAGGCAAATAAGATACCTATGTAAACATAAAAAAAAAAAACGCATAATACATTTGAAAATCAAGTTTCAGCTATTACAGCCCATAGCCAGAAAAGTACTCTAATTCGTTCGTGAAATCCTGTACTTGATCTATATTTGTATATATACTACAGAGTATGATAAATTTAGTTTAGTAAGAAAACGTCTAATAGGTTGAAATTTCACCTTCAGCAATTTCTACCAATAGACGGAGACATACTTGAATTCTTTTGCGTAGCCTTGTACATTACATACAGATTTTTATACAAACCACACATTTAACTAAAATTTAATTCAGGCTAAAACTACTAAAATCACACTTCCAAAAATTACCATCCATTGGTGGCCATGTATTCAGTTCTTTGCATGGCACTTTATATCATTTTACAGGGTGTCCCAAAAATCCTTGACACATTTTAAAATTCAATAAAAAATCAAGTAATTGTCGTACTGACCATGAGTGCAGTTTGTACTAAAATGCTTCTCACGATGAAAAGTTTTTTTCAAGCGAATAAAAATATTAGTTCCTATCATCTACCATAGATGGCGCTGTACCTTAAATTAATCAGAACGAAGCATAAAAAACTCAAGATAATCAGTTACAGATCATTTTATTTTGTCAAAATCAGTTAAAGAGTAATAATTTGTGCAATTCATTAGCGTAGTTCAACGAGTGCCCTTTTTGTAGCTCGAGCCACTTGAAACAAAACTCCAGTTCAATCCACCTGTTTGCTAGCATTGCTTGTGGAATTGACTGGATCACATACGTGATTCTCGTCTTCAGTTCTGTCAATTTTAGTCACAGCAGAAGCATACACTTTGTCCTTTTTTCGCCGGGAGTCGTCATTTCTGTGTCACAGTGTCAAATTTAATCTGAAAAAAAAAAAGCATGTTTAAACATTAAAACCAAGTACACGGACACGTGGCGCCATCTATGATCGAAATTCGGAACAATTTTCATTCTCTTTAAGAAAACTTTTGATCCTGAGAAGTATTTTAGTCCAACCCACACTCCTGTACGACAATTACTTGATTTTATATTTAATTTTAAAATGTGTCAAGGATTTTTGGGACACCCTGTATTTATATTCTACAGACATCTCTTTGTATACTAAACAGAGTTCCGCAAGAAAATGCTTGGCTCAATTAAAAACCTGGGCCCCACCAGTGGCCGAGAGGTTCTGCTCTCGAAGCTGGTAGACGGGAGGTGGTGGGTTCGAACCCAATCGCGCTCATCGGGCTAATCGTTCGGAGTTTTCGTGGTTTTCTTCGAGCCTTGGATTTCCAAGCGTAAGTACGGATTAGGTTCCCTTAGAAAGACCCTCATGGAGGGCTCCCCCCGCCCCCTCCGGGCCTATATCCCTCGAGTAGATAATCGGTCATCAAAACTCATTATGTTTGAAAGAGTGTAACAAAATTGAAATGCATTTGAAACGATTTTTTTCCAATTGACCGTAATATAACGGAATAATTTTGACTGTCCCTGTGAACGAACTATAAATGTTACACACTTCATTTTCAATTAACGATTGTGCTACAGTAAACGTCAATAACATAAAACAATTACAGGCCAATCTGAGCATATTTATGAGAGTTAGAGCACAGACAGATAAGCCGAAGTCACAAACACTTTCCAACTATGTTGGAAAGTGTTAAAAATCATCTGATCCCAATGACAAAACTAAAGATTATGTAATTTCAAATCTGAAATGAAATGGGGAGTAGTAAGGGCCCCACTTGGTGCTACAAAAAGGGGCGTGGCAGCTGTCAATCAAAAGGGGGCGTGGTAGCTGTCAATCAAAAGGTGGGCGTGTCCGAACATGTACTGTTAGAGGGGGGTAATTTTTTTTTGGGTTGTGGGAGGCAGGGGTACTTTTTCAGGAGGGGGGGAAAGGGGGGAGGGGAGTCACGTGACTGGATCGTAGCCACTAGGTGCTACAAAAAGGGAGGAGGGGGGTGGGGAGGAAAGGGGGGAGGGGAGTCACGTGCCTGGATCGTAGCCACTAGGTGCTACAAAAAGGGGCGTGGTCAATATTTTAGGAGTGGGGGGGATGAAATGGGGGAGGGAAGTCACGTGACTGGATCGTAGCCACTAGGTGCTACAAAAAGGGGAAGAGGGGGGGAGGGAAGTCACGTGACTGGATCGTAGCCACTAGGTGCTACAAAAAGGGGCATGGCAGCTGTCAATCAAACAGGAGGTCACGTGTTACAAGACTCACTAAAATTTTTAATTAATTTTAAATGAGTTTATTTATTTTTTTTAATTTAAACGAATTTAACTTTTAATGATTTTTAATTTATTAGTTTAATGGGGAGCACCAATTAATTTTTATTTATTTTAAAATGTTTTTTTAATTTGATTTTTTCTAAATTAGTGTAACATGTGATTTAGACAGAATGGTGTATGTTAGAACTTGAATGTGACGTCATGAAATGATTTTAACAAAGATAAACTTTCATTTTAAAGAGATACTGTTCATATGTTTCATGACGTCACAAATTCATGTTCGAATGTGTTAGTACTTGAATGCTGACACACGTTGTTTTCACAAAATCCTAGACAAGAAATAACCTGTCAGGGTTTTAAATATTCCTTTTGTCAATAGGATGTTTCCTGTACCTACAGAAATTTGTCGGTAAATCTTTTCCATCTTTTGTTAAGCACTTTAAAAGGGCGTCCTTTTTTTTTGTACATTGGTGTTTTAAACCCATGAATTGTAAGAAAGTTGAGTGGTTACTTTTTCTAGACTGTATTTAATTTTAACTATTACTGACACTTGAAAGGGTTTAGTTGTTATTTCTTTTCTTTATGTTTTAAAAACATATTGGCAACACATACGCTGAACGGATAGAAATCTTGAGAGTTTCATCAGTTACTTATTTTTCTTGCTTATGAGTGTTTGGAAATCATTGTAGAAGATTCCTCTTTTTTTAAAAAGAAGAAAATAATTATGGACAGCATAAATGAACAGACCTTTCCTGACTCTGATAAGGTATTTTATTTATTTATTTATTTATTATTTTCAATTATTTTTTTTGGAATTAATATATAAATTTTAAGCGAGTAACTTTTCATTTGTACTAAATTAATCATAATTTTTTTTACGTGATTGTATTTTAATTATCAAACTGTAAAATGAATACTAATCATGTTCGTTAATAATAATTAACGTGCTTTTTTTGTTTATTTAATTTATATTTTTAATGTATTATTTTAGTACAATTTTAGTACAACCACGTGTTTAATATTACTTTGGTACAAACACTTTTTTATATGTCTTATACTTACTGGAATCTTTTGCCTTTTTTAATAATATTGAACTAATCATTTGTTTTTTTAAATTTCTATTCTATTTAATATGAACACTTTTTATGTCCGTTAATAATAAATATCGTACTTTTGTTTTTTAAATTTTATATTTTGCATATACGTTTTTAGTAAACCACGTGTTTAATATTACTTTGGTACAAACACTTTTTTTATATGTCTTATACTTACTGGAATCTTTTGCCTTTTTTAATAATATTGAACTAAGCATTTGTTTTTTTAAATTTCTATTCTATTTAATATGAACACTTTTTATGTCCGTTAATAATAAATATCGTACTTTTGTTTTTTAAATTTTATATTTTGCATATACGTTTTTAGTAAACCACGTGTTTTTTATATTACCTTGGTACAAATACTTTTTTTATGTCTTATACTTACTGGAATCTTTTGCCTTTTTTTATAATATTGAACTAATCATTTGTTTTTTTAAATTTCTATTCTATTTAATATGAACACTTTTTATGTCCGTTAATAATAAATATCGTACTTTTGTTTTTTTAATTTTATATTTTGCATATACGTTTTTAGTAAACCACGTGTTTTTTATATTACCTTGGTATAAGTACTTTTATTGCGGTTTTTATTATTTTTTAAGTTAAGAATATTTGGTTGTTGTTTTTTTTTTTTTTCATACTTCTAAAAAAAAAAAAAAGATTCAATGAAATATTATTTTTTCTTAAAATACTTTATCTTATTCTTAATATTTTTTAAATTAAGTTCATCGACTTTGGCATACCCATGGAAGAATTTCATGAAATTTTGAATGCGGGAGAACATCCTGATGAGTGGAACACATCCGAACCTGAATGGGATGCAAAATCTAATGAAATTATAATTTCGTATGAAGATGATGTTGAATTTGAAGAAGCATCTGAGGTTGTTTTTTAGTTATTTAAATTTTTAGATTAATTAATATAAAAAGTGTTTGGAAGCTTAAAATCTTTTATCAAAAAATAATCCTTTCGTACTTTTAATAACTATATATTTTTTTTTAATGTAAAATAGATTATTGGTGAATGTACTCAAGCCTTTATAGAAGCATCTCCATTCTTTCAGCGTCTACCCCTGTATTATCAAATCGGCTCAGGATTTGAGGTATAACCTGTTATTATTATTATTTATTTTTTCTTTATTTCGAAAACTTTTGGTACTAAAAATCTGTTATTGTCTTTTATAGAATAAACCAGGTCCCTCAACTAATGATCTACCATTTGTGGAAGAAAATATCGCAGAAAATGTAACTTTCACTTTATTTATTTTAGAAAATATTTGTGTGCAGCGCTTGTGTGAATTTGTTGATTTTATACTTATTTTTTTTTTTTTTTTTTTATTTTTTTTTTTTTTTTAGATTAAGGATGCTATTACTGTTGAGATACGGAATAGGCGCAGGATTGTTAAATATCGTGGAGAGGAAATAACCTTTAGAGCTTGCGTTGATGTAAGCCGTTTGCCACAGCAGATACGGGACAACCCTATTGTGGCAACAGTGGAAAGTGTTCGACAGATATTCGAAACTTTATTGCTTCACTGTTCAGAAAATATGCTTCCGACGGATTTAATAAGATTTTGTATCCAAGCGAACGGATTAGACAAACCAATTTCATCCTGTTTAGAACCTATTTCAACATTCACAATAGAAAAACTCATGGCGATAATAATCAAAGTTCTTCAATCCAAAGAAGAAATCATGCTAGATCAAGGATTCAGTGTAGACGTGATCACAATACGCAGGGATGTTGGGGCAGGTAGACGGAAAGTGATTAACGTCAAAGTGGATAGGCTTAAAAAGAGATCTATTCTCAATATTCCAAACGACAAAAGAGGACTATGCTGTGCAAAATCTATTGTATATGCGTTGGCACATTTAGAAAAAGACCGACGTGCTATCAATGCGCTCAGACATCGTGAACGCCCTGCTCTATTAAGACGAGCTATACAACTTCATAAGAAAGCTGAGGTACCAATAGGCCCATGCACATATAAAGGAATAGATATGTTTGAAAAATACTTGGACTTCCAAATAGTGGTGTTTTCCACACAAAATATGAATAAGGTTAGTATGTTATATTATATTATATGAAATTGTAATATGCTTTGGCAAAATTACAATTAAACTTTTTTTTTTTTTTAGATTTCTTACAAAGGACAACGGCGATCGCGTAGGATTAATTTGTGGTTACACAGCGGACATTTTGAAGTAATAAAAAATCTTAGAGGATTTCACGGAAGTAAATTCTATTGTATAGAGTGCGACAAGCCATACGACCATAAGGAGAAACATTTCTGTCCCCACAACTGTGCAATCTGCCAAAGAACTACATGTGCTCCTGGGCAAGCTATAAGATGTGAAGATTGTGATCGTTTGTGTCGTTCATCTGAATGTTTTGCAGCTCATAAGGCCACAAAAGGAAAAGAAGTTTTATCATTGTGTGATAAGGCAAGTTTTTTAATTTATTTATTGTGTGTGTGTGTGTGTGTGTGTGTATGTGTGTGTGTGTGAGAGAGCTTTAATTAATATATATATATATATATATTTTCCCTGTTAGATATACCAATGCAGGAAATGTTGCAGAATTATTAACAGAAGTGATTGTAACCGTGATGAACACAAGTGTGGAACTGTACGATGTCCCTCCTGTCAAAAATTCGTTCCACCCGATCACCTTTGTCATCTCCGTTCAGTACCAGCCAAAAAACCATCTGATCGCCTTATTTTTTTTGATTTTGAGACGGATCAAGAAACTGGAGAACATGTAGTTAATTTTGCAGTAGCGCAATACAAAAACGGCGATGAAAGAATTTTTAAAGGATATAGCGCATGTCAAGACTTCTGTTCTTGGTTATTTTCCCCTAAACATAAGGGCTATACTGCTATAGCACACAATATGAAAGGGTATGTAATTTTTTTTTTTTTCAAAACTTTTTTTCTTTATTTGTAAATTATAATATAATTTTCTAACTGTAGTTTTTTTTCTTAGATTCGACGGCCAATTCATTTTAAGTTGGCTTTTAGAGCAAGGAACGACACCTGGAGTCATCCCATGCGGTTCTAAAATTATGGCAATAACACATAAATCACTGAATGTGAAAGTGATCGACTCCTTCAACTTTTTGCCAATGGGGCTGGCTAAATTGCCCGAGTGTTTTGGACTAACAGAACATAAAAAAGGATATTTTCCCCACCTATTCAACACAAAAGACAATCAAGATTTCATAGGAGACCTGCCTGCCCCAAAATTCTACAGCCCTGATAGTATGTCTGCAACTTCTAGAGCAAAATTTTTGTCATGGCACAAAGAAAATGCAAAGACCGTTTTCAATTTTCAGGAAGAGATGTTGGCATACTGTCGGTAAGAAATATTATTACTATTGCATTTGTTATTATTATGTTATTCTTGTTATTTTTATATTGTATATTTTTTTAACAAAAAAAAAAAATATTTTTGAATTTTGATTTTTTTCAGATCAGATGTAGATATCTTACGAAGATGTTGTTTGGAATTTCGAGATCAATTTATTGAAGTTGCCAGTGTAGATCCATTTCAGTAAGTAGTTTAAGCGTATGTAATAAGACATTGAATGTTTAGCCGAAAAAAAAAAAAAGCTTTTACAATTTTTTTTTTCCAGGTATATTACAATAGCTTCTGCTTGCATGGCCGTGTATGCGAGTAAGCATATCAAAAAGGATACCATTGCAATGGTGCCTGTAAGAGGATATATTAACTCAACGAAGTTTTCATCCGATAGTATAAGATGGCTTGATTATATTGCCAAGAGCGAAAAGTTAGATATAAAACATGCCCTTAATGGTTTAGGGGAAAAACGTTTTGAAAACATTTCGGTTGATGAATATTGTAAAGAAAATAATACTATCTATCAGTATCACGTATGTAAAATTTTACTTATTTCGAAAAAATTTAAAAAACTGTATTAATTTACATTTGTAACAATATAATTAATTTTAATTTTATTTAGGAGTGTTTTTTTCATGGTTGTCCAACTTGTTATGACGGAGATATCGTAAACCCCCTGACAACTGTAACAATGTCATTACTTCATAAGAAAACAGCTGAAACTACCCTAAGATTACGTTCATTGGGTTTTACTGTAATCGAGAAGTGGGAACACGAGTTCTTAAAAGAAAAAAGAGGAGATGCTGATCTTATATCATTTCTCGCTTCTCATACAATGGAAGATCGTTTAAATCCTCGAGACGCCTTCTTTGGAGGCAGGACAAATGCAGTCAAGCTGTATTATGAAGGGTCTGCGAAATACGTCGACTTCACATCGTTGTATCCATGGGTAAGTTTTCTTTTTTCTTTAAATATTTTTGCAAATATGTGTATATTTATTTTTAAAAAAAAAAGTTCGGTAAAAGCATATTTTTTTTTTTTTTCACTAGGTAAATAAGTACTGTTATTATCCTATTGGACACCCTGAAATAATAACCGAGAATTTCGGCGATATAAATAATTATTTTGGGATTATTAAATGCAAAGTTTTACCTCCTCCTGATTTACATTTACCTGTTTTGCCTATAAGATGCAATGGAAAACTCATGTTTCCGCTTTGCCAGAAGTGTGCGGAAAAAAAACAACAAACTCCGTGTCAACATTCGGACGAAGAAAGATGTATTATGGGCACATGGGTAACCGAAGAGGTAAAATTAGCTGTTGAGAAAGGTTACAGGATAACTCAAGTAAGTTTAATGTTATTCTCTTTTTTTTTATTCGTATTTTATGATTTTATATATATATATATATATATATATATATATTTTTTTTTTTTTTTTTTTTTTTTTTTTTTTTAAGAGTAACTAATGCATTCATTTTTTCTAATTTATTTCTTTTTAGATATATGAAGTTTACCATTTTCAGAAAAAGTCCGATTCCCTGTTTCGCTCATACATAGATTTATTTCTAAAAATTAAACAGGAAAGCAGTGGATGGCCTGCAGACTGTTTGACACCCCAGGAACAATCCTTGTATGCATACAAGGATTGTTCCTGGGGACATACCTCCTACATGTAGATGAATATAATGAGAGGGAAAATGTGAAATTAGACAGAAAAATGATTAAGAAAAATCCAGGGCGACGTCAGGTTGCAAAGTTGGCGTTAAACAGTTTCTTGGGACGGTAATATTTATTTTTATTTATTTATTTTTATTTTTTTCAAGTCGAAAGCCTAATTTGTTAAATGCTTATAATGTACTTTTTTTCTAGGTGGGGTATGAATCTAAATAAAACAAATATTAGTTATGTGAATTCTCTGCCGGAATTCAATAAAACTTTTTTGGATTCGACAAAAAATGTAAGTGTTTTTATTTATTTATTTATTTATTTATTTATTATTTAATTATGACTAATATATATATTCTTTTTAATTACGGCTAAAAAAAAAATATATTTATTTTATTTATTTACATAGGTTAAAGATGTATACTTTCCCAACCCCGAAATAGCAGCCATCCACTGGGAAAATACTTCAGAGTTCATTCCCCAAGATCTTTGCACGGATATATTTTTGGCTGCATTTACGACTGCCTGGGCAAGGATAAAACTCTATTCTGAAATGGATAAACTGGGATCAGCCGTCTTGTACCATGATACTGACTCGATAATATATGAATCAACAGGGACAAATGATCCTCCTCTGGGGAATTTTTTGGGGGAGTTTACTGATGAACTTGACGGAGATGTCATCAAGACTTTTATTTCTGGTAAGGTCTTTTTTTTTTCTTTCACTTCAAAATATAAGATTTAAATATATATATATATATCTAAAATGTTGTATCTACGTATTAGTAAATATATCTATGTCTTTTAAATAGGTGGTCCAAAGAATTATGCGTATGAAACAGTATCTGGGGAAATATGTTGCAAGGTAAGAGGATTTACGCTAAACTTCAGAAATGCTCAAGCAATTAATTTCGAATCGATGAAGAACATGGTATGTTCAATGGACTTTGGAGCAACAATAACAGTCGAGAATCCATCTAAAATTACCATAGATGCTAAAAAGCGGAAAATCGTTAACAAAAAAGAAAAAAAAAATGTATCGTTTAGTCTATGATAAAAGAATCATCCAAGAAGATTACACAACTTTACCTTTTGGGTATAAACAAAACTTTCTAACAAATTAAATTTTTAAAAAATGTTTATAAATCCTTCACTTATTTAGATATGTAAAATATTTCAATTATTCATGCAAAATAAAACAAATATTTGTTTTCTTTTTTATTCTTCTTTGTTTTGCAGTTCTTATATTAAAAAAAAAAATACACATAAGTTATTTTCAGGTAATAAAGAGTCAAACACAGAAGATGATTATAAAATAATTATAACTTTATTGAAATATGGGATAAATACTGTACATTTACTAGTACATTTTTTTTTTCTTTCCAACCATGGTAAAGTGTATTGGTAAGAGGATTTTCGTTTTTATGGCATGGTTCAGGTCTAACATAAATAGTTTTCTGTTCATTTTTTTCAATGTTTTGTTCTTTATCAAAATTATCTAGGAAAGCTTTTAGTATTTAAAAGTTCTTGAATCGGTCAGAAGCAAAGGGTATTTTGACTTCTCTCTCTCAACACCAAAATGATTAGTTGGACAACATCTGACCCGATGTTTACTTTTAATCTCTCCTTTATAGGCATTCCGAAAGTAAAAGCTTTTTCTAAAGCACAATGTTTTTAAAATAGGACTTGTGACTGGGACACTTTACTTTGATTCTTCTAATAAGTCAATTTTTCGGACAGTTGAAGTCATTGAGATTTTTAAAATCTTTCGGCCGGAAGGTTTTTTTTTTTTTTTTACGAAAAGTTATTTTTTTTTCTAATCCTTTGGTATACATAATAGAATAGAAAGCAAATAATGAAGAGAGGATAATCTCCAAAACTGAATAGGGCAATTCTCCGCTGTCCCAAACGTCTTTCTTTGTTTGACAGACAATTGCCCCAAGGGTGCAGGGGGGAAGAAAACTCCAACTGCAGTGATATCCAGAATCAGTCGCATAAAAGGTGAGTTCTTTGATAACAAAATCATGCGTACTTAACTGAAAATCTTCAAAAATAAATAACCGCTAAGGCCATGTTCACTGAATGACATTCTCTGTGCAAATGTTTTATCGAAGTTCAAATGCGTAATGTGGGAACCGGGGAAATATTTTTGCACACATGCGCAATTTTTCAAAAGAATCGGTTTAGATTTTATAAGTTTTACAAAATAAAATTTTTTAATTTTGTTTACTCGTAAGAAAATATTTTTATGCTTAGAAAAAATATTTCTTCGGTTAGGAAAAATATTTTTGTTTGGGAAAAAAATATTTAGGAAAAAAATACTTTTGGAAAAAAATACTTTTGTTTGGGAAAAATATTTAGGAAAAATACTTTTGTTTGGGAAAAAATATTTAGGAAAAAAATATTTTTGTTTGGGAAAAAATATTTAGGAAAAATACTTTTGTTTGGGAAAAAATATTTAGGAAAAAAATATTTTTGTTTGGGAAAAAATATTTAGGAAAAAAATATTTTTGTTTGGGAAAAAATATTTAGGAAAAAAATATTTTTGTTTGGGAAAAAATATTTAGGAAAAATATTTTTGTTTGGGAAAAAATATTTAGGAAAAATATTTTTTTTTTGTTTTGGGAAATATTTAGGAAAAATATATTTATGTCAAGGAAAAAAAAAAATTATATTTAGAACAAAATTTTTTTATTTTATTTTTTTTTTTTATATATATACAATCAAGAAATAAGAATATATTTCTATGTTCAGAAAAATGCAAAATATGTATATAAGAATAAGAGTCTATCTTCAGAAAATAAAATATTTCTATGTTCAGTAAAGTCAAAAGATATCTTTAGGGAATTAAAAGTATAAAATATTTTTATATTCAGTAAAAAGTATGGCGAGTTCAGTAAAAAAATTATGTTTGTAAAAGAAAATTATGTTTGTAAAAAAGACTAAAAAAGGACAAGAAAAATACTATACAAATATACATTTATTCAGATTTTAAATTTACAAAAATTGTTGCAAAAAGTCAAATACAAATTTATTCAGATCTAAAAATTTTACACATATAATTACAATGAAATCATTAATTGCTCAAGCTCATTTTGTTCTTCTGAAACATACATTTTTTCAATACTTTGAAATAGTCCTTTTACATCAACAGCATCGAAAAATTCTTGCTGTCCGAGTACATAATTAAAGTCGACATTTAGGTTTTTTTGTACAATGTCTTTAGCTACATCATTCAAGTTTATTTGAAATAATGCTTGATCGAAATATTCAGAAAATTTATCAGTTCTAGTTTTAGAAAGGCAGTCGTGCATAAAATCTACTTGATAATTGTCTCTACATCCACAACAGTTTATCAGTTCTGAAATTTTAAGAGTAAGTGAAGCGCATAAGCACTTACCCAGAGATTCAATCAGTTGAAGAAATCCGTCACAAGTATCATCTGGTTTGAAATCCAGGTTTGGGTTATTTATTTCTTTGGTTATGTTATTGAACAACGTGTACGTAATTAGACTGTCTTTTAGACAATCTGTTAAAAACTCTTTGTGAAAAGCGAGTTTCCCGAACTCGCATGCTCTTAACACAACATGTTCCGACACAAACTGCATACTTAAGTTTTTTCGTTGAAAAAGTCTTTGGAAAACAAAGAGTTGAAAACCATCTTCAATTTGTTTGGACACACACAAGTCTCTGTCGATCACAAATACTTTATCAGATGACCTATGGTTTAGCATACTGTTCACTTCACCACAGAATAAAAGCCACACTTTAGGAGAAAGGGAAATCCCATCTTTCGTAGGGTGATAAAATCCTTCTTCGTCGCAAGCATGTCTTCTCACATGAATGCGTGTTTGTCTGAGGAAATTAGACACTTTGACGAAAATTTCACCACCTAGATATATCACATCTTTAGGCAAAGAGTCTAAAGTGTAGGCAGCATCTCCCGACGAATTAACACGAACATTCGGGGCCAAAATCTTAGTAGCACCATTATTTTCATTTTTAATTGATAAGTCCGTAGCCGCTTTCTTTCGCATTCTGGAATCCAAATTACAGATATCGGCACTAAGTCTTTTCATTTTTAAAACTGTGTTAAAATCTGCACAAATACTTAAATAAAATCCACAAGTCAACAAACGATGCTACACCCTGCAGAAAACTGTAAGCAACTGATAAATACAACTGCTGCCAATTGCTGAATCAGAAACTTTTTCAAAATCGGTTACAGTTAACCGGTTTCTAAAAAACTCACCTTTACTTTTTGTTTACAGCTACACATACTTAAACCTTAAAAAACAACTCAACTTTAGAAATGGTCCTCGTAATTGCTCGTCCGGGGTGAAATCATTTCATGACGTCACATTCAAGTTCTAACATACACCATCCTGTCTAAATCACATGTTACACTAATTTAGAAAAAATCAAATTAAAAAAACATTTTAAAATAAATAAAAATTAATTGGTGCTCCCCATTAAACTAATAAATTAAAAATCCTTAAAAGTTAAATTCGTTTAAATTAAAAAAAAATTAACTCATTTAAAATTAATTAAAAATTTTAGTGAGTCTTGTAACACGTGACCTCCTGTTTGATTGACAGCTGCCATGCCCCTTTTTGTAGCACCTAGTGGCTACGATCCAGTCACGTGACTTTCCTCCCCCTTTCCCCTTTTTGTAGCACCTAGTGGCTACGATCCAGTCACGTGACTTCCCTCCCCCATTTCATCCCCCCACTCCTAAAATATTGACCACGCCCCTTTTTGTAGCACCTAGTGGCTACGATCCAGTCACGTGACTCCCCTCCCCCTTTCCTCCCCCCTCCTCCCTTTTTGTAGCACCTAGTGGCTACGATCCAGTCACGTGACTCCCCTCCCCCCTTTCCTCCCCCCCCTCCTGAAAAAGTACCCCTGCCTCCCACAACCCCCCAAAAAAATTACCCCCCTCTAACAGTACATGTTCGGACACGCCCACCTTTTGATTGACAGCTACCACGCCCCCTTTTGATTGACAGCTGCCACGCCCCTTTTTGTAGCACCAAGTGGGGCCCTTACTACTATGGGGAATCATGGAAAATTCCTTCAAATGAGAAACGACTAGATTACTATTTTTTTAGCGTGTGATTTTTACCTGTTGTATCAAAGAATACTTTTAGCTTTTATTTTAAGAAGGGGATGAACCCGGGTCTTTCGGGCTACAGAATATAGATGAAAACCGACATATATATTATTTATGATGTTAACATCCCAGGGATGTAGTGGAGGGTATACTGGGTATACGCCGTATACCCTCTGGATTTTTTTAAGGAAAACCGTATACCCTCTGTTTCTCATGGAAGCTGTAGTATATATACACTAGGGTATACGCTCTGCCTTGGGCGTATACCCTCTGCTTAGAACGTATACCCTCTGTTTTTTTACGACTACACCACTGTTTTTTTCTCTGCACATACTAAAGGCACAGCGATGAATGAGGTATTTTTCGGAAGGTTCTGCAAGCGGCTTTTGATGTATGATACTTACTTATTGTTAAAACACATTCTTTGATTAAAAAAAAATTGCAGTTAAGGCTCCACTGCACTGACACTCCTCGATTGTGAAATCCCATGTTAGCATATGCGAAAATTTTGAAGTGCGATGACTCATTACCTAATATAATTATTAAAACACCGTTTTCATTATCAGAAAGTAGACGTCAGATGCCGATTATGTGCGTTCTTAAAAATTGTCTCCGTAAATTTTAAGTACATAAAAATACTTAAAATTTACGGAGACTATTTTTTAAAAACGCACATCATCCGCATCTGACGTCTACTTCATGATGGTGAAAACGGTGTTTTAATAATTATATTAGGTAATGAGTCATTGTGCTTCAAAGTTTTCCCATCTGTGAACATGGGATTTCGTGATCGGGGAGTTTCAGTGCAGCGGCCCCTTAAATCAAAAATCAATGAAAAAACGTATCAGTAAATAATCTCAAAGATTGCGGCGAGAAAGCTTCGCACGTGTTTACTTTTTTATATGATAGCTCTAACAGATTTTTTACATGATATATATATATATTTAGAATGTCCACTATAACTATACTAATAAATGTAATTAAATTTAAAAAATCAAAAAACCCCACTGCGTAAAAAAGCGAACTAATTGATTATTTCTCATCAATGTGAAGCTATTTTTTATATTACTTACCTACTTTTTTTTATTTACTTGTATTGATGACTTTTAAGTTGTGTTTAATTGTTAGTTCCTATCTATAAACACTGTTTTGATGAGGCCTATAGAAATTTATGAAGGTTAGATCTCAGTAAAGCTAGAGATCCTACCTACACAACTTCCAGGTTGTGTAATATTTAAACGGAGCTTCCGACTGTAAAATAGTCAATGAAACATTGTCTTCATTTTGAATGACCTATCCAATGATGTGCCACTCAATATGGTGCGTAAAAGAAATTTTTCGTCCCTACCGTCATTTTGTATTTTACGGCCGCAATTTTGAATTTATAAAAACAAAACCTAGCCTATAACCATCGGAAGGTTAAGACGAATCGATAGAGACCTCATTCATTAAAATCCATCCAACCGTTGGGATGTTTCGAGTGTATAAAGAAATCCCCATACCCAGATACGCGTGAAACACATAATCCTTCTTGGCAGTCGGGTAAAAATCATATGAAAAAATAGCAATAATACGTTCAAATAAAATGTTGAAACATTAAAAGCGATACTTTCACATTGGCCTCGAGCTAGTAGTAAACAGCCGATGAAATCGCTATTTACAATCAGCCGTTTTGATTCTGTTAATTTCAGTGATTTAAGCGCGTAGTTGAATTACATGTCTTAAATTTGTATTTTATTTATATTTTATTGTTTTATCTATTGATTGATGAATGTTTTAAATTCATTTATGGATTATAAGCTGGGATCAAATTGATGAGCTATTTATATTAATTGAAGCGCAAATGTATTTACATTTCATAATCGTCTGCATGCGATAGAGATAGATTTGAATATCATGCTTGAAAAATATTTTTAAAACTATAAAAATTGAGTGAATTTCGATGCAGTTTTCAAACCAATTGCGATATAGTTTTCAAACAAATAGCATTTAAAAGAACATTTTTCCCTTATTCGACGGGGTAAAAATTGGAAATATGCGGTATTTAGAAGTTTGAAAAATTGCAATAAAAGTTAATTTAATCGTCTGCTGTTGTCAACATCAAAATGACGTCAGCGTTACGGACGGACACGTTTGTCCTTTATAATATAGATATAAGATTTTATAAGTGCGAAATGCATTTTTGTGTATCACTGCACTTTACTTTCTACTCCTAAAATTATCAGGGCTGAGAACTTTTTTATATTATTTTGTGTACCACTATTTCTAAAAATAAGAAAAATCTACCACGGAAAGATTAGTAGAAATCTACCAAGATAATTATTGTATGGAAATAGTGGTGGACAACAACCAAAATTAAACCCAATTTAAAACCTGTCACGAGTGGCGTCCTCGAATATTAAGGCTGTTGGTAAGGGAGATATCAAATTTCCCTCTCTAATGTGAAACATATGATCATGTGATGCAGTAAGCAGTAGTATATTTAAAATATCTCCTTAGGGAATTAATATTTTAATATTACCTTTTTTGTGTATTTTTCTTAAAGGATCTCTCCTTTTTTATAGTTGTCAAAATATATACTTAATTTTATTTGAAGTATTAAATTCTTTTTTCTCAGTTTTGCTAAGATGTTAACACATAAAATAATAAATTAAGTGTATATTTTAGAAATATTTTAAGAAGTTACAAATATTAATCTTCTAAGGAGATATTTTAAAAATACGAATGCATCACACGCCACATTACCTAAGGCAGGGACGGCGAACCTATGGCATGCGTGCCATAAGGGGCACGCTGCAGATTATTTTTGGCACGGCATAGATTCAAGTTCTACTTCAAAATTGAGTAGAATTACACAAAATATATTAATTAATCAAGATGTCGCTGTTTATCTGAATTCGATTAGTTCGGTTGGTTGTCATTGTCATTCAGATTGAAAAAAAAACTGAAATGTAACTTAATGTATCCCAATCTAGCTCAATATTGGCTCACAAAAGTTTAAGGATATGAGAGAATTAGGAGATTATCGCAAAAGAAATAGTAAATTTCATTACATTACATGGAAAAATGCCGATGATAAAATTATAATTTGGAATTCAATTCCAGACACTAAAAGCTGTATATTTTGGTGCTTGTTATTTTGACATTCTTTTCGGAAATGAATAATGTGAAAAATTCAAGTAAAAACATCTTGTCAAATGAGTCCAATTCGACTTTCATTTTATTAAAAAATTTAGAAACTGATATAAATTATTTGGCATCTGAGACAACAGAAATGATATTTTTTAACTCAATTTCCAAAGTATAACATCAAATATTACCCATATTTTTTCAATGCTACAAACAAAATTTTAAGTAATTTTTATTCATTAAAATTTTTATTGTTGGCACGTTATGATGACATAAAATATATTTTTGGAAAAATTTGGCACGTGATTGTGAAAAGGTTCGCCGTCCCTGACCTAAGGGAATTTAAGATTTCACTGACCAACAGAGAAGAATTTGTTTAGCAATATGCGCGAGAGATGGCAGCAGTGAGACTTTTCACTCGGAGGTAAAATTTGTCTCGTCCAAGGTTAAAGCTCTTACTTTGTAGATTCACTTATTTGTACATATATGCAGTGGCGTGTCTAGGGGGTGGGCTGATGGGGCTTCAGCCCCCTCCGAAATTTGTAGAAAAATCAAGTTTAATTACGAAAATTTAGCAAAATGTAATGAAACTCTAAGGTAAAATTCAAAATAAACCAGAAAAAATATTCCGTTTTAGACTGGTTTTCTTCTTAGAAAGTGTGTTATTTCACAAATGCCGTGTGTGTATGTGCTCCAAAATGAGTCCGAGAATGTGTTGAGGGATGTGGAGCAGATTGAGAGAGCTCTTATAAAATTTTAAAATTGCTGTTTATTTTAGTTTTATTTACTATTTATTAAATACCTTTTAGTAGATAATTTTCAGTATTCCGTTTTGAAAAATGTTGTAAATCGATGTAATTATACTTTTGAAGACAAAAATCTGCTTAAAATGACATTTTCCCCTGCCCCATGCGATTTAATCTTAGCAGATTTGATTGTATAATAGATGCGTTACCTGCTAATAAGATAAAAACCTGTTTAAAGCGTAATTTTTCCCGTTTCTTGCGATTCCTTCTTAGAAACTTTTACTGTATCTCAGCCCCCTCCAAAATGATAAGTCTAGATACGCCACTGCATATATGATATCTCGATGAATAAATTGGAAAAACTAGATTTTGCCTTTGTTTTTATAATTTTCGAAACTATCAAATAGTAGTAAGAAAATTCCAGTTCATTCAGTAACACCCCTTTTTTTTTTCATAATGCAGTTTACATATATTTGATAATGATTTAATTCAGAAAACACACTTTTGAGATTTAGATAAAAAATAAATGATCAAGTGCGAGTATTACTCGCGTGCAAGAGGGTTCCGCACAATATATATGTTAATTAGTAACTGTATTATTACAACAACAACAAAAAAAAAAAACTTTGCTAACAGAATAATAAAACTTTGTAAAAAAAAACTATACAACGTAGGGTTGTTTATACCGGGTGTCCCAAAAATGACTGATGGATTTTAAAATTCCAAAACTTACAAACGGTGACAGATATTAAAAAATTCTTGCAGGAGTGTTATGTAAGATGTCAGGAGTTTTTATGCTACGATTCTCAGTTTTAGTTACAAATAGCATCGATAGATGACGCTGCAAGCAATAACCGCTAAATCCAGGCTCGATTTTTCGGCCTCTTTCTCCTTCCATGTGAAAAAAGGAGATTAAAATGTATTGAATGGATCCCGAAGTACCAAAAATCGGGTCTGGACTGAGCGCCTATTGCTCTCAGCGCCATCTATTGTTTGAAATTTGAACTAAAATCAAGAATCACAGTACAAAAACTCCTGACATCATACATAACCCTCCTACAAGAAATTTTTTAATAACTGTCACCGTTTGGAAGTTATTGAATTTTAAAATCCATCAGTCATTTTTGGGACACACAGTAGCTGCATATACTAGAAAAGTATAAATGGATATATCATGAAAGTTCAGAGAGATATGAAGCCTAAATTCGTACGCTTCAGGGAATTTTTCAGGGCAAATATCAGTATTTTTTTTTAATAGAAAAATAAATCTAGGTTAAACGCGCAAAATTTCGCCTTATTTAAGAAGAGATTTTCTATAAAGAAATACTGATGCCGAAAAATTTCCTGGCCTTGAAATTTCAGGACAAGTACGACCCCTGCTAAATAGTATCAAATATTGCTATTCTGTATAACTCTTTTTTTTAATCTTATCCTAATCTGTTTATGATGAACTAAATTCAGTGCTGACAATAAAAGTAGTGCATATTTAAACTTCATTTGGCATTTCACAAACCCGAATTCAGCGTAGTAATATTTTTTTTCTTTTAACAGTGTACCTAAAACAGAACTCCTGTTCAAAGTTTAAACTTGGCATTGTGCTAAGCGTGCTTCGAAAGGGGGGTAGCAAAGCTGCAACGCCGGGGTCCGTGCCGAGTTTCTCCAGATAGGTTTTAATTAGCATTTAAAGACACGGGGGGAGGGGAGTATTGAGAGAGCCACTCAATTCAAACTAGTCGAGAATACCATAGTAATTATGTGATTAATTCTAATTAAATTAGATTGTTTTTAACAGTTGGGCGTTTATTGATTTTATACTACTACTGGGCATTGCGTTACACAAATATGGCATTGAAAGTTGTTATCTAAACTTAAAAAAGCATTGTGAATGGATAATACTTAAGCAAAAAAATCCCTGCCGGCCCGGCCTACAGGCAGAGGCAGATTTCGAAGTTAAGTATACTAATTTCACCAACAAAAACCAAATCATTATTAGATATAAATCCACTTTAACAGTTTTATCTGTCTGCTTTTGACGAGTTTTTATTTCCTTTTTATAAAATAGCTGGTTTTATCAGAATCGTGTTAAGGCGATATTAAAAAAAATATTTTTCCATGCTCAACAACTCGAAATTTTCTGGCACATTTTCAGATTCATTTTTAATTTAAAAAAAATATGAAACATGCTGACGTGATTTTTGAAAAGATTTACAAGCGACCTGTGTTTTTATTTTTCTTTCAATAAATTAAAACTTGATTAGTAAACAATTATTTTCTCAGTAGGGCAATACTTTTCGTTTCTAACACAATCGCTTCGGGAAATTCTGTTCAAAATGCCCACTTTGACATCATTTTTTGAAATATATTCTGCCTCTATCAAGAAATCGATCATTACTGTACATTATATAGTTTCTGAATAAGAGAATCTAGCAATTGGATGCGTTTGAGAGCAAAAATGAATTTAAAAATGAGTAAGAAAATAAACAGTTTGGATTTGAATGCACCCTTAATAAGATGATTTTTTTCTTCAACCTCTATGTATTTTTAATTTGTTTTTGCTGTAAGAATTTTCCCTATCAAAATCTTGTCTATATAAATGTTGAAGACAATATTAAGAAGATATATGATAAATTCATGGAGATTTTATAGCTTGTGAATTGACGGAGTTATGAAAATTTTTCTTCTTCAACCCCCCTTTTTTATTCGTTTTTAATATTTTTTTTGCGGTACGAATTGGTTCTATCAAAAACTTATGAATATAAAAGTTGTAAATAATATTAAGGAGATGTATAATAAAATTAATTGGATTTGATATCTTGAGAATTGACGAAGTAAGGAATCTTTTTCTCCCAAAAACCCTATTTTTTGCGCCCTTTGAGCCTATTTTTAATTTTATCAAAAATCTGTAATGCATGAATTTTTGGCATTATTTTTAGAAGTAATAAAAACTTTAAACTGATTTGATATGTACAAAAATTAAGAAGTTATGGGTTTTTTTCGGTTTTCACAAAACCCCTCCCTATTTCCATCCCCTTTGTCCGCTTTTGCCCATTAACGAACTTGACCGAGATTTTATGTTCCTTGATTTTATGTATCAGTTTGGAAGAGATTTGTGCAGAATTGCGGAAGTTATCGTGTCCAGAAGATAGTGATAACACAATTGCTTCGGGAAATTCCGTTCAAAATGCCCACTTTGACATCATTTTTTGAAATACATTCTGCCTCTATCAAAAAATCGATCATTACTGTACATTATATAGTTTCTGAATAAGAAAATCTAGCAATTGGATGCATTTCAGAGCAAAAATGAATTTAAAAATGAGTAAGAAAATAAGCAGTTTGGATTTGAATGCACCTTTAATAACATGATTTTTTTCTTCAACCGCTATGTATTTTTAATTTTTTTTTGCTGTAAAAATTGGCCCTATCAAAAACTTGTCTATATAAATGTTGAAGACAATATTAAGAAGATATATGATAAATTCATGGAGATGTTATATCTTGTGAATGGACGGAGTTATGAAAATTTTTCTTCTTCACCCCCCCCCCCCCTTTTTTAGGTAGATTTTGTATGAAATACTACCTATTGGGATCGTTCCTATGTTGGAATTTGTGAAATTTTTTTGCAGATCTACACCGATCATGACTCTTAGAACCCAAAACCACCCTCAGTAAAAAACTTTATCTATCTATCTATCTATCTATCTATATATATATCACTTTCTTCTGGACACGATGACTTTCGTAATTCTGCACCAATCTCTTCCAAACTGATACATAAAATCAAAGGGCATAAAATCTCGGTCAAGTTCGTTAATGGGCAAAATCGGACCAAGGGGATGGAAATAGGGAGGGGTTTTGTGAAAACCGAAAACCCCCCATAACTTCTTAATTTTTGTACATATCAAATCAGTTTAAAGATTTTATTACTTCTAAAAATAGGGCCAAAATTTTATGTATCACAGATTTTTGATAAAGTTAAAAATGGGCTCAAGGGGCGCAAAAAATAGGGTTTTTGGGAGAAAAAAATTCATAACTTCGTGAATTCTTAAGATATCAATTCCAGTTAATTTTATTATAAATCTCCTTAATATTATCTACAACTTTCATATTCACAAGTTTTTGATAGGACAAATTCGTACCGCAAAAAAAATTAAAAACGAAAACAAAAAGGGGGTTTGAAGAAGTAAAAAATCCATAACTCCGTCAATTCAAAAGATATAAATTCCCCATGAATTTATCATATATCTTCTTAATATTGTCTACATCATCTACATAGACAAGTTTTGGATAGGACCAATTCTTACAGCAAAAACAAATAAAAAATACATAGCGGTTGAAGAAAAAAATCTAAGTAAGGGTGTATTCAAATCCAAACTGCGTATTTTCTGACTCATTTTACAATTCATTTTTGCTCTCAAAGGCTTCCAATTGGTACGTTTTCTTACTCCGAAACTATATAATGTACCGTAATCGTCGATTTTTTGATAGAGGCAGAATATACTTTAAAAAATGCTGTTAAAGTGGGCATTTTGAACCGAATTTACTGAAGCGGATTGTGTTGGAAAAATCATTGCATTAAGGATGCACTCAAATCCAAACTGCTTATTTTCTGACTCATTTTTAAATTCATTTTTGCTCTCAAACGCATTTAATTGGTATATTCGCTTATTAAGAAACTATATAACGTACCGCAATGATCGATTTTTTGATAGAGGCAGAATATATTTCAAAAAATTATGTCAAAGTGGGCATTTTGAAAGGAATTTCCCGAAGCAATTGTGTTATCACTTTCTTCTGGACACGATAACTTCCGCAATTCTGCACAAATCTCTTCCAAACTGATACATAAAATCAAGGGACATAAAATCTCGGTCAAGATCGCTAATGGGCAAAAGCGGACAAAGGGGGATGGAAATAGGGAGGGGTTTTGTGAAAACCGAAAAAACCCCATAACTTCTTAATTTTTGTACATATCAAATCAGTTTAAAGTTTTTATTACTTCTAAAAATAGGACCAAAAGTTTATGTATCACAGATTTTTGATAAAATTAAAAATGGACTCAAGGGGCACAAAAAATAGGGTTTTTGTTGAGAAAAAATTTCCTAACTTCGTCAGTTCTCAATATATCAAATCCAATTAATTTTATTATACATCTCCTTAATAATATCTACAACTTTTATATTCACAAGTTTTTGATAGGACCAATTCCTACTGCAAGAAAAAAAAATAAAAGAACGAAAACAAAAAAGGGGGGTTGAAGAAGAAAAATTTTCACAACTCCGTCAATTCACAAGATATAAAATCTCCATGAATTTATCATATATCTTCTTAATATTGTCTTCAACATTTATATAGACAAGTTTTTGATAGGGCCAATTCTTAAAGCAAAAACAAATTAAAAATACATAGCGGTTGACGAAAAAAATCATCTTATTAAGGGTGCATTCAAATCCAAACTGTCTATTTTCTTACTCATTTTTAAATTAATTTTTGCTCTCAAACGCACCCAATTGCTAGATTATCTTATTTAGAAACTATATAATGTACAGTAGTGATCGATTTTTTGATAGAGGCAGAATATATTTCAAAAAATGATGTCAAAGTGGGCATTTTGAACAGAATTTCCCGAAGCGATTGTTTTAGAAACGAAAAATATTGCCCTACTGAGAAAATAATTGTTTATTAATCAAGTTTTAATTAATTGAAAGAAAAATAAAAACACAGGTCGCTTATAAATCTTTTAAAAAATGACGTCAGCATGTTTCATATTTTTTTTTATTAAAAATTAATCTGAAAATGTGCCAGAAAATTTCGAGTTGTTGAGTATGGAAAATTTTTTTTTTAATATCGCCTTAACATGATTCTCATAAAACCAGCTATTTTATAAAAAGGAAATAAAAACTCGTCAAAAGCAGACAGATAAAACTGTTAAAGTGGATTTATATCTAATCATGATTTAGTTTTTGTTGGTGAAATTAGTATACTTAACTTCGAAATCCACCTCTGCCTGTAGGCCGGGCCGGCAGGGATTTTTAGGTAGATTTCGTATTAAATACTACCTATTGGGATCGTTCCTATGTTGGAATTTCTGAAATTTTTTTTGCAGATCTACACCGATCATGACCCCTAGAACCCAAAACCACCCTCAGTAAAAAACTTTATATATCTATTTATCTATCTATCTATCTATCTATCTATCTATCTATCTATATCTATATATCTATCTATCTATCTATCTATCTATCTATCTATATATATATATATATATATATATATATCTTTCTTCTGGACACGATAACTTCCACAATTCTGCACAAATCTCTCCAAACTGATACATAAAATCAATGGGCATAAAATCTCGGTCAAGTTCGTTAATGGGCAAAATCGGGCCAAGGGGATGGAAATAGGGAGGGGCTTTTGAAAACCGAAAAACCCCCATAACTCCTTAATTCTTATACATATCAAATCAGTTTAAAGTTTTTATAACTTCTAAAAATAGGGCCGAAAATTTATGCATCACAGAATTTTCATAAAATTAATAATGGGCTCAAGGGGCGCAAAAAATAGGGTTTTTGGGAGAAAAAAATTCATAACTTCGTCAATTCTCAAGATATCAAATCCAATTAATTTTATTATAAATCTTCTTAATATTATCTACAACTTTTATATTCACAAGTTTTTGATAGGACCAATTCGTACCGCAAAAAAAAAAAAAAAAAAATTAAAAACGAAAACAAAAAGAGGGGTTGAAGAAGAAAAAAATCCATAACTCCGTCAATTCATAAGATATAAAATCTTCATGAATTTATCATATATCTTCTTAATATTGTCTATAACATTTATACAGACAAGTTTTAACAGGACCAATTCTTACAGCAAAAATAAATTAAAAATACATAGCGGTTGAAGAAAAAAATCATCTTATTAAGGGTGTATTCAAATCCAAGCTGCTTATTTTCTGACTCATTTTTAAATTCATCTTTGCTCTCAAACGCATCCAATTGGTAGAATCTCTTATTCAAAAACTATATAATGTACCTTAATGATCGATTTTTTGATAGAGGCAGAATATATTTCAAAAAAGGATGTCAAAGTGGGCATTTTGAACAGAATTTTCCGAAGCGATTATTTTAGGAACGAAAAATATTGTCCAAACTGCTTATTTTCTGACTGATTTTTAAATTCATTTTTGCTCTCAAACGCATCCTATTCGTAGATTCTCTTATTCAAAAACTATATAATGTACCGTAATGATCGATTTTTAGATAGATTCAGAATATATTTCAAAAAATGATGTCAAAGTGCGCATTTTGAGCAGAATTTACCGAAGCGATTGTGTTAGAAACCAAAAATACTGTTCTACTGAGAAAATAATTGTTTATAAATCAAGTTTTAATTAATTGAACGAAAAATAAAAACACAGGTCGCTTATAAATCTCTTCAAATATCACGTCAGTAAGTTTCATATTTTTCTATTAAAAAGGAAAATTTCAAGTTGTTCAGCATGGAAATGTATTTTTTTAAATACAGCCTTAACATGATTCTGATAAAACCAGCTATTATATAAAAATGAAATAAAAACTCGTCAAAAGCGGTAAGATAAAATTATTAAAGTGGGTTTATCTCTAATCATGATTTAGTTTTTGTTGGTGAAAGTAGTATTCTTAACTTCGAAATCTACCTCTGCCTGTAGGCCGGGCCGGCAGGGATTTTATTTTTTTAATTTTTTTTGCGGTACGAATTGGTCCTATCAAAAACTTGTGAATATAAAAGTTGTAGATAATATTATGGAGATTTATAATAAAATTAATTGGAATTGATATCATGAGAATTGACGAAGTTATGAATTTTTTTCTCCCAAAAACTCTATTTTTTGCGCCCCTTGAGCCCATTTTTAACTTTATCAAAAATCTGTGGTACATAAAATTTTAGCCCTATTTTTAGAAGTAATAAAAACTTTAAACTGATTTGATATGTACAAAAATTAAGAAGTTATGGGGAGTTTTCGGTTTTCACAAAACCCCTCCCTATTTCCATCCCCTTGGTCCGATTTTGCCCATTAACGAACTTGAATATATATATATATAAAACTTTATATATATATATATATATATATATATATACACATAAAGTTTTTTATTGAGGGTGGTTTCGGGTTCTAGGGGTCATGATCGGTGTAGATCTGCAAAATGTTTTCAGAAATTCCAACATAGGAACGATCCCAATAGGTAGTATTTCATACGAAATCTACTTAAAAGCAGCAAAAAAGACGCTCGTCTAACATTGGTCCAAGTCTTAATGTATGTCCAAACCGTCTGTGTTTATAAGCTTATAAGACCAACGTCAGACGGTCGTCTTTTTTGCTCAGGTATTATCCATTTACAATGCTTCAGACAGGCGTCTTTTTTGCTGCTTTTTTTGCTTAAGACCAATGTCAGACGGGCGTCTTTTTTGCTTACGTATTATCCATTCACAATTGTATAGCATTGTGAATGGATAATACTTAAGCAAATAAGCAGCAAAAAATACGCCCGTCTGACATTGGTCTAAGTATTATCCATTCACAATGCTATAGCATTGTGAATGGATAATACCTAAGCAAAAAAGCAGCATAAACGACGCCCGTCTGACATTGGTCTTAATATTTCGGTTAATTACCGACAATTTTTTTAGAAAAACATTTTCAACAATCCTTTCATACTTCTGCGAAGATAGGTACCTCCAGCGCTTCTATACTCCTTCGCTTAATGCCCGCAAATTGAAAATTGTGTGTTACGGAAAAATGCAATTTTTAAAAAAACTATCTGACCTAGGGTAATCCCTATAGATTCCCTGTGAGGTTTAAATTAACTTCTACTTTCCCATATTTTTTCGTAATTTTAGTTTCGTAGGTTCGGAAATAGAGGGGGGGGGGGGGCATATTTTTGCATTACATTTTCGACGATATCTCTGAAAATATAATACCTAAAATTAAAAGAAGTATATTTTTAAATTCAGCTTTACGAACGCTCTCCCACGATACTCCACACGATATACAAAGAAAATTTTCTTTTTCAAGTAACTTGATTAGCCCCTCTACATTTTCCCTAAATATATCTCTGAATTATCAGCAATCTATAAATATGTGTGGTATTTAATAGCATTTATTCCTTCATCCAATTTCAACTTTCCACGTTCCATAGTTTACGAGTAAAATGGCTGTGACAGACAGACACAGGAGTGACCTTATAATGATTCGGTTCCGTTTTTACTTTTTAAGTACGGAATCCTAAAAAAAAGCAAATTATGTTATAACGTATGCATTGTCAGTAAAACAGAAAGAAGCAAGAGAGAGTTTGATTTGGTTTAATTTGCTTGATTAAAGGGACAATGAACTTTAGAAAATTAACAAAAATAATTACCAAAGGCATAATCATGAAATGCAATATTAAGGGTGTAGGTCAAAAAATTCGCTTTCTGTCTGCCATTCAAAGATAAAGATGCCTTTCCTCCAAAATATCAAAAGTGTGAAAAAAAAATTAAGGTCTGTTTAGATAAAATTCTGATCTTTTTTCGGTTTCTTTGATGTGGGGAATTTTTTTCGCGCTGCAACAGAGAAGGTCCCTTACGAAGGCGGGTCCCTGACGTGTTTATCACCTACCCTGGGAAAAATTTTTTTGTGCACTTTGCTTCTAAACATTTGAAGAGCAATAAAAAGATCACAACTGACCACACAGCTTTTGAAAAAGAAAGCCCAGAGAAGTCATTTATGGCTTCTCGTTATAGAATTCGATGATGTGATCTGTCCTTTTTACCCGACTGCCAAGAAGGGTTATGTGTTTCACGCGTATTTGGGTATGTGGATTTCTTTATACCCTCGAAACATCCCAACGGCTGGATGGATTTTAATGAATGAGGTCTCTATCGATTCGTCTTAACCGTCCGATGGTTATAGGCTAGGTTTTGTTTTTATAAATTCAAAATGGCGGCCGTAAAATACAAAATGGCAGTAGAGACAAAAAAAATCTTTTACGCACCCTATTGAGTGGCATATCATTGGATAGGTCTTTCAAAATGAAGACGATGTTTCATTGACTATTTTACAGTCAGAAGCTCCGTTTAAATATTAACCTGGAAGTACTGTAGGTAGGATCTCTAGCTTTACTGCAAATCTAACCATCATAGACATCTATAGGCCTCATCAAAACAGTGTTTATAGATAGGAACTAACAGTTAAACACAACTTAAAAGTCATCAATATAAGTAAGTAAAAAAAATAGGTAAGTAATATAAAAAATAGTTTCACATTGATGAGAAATAATTCATTAATTCGTTTTTTACGCAGTTGGATTTTTTGATTTTTTAAATTTAATGAAAATCTCTATTCAAAGACTTTCGCAAATTAATTCACCGACTCGTCGCTATCAGTCACAGTTTGTAGAAAACAGTAGCGGATTCAACCCTCCATTTGGAAGGGGGAGGGGGTCTCATGTCTTAATTAGCAAATTTTATATCTGAAATACAAATTTACTATTTTCTAGCAAATACCTGAATTAATTTTCATTGATAAATGCATAAAATTTGCAGGTTCTATTCGGATAGCAAGAAATCACAGTTTCCGATTTTCTTGTAAAAGCAAAGAGTATAGAAAATATTTCAAAGTTCGAATTTTAAGCCGACTTCCAGCGCTCGACAGTTATGAAAATGTCTTTAGAGAGCAATTAGATACAATTCAAGAAGTACAACATTTATAGGAAAATATAAAAAAAGTTTCAAAAGTAATATCTCATTTTTAAACAATTTCTTACATAGACCTAACTGTTAATCCATAGCACACATTTACTTTTATGACTTTTATGAAAATTTACATTTGATCTATAAAAACAGACGTTTGGTATCAAATAAAAATATACTTCATACTTAAAAGGATTCTTATACTTTTTTCTCCTTGAACAAACGAATCTGGTGGACATATTAACGAAGTGCGTTTTATGAAAAAATAAATGAAATTTACAGAAATTAATATTTATATGCTGAAGAATCGAACAACGTTTTACAATTTCCTATAAAAGGTGTATACCTTGAATTATAATCGATTCCTTCCGCATAACGATCTTTCGTAGAGTCCCTGAAAATCAGATTAAATTAAAAATACACAACATAAGGCCGTACACAACATAAGGCTAAAAACCTCAAATAAACAAAATCTCAAGCAGATGCTTGTTGACTAAAAACAGAAGAAAATATACTTTTTGGGTTAGATATCTAAAAAAAAAATAAACGATGCAATTAAAAAATACCCTACTGTCACAAAAGAAAACGATCTGAAAGCAAATTCATCGTTCGTTCTCTTGTGTGGCACCATATGAACACATCGCTGCCATCAATGCCAAACATAAATCTACAAACATCACTAGAATAGAAAAGCACGATTTCAGTTTCCCCTTCATTTTGATCAAATTAGTATTAAAAAAGGGGAAAAGTTCTTTTTTTCTATACATGAATAAATAAAATTTTGAATTTAAGATTGACAGATTAAGACAGACCAGCAAAAGCCCGAAGACTGATATAAAAATTGAGCCCATTTCCTCTCCATCTCCTATTAGTGCGACAAAACTACGTCACATATAAGTGTTTCAAATGAAAAGAATGCAAAAGCTTGAAGATGGGAGGGAAAAGAAAGGGTAATTTAGGTATCGCTTTTTCGGAAGCGCTATTGCACTGGGCCCCGTAGCGCTATATTTATGAGTTCCGGTGAATTCCGACCGATATTTAAATATTTACTAAAAACTGAGAAGTACCGGAGCTGAGCATCGATGGGCTCCGGCGCAAATTAACCCCTGCACCGAAGGGATGAAAGTTTGAGTGAACCTTGCCCTGTCGGGAGTCGAACTCGCGATCTGTGGCGCGGCAGACCACACCTCGCAGTCTGTACTTTTGTAATAATTATGCTTCCAGCCCCAAACAGAGCCAATTGGTATCACAGCACATTTTGAAAAAAAAAAAAAAAGCAATTAAATTTTGTAAATAAAAAAAACAGATATGATAAATTAACATTTCCAGCCTTTTCTAATTCAATGACTATATTTTTTTTATATAAATTTAATTAAATATTTAATTACAGGGTGTCCACAAATGAAGTATACAACTTCAACATTAAATTAAAGCAAAAATACAAGAAATAAGAACTTAATTTTAATATTGAAACAAAAAGTACATATCAACATTTTTTAAGGGTGTTCTAAAATCCAAAAGGCCAACTTTCTGACATAAGTTTTAATTTATTTTTGTTCGAAAATGCATGAAATCAACTGGTGTTGTTGTTCAGAAACTATGTAATCGAGCTGTTTTTTCCATTTTTCTGCAAACGCAATAGATCTTTCAGAAAATAGTATCAAAGTGGACGTTTTGAACCGAATTTCCGCGCAAAAGGGTTGGGGTTGGGTTGATTATTGATGGCCGATTATCTACTCGAGGGATATAGGCCCTAGGGGGAGTGCCCTCCGTGGGGGTCTTTCTAAGGGTGTCTTACCCGTATTTACGCATGGAAAATCCAAGGTTTCGAAGAAAACCACGAAAACTCCGAAACAGTTAGGCCGACAGGCGCGAATGGGTTCGAACCCAGCACCTCCCGCACCCCCAGCACCTTCGAGAGCAGAACCTCTCAGCCACTCGTGGGGCTCCGCGCGAAAGGAGAAAAAACACTAAAGAGAGGGCGAAAAAGTGTTTGTCACGTGATCAAAATCGCTGATAACTGAAAAGATAATTTATTGATCAAAAAATGGAAAAAAAAACAGTTCAATTCAAAATCGTTTCCATGGCCAGGCTTTCCAATTTTATATCTTTCCGTTAAAAAATGAATTTGTAAATGTGTCAAAACGTTTTGCGCTTGTTGAGCAGAGCAATTAAGAACAGTCTTAAAGACAGATGTGCTCCTTTAGTTGCTCGCAGGTCAAGACGATAGTCCAATTCAATCCACATATGGTTCAAAATATCCAGTGTAACCAAAAGGAAGGCTCCGCTAATGCTTGAGTTCACGTACGGATGTTATTTTTGTGATACGATATCCTGGGTGATACCATATCCTATATATCTGTGATTAACTTTGTTTGAAAGTATATTCTTAATGAACCTCCAAAGGAAAGAAACGGAAGGTGTGATATTAGGAGAACGGGGTGTCCATGGCGTTGGGCCTTCACGTCCAATCCAACGTCCAACATCGATGCTTTTTCTTGTCGGTGCCTTTAACTTGCACGGTGTTCGGAATTTACGTTGAACAATTGTTAAAGATTTACATTCTGCAAACCAAAAAACACACCTTCTTTTTCCTGTGGCGTAGCCATTTCTGCAAATTTCCATGCTTAATGTTATTTCTCAGCGTATAAGACTTTCAGAGTCATCTATCATTACGATTACAAACTTTAACATTTTGTCCATCTCCTAATAAGTAAAATACAAAATTTTATTAATTATATTTTCTTTATCGGAATATTGACAGTTGTATATTTCCTTAGTTCTATATATCCTTAAGATTTCTACATACTGCATATAATATGGGAGCATGGAGTTAAATATATATATAGATATAAGAGCGATTTCTCATTTGAGCTATTCTCTCTGTTGTACGGATTTTTTCTTAGCTCCCTTCGTGTTATATAAGTAAGAGATCACGGTATTTCCAGTATATAATGTGAATAAAAGAAATGATCTAGCCAGAAGATGTACGAAAATATAATATAATCGCTTACGCGTTATCCACGATTCCGAAAAGACATCCTTTATCCTCCGAAAATTTAGAAACTAATAGATGTCCGATATTTAAAGAAGTATTTTTGAAGCAAAAGTTTATTTTGCTGCACGTAATTTTCGAAAATTCTAGTAATTTTTTTAAAGCGTATTAATCAGTTTTATAAACCCGGTATAAACACTAAATATTGGTTTTTCGGATGCTATCATTTCTCAAGTAAATATTGTTAGCTGCTTAACAAAATTTATACATGCAAGAGTAACAAAATCATGTTCATTTTACACTATTAATTTACCATGTTGGTCTGTTGAACATGTTTTTTGAACGTGAAAATGTTTAGTTGCGAAATGTAGTAATAAAAAAAATCGATATTTCGTGTTGATATCGGGTTGTGAAAACTGATTAATACACTGCGCCGGCAAAAAATATGAAAGGACAGCAGAATATGTGTAGGACGACAAAAAATCTTTCGAAAGAACAAATAATACAAATTTGGATATTTTTATGAAGAGATTTCTATTTTCTTTCTAATAGATGAGCGTTCAGAAAGCTCACGAGAAAGACTGATATTGCTTCTGCATTGCAAGACAGACTTTTTCTTTTCTAGCGATAGCTTATAATGTTTCTTGCATAGGGAAAAATTATTTATAATACAGAAAATATATATAGTGTGAACCAAAAGTCTTGCCCTGATTATAAATATTTGTTATTCTCAAACTATTATAATTAGACATATGTTTGTTTGGATACATTGTAAGTATTTTTATAAATTTTTTTCTTACAAGACCAACGTACCTCAGTAAATTTCAGCGTGTGCTCCCTTGGTAGCTTGGAGAATTTCTAAGCGGTATTCTAGCTCCCACCAAGTGTTCTTTAACATGTCTTTTGTTACAGTACACACATCAGCTTGTATCCTAGTCTTCAGTTATAGCGCTTAGAATATATAGTGTGGAAATCGGCTATCCCTGTAATACTTAAAAAAGCGCTAAAATATTGTATCCCTTAAATGTGCAATGATACTGCTGCAATATGCAGATCGCAGCGACGCAGGATATTTTCTACAACTGCAAGAAATTGCTATTCTATACAATGTAATACTAGTAGTACGAAAATCCGGCAGATGGCGCTGCGATCGACACTTGAAATTTTAGCAGTATCGTCTCACATTTAAGGGATACAAATTTTTAGCACTGTTTGGATAGCATATTTCCACACTAGGTATTCTCGGCGCTGTACTTCAGTTCTTCGACGTCAGCAATTAGTGTGGCAAAAAGTGTGGTCCTTGATATAGCCCCCAAAGAAAAAATCCAGAGAATTAATATCTGGAGAGCGCGGAGGCCGGGGTGTTGGTCCATCCCTTCAATCCACCGATCCGGAAGTGTTCTGTTCTATTGCACAAAAAACTACTAAAACTCACCTATCCAATGATGCAACAAGTTAAATTATTATACAAACGGTTAATTTGTAATGAATTATTATAATCAGAGCAAGACTTTTGGTTCACCCTGTACATGTATTATCTAACAACTATGACTTATCAATGACATATATAATAAATCTACTAAAACGTCAGGTTAAAAAAAAAATGGCTCTGAGACATTAGTCATGAATTAGATGTCACACGCCCGGGTTAATGTAAATCTATCTGCTTTACTTGTTACTTGCGTGGCAACCCGATGTGTTGTTTTGAATTGTATAAGACCATTGAATTATTTTGGGGAATTGAAATCTATCTTTATTGTAAATTTAGAAAGCAATTATAATATTAATTTGATTAAATACAATATTTCAAATAATAAATTATATTTACAATTCAATTCAAAATCTTCTCCAATAAAAATATACATAACTTTGTTTGTCAAAATCTTTTTGTTCTTCCAAGATTTGGCTTCTAACTTTGGAGCTGGTAGAAATTACTTCATTTGGGTGAACTTTTACAAAAATGACTTTGTTTTGAGGAATTTATTCAGAAGCATTTTATATTTACGAATAAAAATAAATGCTTATAATTTTTCTCGCTAAAAAAATTTCTTTTTAACGTTCTTGGGAAAAATTTTAATCGCTATATTAAGGAAATAGTTGAAAATCTGTTTTTCTTTTTAAAAATAATTTTAAAAAGCTACGATGGAATTTTTTTTTTTTTTTTTTTTTTTTTACGTCAAAGGAATTTATGTCAATGTTCCAGTGGGCAGACGATGTTTTTCTTAATAAACTGATTCCTAAAGCTTGACTATGTGAAAATAAGTTTTTATATCTTCAAATTTTCTTGAAAAAATATGATTAAATCACAATATTTTTTTCACTATCTATTCAAATAAAAGTTAGTTTCAATTTGGAAATGACGTCAAAGAAATCCAATAACCCCATCGTTTTCCCTTTTCTCCACAAAAAATGGAGGAATTTACCCCAGTAAAAAAAAAATCTGTAGAAAATCTGTAGGCAATTGGCCCAAAAATCAGTAGGCAATTGGCCCATTTCTGCAGATATTTTTGAGGTAAAGTAGATATCTTAAAGGTTATTTTTAAGGTAAAAGTAAGGTAAGTAAAATTTCTTCCGATTTCTGTAAAATTTCTGGAGAAAGTGGAGATTTCTTTAGATAATCTTAAGATTATTTTTAGTGGGGTTAGTTGCTATCATTTCAGAAATGTCACTAAAAATTACAATAAATAAATAAATAACGCATCAAAAGCTAATTCAAATTTTAAAATTCTAAGACTAGTTTTGACATCCTCGGATCCATGCGGATAATTGTTAATAATTTGATCACCTGACGTTCCGCATTCTTGGAGAAATAGCTGTGAAATACAAACGGACAGTCTTCTTTTAATATAAAAGATTGATGAAGTTTTAATTTCGTTATGGAAAATTAGCCAGAGACAAATGCTGAACTATTTATATTGTTTCAACTGCAAATGGGTTATTTCGTAATGGAGCTTGCACGCGATAGAGATAAATTAAAACAATTCATGCTTGAAAATTAATTTACAAACCATAATAAATCAGCTAATTAAGGTACAGTTTTCAAACATATTGCATTTGAGAGCAGATTATTTTTCCTATGCGAAGGTGTAAAAATTGAAAATGTGCGATGTTTAGAAGTTAAAAAAATTATAGTAGCAAAATCTGAAAAAGCGAAATTTAATCGTCAGCCGTTGCCAACTTCAAATATCAAATAGAAACCAGCGTTACGGAGAGACACGTCTGTCCTTTATAATATAGATAGTCATTAAACTTTTAAAATTATTTAATTATTTCAATTCAGAATGTTGAATACACATCGCGATGGATTTATTTCAAATTAACGGAATGCCACAACCCTTATTCGCCTCTAAGCTGATAATAAATAAATATCAATAATAAGTGATTGGATTTTATTCTTTAATTACCAAGAAACAAAATTTACTATCTCAAACAAAACTCTACGCTATGTAATGGATTTAAATAATTATATTTTTACACTATTCCCATACTGTTACGATTCATCTTTTCCCGTAAAAACTTATAAACATTTTTCACTTTCCATCTGCACTCCACCGTATTCAATAATCTTGAATCAGATTGTTTTTTGGGAACTTCTTTTAGATTTTTATTTTCCAATTTATTTTATTTTCATGGTCTTGTTAATCTTGCATCTTTCAATGAGAATCTTCAGATTCCCTATTAAGATGGCGTTCACAGGGGGAAAAATCCGTAATAAAAACAGTTAAAGAGTTCGCAGGAAATTATTAATTCTACTTTGGAGACAGAGCTAGCTTTTTCTGACTATAGTGTTTTGGTCTGATTGCAAAGAATAAAACACTCGTTGTAGGAGATTAATCTTAAGTTCTACTCCAAACGTATCATTTTAAAGACGGTTGGAGGTTGGAGAATTCTTTAAAATTGTCCTGAATCTTTTTTTCGGTTAGGAAACTTTCGGATAGCCCTGATTAAACAATCCGTCCAAAAAAAATCTATGGTCATAATTGTTTTCATCGAGGCACTCAGAACTTCACTGAAGAAATGATGGAAATTCGCTGTTTAAAAATGTCAGCTAAGAATTATATAGAGCTGGTGGAGATTTTTTTTCATTCAGAAATTTTTTTATTAGGGTCTGGACCTCCTTAACGTGTTAAAATTTACCAAAAATTACAAATCTTTGGTAAATACTTAATTTACGAAGTATTTGCGAATTCTGAAAAGACACTGCCTATGCAAAGGCATTTTGTTCAACGCTTCCAGATTCTTTTAGGAAGGAAACTTATTTATATTAAGTAAATAAAAAATAGTCAAAGTAACGTTTTTCAGGAAACTACACTTTAGAATTTCATTTCTCATAAGATTCTATTGCA
Organism: Maratus speciosus; assembly: GCA_963932465.1. Lineage (NCBI taxonomy): Eukaryota > Metazoa > Arthropoda > Arachnida > Araneae > Salticidae > Maratus > Maratus speciosus. Next base: position 520,997,918 of record OZ010787.1, on the reverse strand, counting down.
AAATAGAACCTGACGACTATTTTGTAACCAGTCGAATTCAAAAAGCACAATAACATCTGCAATGTGATATAAAATGCTGTAATTTGCTGGTAAATGAGCAGTAAACTACAAATAAAATAAGCGAACATTATGAATTATATTGACATGGGAATTTCTTATGCTCTTCTATAGAAAAAGTGACCCGAAGTCTCGTTTTATGTAGCAAAACAACCAGAAGTTTTATTGAATCAACTTTTTTGGGGATACAAATTTAGGGTTTGAGACTCTCCATTATTTATAGAAAGAGTAAAAACAAATAATAACTAATAATAAGCTCGAAGTAAGCAAGAGTCGTTCGGTAGCTTCATCGCCCCAAGCCCTCCCTTCCCGGTTTTTGGTGTCTTTAATTTGTGTAATTTCCCTTTTAAATTTGTCCGGTTTTAATTTTTGATTTTTTTTTCAACGTTGCATTCGCTAGAGAGTCTTTCACTCGGGACGTGGCTGGGGACCTATGATTCTTGCTTCCGCAAAAGAGTCGGACCAGAGTAGAAGAATAAAGGGCTGCGGACGAAGATGGGCCGCTCGCCGCGGCGGTTCTAGTTCTAACAGAGAAACCATTCTCAGAAATCAAGAAAGCAAAAAGTGTATTTTAGAGACTAGAACATAAGTTTCTGATGTTTTATTGGTCAAAAGTGGCGGAAACTTTCACTCAACACGAATTTCCACGTAAAATGCATTGTACTTTTATTTTAAAATTGCATTATCAGAATATTCATTTAAAGATACAGCCAAATTAGATATAAGAGGATGAGACAGCTACCAAAGGGTTCCAATTGACTTATAAATTAAGCTTCAAATGGGACACACACGAAAAATGTAGCAAAACCTGTATTCGCTTCTGGTGTCAAAAAGTCTAGTCTAGGCTCTGTTTAAACACTCAAAAGTAAGCATACTGATTAATTCAAGTTTAATGAAGATGAAATGCGTAGCATGGTCAACATTTGAACGGATTTAACTGGACATTTTAAAAATATCTGGAAAGAAGTCGGTCTTAGTTCTTAAAATGTACTTCGTGATCTAAGATAAAATTAAAATATTGTAGAGCAATGCCAATGATGTAAAACCTTAGTAAAGGTGGCCACCCAACCAAATGAGGGTCCAATTCAGACAGTCAGTAGTTATACGGTCTACAGGCTTTCGCGAAGGTCACTAAGCTTGTAACTACTATGGGTGCATTAGTATTTTACGACCATCTTCGTGAGGACACCATTCAATCCTAACCTAAGAATATCTCGCCTGTCCATGAACTCAACGTTCCAGGTTGGATCTGTACTGATTCAGGGTGAATCAATGATGGCATAGGATGTTTTCTTTTAGTAATATTTGAAATTTTTACTACTTGCACCAAACATTCTCACTGCACTTAAGTGCGGGGGGGGGGGGGGGGCTCCAAAACCACTAGTGAGGATTTAAATAACTCATACTCTAGTAAGACAAGCGCAAATTTTTTTTGAAAATCGCTAGGTGCAACATTCGAGTCTGCTAGGTAAGAGGCTAAACCGGCGTAGCTTTTGGAGTTCAGAATAATGTCAAGAAACACGCAGCGTATAATGCGTCAACATGGTGTTTTCCAGGAAGAGTGATGTTCATTTTCAAAGTTCATTTTTGCAACAAGAAATCGTTCAACAAAACGAAAAGACTGTTTCACAAGAAGTCAGGTTAAAGGTATGTACTACCCGACTCAACAATTAATAGAATAATGCAGCTATTTCATAATGATCATGTAATAGCCTGGCATGCTGAAACGAGATTTCTTGAACATCATAACGCATGCAGATGCGTGTCTAGACTTTGGAGGAGGACAATATGAACTATAGGTTATGAATTATAGGTTAGAACAAATAAATACGGTCTTGGTATTTTTCATAATTTTTTCGGAATTACATTAGCGTTTTTTTTGTGGACATATCGTACGTTAATTTGATGAGGGTTCACTTAATGTCTTCATGCTTTTTTGCCATCAGGATGATAGCAGTTCCAAGTTGTCCTACAACGTGGATCGAGGAATAGTCCACTGAATTCTCCTTGCTAACATGGTTACCGAGTATCTTGGGCTTCCTTCCTATTGAAAACCGTTAAGATGCTTTGGAAAAAGATATGTTAACAAATAACTTAACTGATTTATGTGAATTCTAGCGTATTTTTGACATCCATAATTCCGCCATTGCTTTCGCAGACTCGTTGAATGAATGCTTCATTCTATGGCAATCAATATGAAGACTAAAGGAGCAGCAAGTGAATAATCAGGTATCTGTAATTCAGTGCTTCTGCATAATAAATTTTTTATATTCTCTTATTTATATTATTCTTCATAATATTCAAATGGTATTGTATGTGTTTACTCCCACAGATCCAATTTTTTTTTGTAATTGGAATAAAAATTCTTTTTAAATTTTTAAGATAAAAAAATAAAAATTCTTCAAAGTCAGCTTACGAAATTAAGAAGCAACTTCCAAAATAACAATAAATAAAATAAATAAATAAAATAAATATAACTTCAACGATTAAAATAAATTGTTAAAATAAAACGCGTCCCAAGTAGCATAAAATGGTTAGGAAAATGTTGACTAATTGTTGTCCCACAGTAAGAAATGTCCGCTTTGCCGAACCATTCACTAATGAATCATTTGCCAACAAAGGCCCAATAGTGGCCCAACCATTATTAGCTTAGATATAAGTACAGCTGGATGTGGCTTGACGAAATTACTTTTGGTTGGCCGAAGAGCGCTCCAAATTAGAGGGGTCTCTATTGGCTTATTGTTGGCATATCAACTCCATCATTTCCACAAAGTGGCAACTATAGACCGACAATCTGTGATACACTGGCCTCCAAAAGTTACGGTAAATCCAGTCTTTTGTGCCTAATTTGAAAACAAATTAACATAAAAACTTGAAATTTAGAAGAATTGTGTTTTAAAAAGTTAGTTATTGAATTTTACATGAAACATGATTTACAAAAAAAAAAGTATTATATTTTCTTTGAAAAAATCTAATGTTTGATATAAAAAAAAATCTTTTGTGGAAAGAATTTATTAAACTGGTTTTAATAGGGAATGTTTTTTCCTGAGTATCCTGGACTTAATTCCTATTGAAAACCGTTAAGATGATTTGGAAAGAGATGTGTTAACAGATAATTTAACTGATTTATGGTAATTGTAGCGTATTTTTGACATCAATAATTCCGCCATTACTTTTGCAGACTCGATGAATGAATGCTTCATTCTGTGGCAATCATTATCAAGGCATCTGTAATTCAAGGAGCAGTAAGTTAATAATCAGGTATCTGTAATTTAGTACTTCTGCATTATGTATATATTTTTTATATATTCTCTGATATATATTATTCTTCCTAATATTTAAATGATATTGTATGTGTTTAATCCCACAAATACAATTATTTTTTTAATTGGAATAAAAATTCTTTAATTTTTAAGATAGGAAAATAAAAATTCTTCGAAGTCAGCTTGACGAAATTAAAAAGCAACTTTCAAAATAACAATAAATAAATAAAATAAATAAAATAAATATAACTTCAACGATTAAAATAAATTGTTAAAATAAAACGCGTCTCAAGTAGCATAAAATGGTTAGGAAAATGTTGGCTAATTGTTGTCCCAGAATAAGCAATGTTCGCTTTGCCGAACTATTCGCCAATGAATCATTTGCCAACAAAGGCCCAACAGTGGTATAACCGGGTTGTCTTGCAAAGAGTCCTTGGGAAGACGTCTGCGCACCGTTGCAGCAGATACTGTCATCCTTGTTGAGTTACGATGAACTGAATGAGTTGAACCATAGTAGTGTGTCCCCTCCTTCGAGGCGAAAGAACTAGAAAACGATCTTGCGCAGTGATTGTAGCCATTAGGTGAGCTGAAACAAGTATTCTTGATGCTGAATTCTGGGATTCAAATTGATCCCAGAGTCTTTAGACTACACTACGTGGCATATTAAGACGTCTAGCAGAATCAGTTTGTGATAAACCTATTTCCATCCCTCCAACTGTCCGCCCTCTTAACGAACCATGTAGCAACATCTACTAAACATGACCAACAATTGAAGAACAACAAGGATAAAAATTCCACGCAAATTACAATAGTGGGATAGTCGCAATTTCCTACGACTGTCACAAAAGTGTCCAATTCTTTAAAAAATTGTGGTGGGATAATTGTTTCATAGTGGTTCATTGACGTTACTTACGATCATTCATATAAACCATATTTTGTACCTTTATTTTCATTTTTTTAATAGGAATCGTCAAAAAACTAGTTGTACCTTAACTTTACTTTTGGAGTCCAGTGTACTTGGCGTAATTTACTTTGTTGCTAACTAAACTTACATGTAAAGTAATGAACTATCTAATATTCAATAAAATTTAAATTCAGAAAGAGCTGAAAATTTAAAAGCTCGTTTAGCAAGTAACTTGAATATGCATAGGGTGCCCACTAAACTCATGTCCACCCCCATTAACTTTAGAAAGATAATAGATAAAATATAGTGTTTAGGTATAGCTAAAAGTTGGTATAGCTATGTGGCAGCTAAAAAGTGGTAGTCATAAAAGTGGTGTCCAGGTATAGTAAAGTGGCTATACCCTATCAGATGAGACCGCTTACAGCGTCACCTAGCGGCAATCAATGAAGTTAGCGGTCCTATCTCGAAAGAGGTGGCGTTATTCGGGACGAAAGTTCATATACAAAGTTGCAGAGCGTCTTCAATTTAGTATGAAATTATGATTTAGATGTAAAAATAGCTTTATTAGTATCCCGGAAATGATTTTTTTATATCCAATTATCAGCTTAAACACGCTGCTAACTGCATGCAGAAGTGCACCATTATAAGACAAACGCACATCTGCAAATAAAACTAACACATGTAAGCAAGGTACAGTTTAATAAGAAAATCAAGTTAAGTATACTAAATGTCTCTACCATCAGCAGCAATGCATCATGTACTCTGCATGTGTTCCAATGGTGGACACATTTAGCATATTTAACTTGATTTTCTTATAAAAATAAACTGTACCTTGCTTACATGCATTAGTTTTATTAATAAATGTGCATCTGCATTATAATACATGCCCTACTTCTGTATGCAATTTGAGGCGTATTTAGGCTGGTAGTAGAATATAAAAAATATCCTTTTCAGGGACTCTAAGAAAGTTCTACTGATTGCCGCTAGATGGCGTTGTATGCAGCCTTACAGCGTAGTGCATAGTTATTGCCGCCTAGAGTACAAAGCCTTCTGGCTGGCTGGTGACGTCAGCAGCAAGAGGCGAACGATCTGTATATCACATTGATAAAGTAAAGTTGAATATTGCTATGTTTTTCTATATAAACCAGTAAGCGTTAAAATGACCTAATAATAGAATTGTAAGCTTGATTGTACTTCAATAAATTGCTACTGACACGTAAATTAAATTTTATAACTAATAAATGTTAACATGAAACACATTTAGCAACGCTTTTATGTTTTCTGAATTTTCTTAATATCATGATAAATACTACTAGTTTCAAAAATATCGTTTAAATAAAAATATTTTTAACTAGATTGTTCATTTTAGACTCAAAAGTTCGGTAATCTGAAAAACAGGAATTTTTTTTTCTTTTCTTTCTTTCTCTCTCTCTGGTTTTTTTTTTTTTTTTTTTTTTTTTTTTTTTATTGAAAATGCAGCACAATTTTTGAAAAAATGTGTAAATATTATGAAGAAATGTTTAAATAGTCTTTAATTATTATAAATAAAGGGTCATAAAAGAAAAGAAAAGAAAGAAAGAACTATATTGTTCAATACAAAATCGATTTTTCGGGGGAAAATAGGATTCTTTTCTTTATTTTTTCTTTCTTTTTTTCAGAAGGTAGCAAAACCTTTGAAGAAATTTTATTCTTTAATTATTATAAAAAAGGCATGTGAAAAAAAAGAAAACAGCTTGTTCATTTTAAAATAAAATTTCAAGACTCTGAAAAACAGATTTTTTTTTCTTTCTGGCTCTTGATTTTTTTGTCTGAAGATTCAGTTTAATTTTTAAATAAATGTTTAAATATTATCTAATTATAAAATATGAAATTGATTTAGTGTACTATTTGTATTATTATGTACATATATATATACAGGGTTGTTATAATTAAAGTTCGCCTATTCCGAAGGCTCTAGAGCCGGTTCTATGGCTCCAAACGAAACAAAATTTCACTAGTACGTAGCTGAAGAGATGCGCTCTGCGAAAAAAAATAGTTAAAATTTTTGTCAATAGGTGGCGCTGCGGCAATATTTAAGCCGATATTTGCAGATTCCTTTATTTTGTAAAAAACAAAATACAGGAAATTTTATTTCACAGTTGGTAAAAGTAAACTTTTTCAGATTCGTTATATCAATTTCGGTCAATCCAGATAAAACACAGAAAATCACAAAATTTCACCCAACGCTTGAAAAAGATCACATTTTATTCAAATTTTCGACGAACGACGTCAAAGTGACGTCACAACTTCGAAAACTTGAAATACCCTTCTAACCACCTGACGATTTAAAACTTGCTGATAAAGTGTGTCTGTGATTTCTTTGACACTGGAACAGTTGATTGTTTCTGAAAAGCATTTGAATCTACGCTTTGTGGAGAATGGTAACTTTGAAAGAAAAGACACTTCTTGTAAAGTTATTTTATCGAAATAACAGCAACGCAGCTGCAGCTCTTCGATAATTCCGGAAACTAAAAGATGTTAGACGTAGACCACTGTCGGATCGTAGAGTTCACAAAATGATTAAAAAGTTCGAGGAAACAGGAAAACTCTACATCCTTCCTGGCAGAGGACGGAAAAAAGGTAGACATTTCTAGCATTGAGGATATTGCTACTGCTGCCGTGGATTTAGCAAGCCAGTCATAATTTGGTAATGCAAGTGTGCCAGCTATTGCGAATGAAGTCGATATGCCGATTTCCACTGTGAGAAAAGTGATGCGTCAAATTTTGCGCTACTATCCATACAAGATTCAGAGGGTGCAACAACTAATACAGAGTGATACCGGAAAGTCGGCTATCATTTTCACTACAGTTTTTTGCACGAATGAATGTGGACAATTCTTGTCCCTGGAATATTCTATGGACTGATGAAGCGAATTTTTATTTAAACGGACAAGTGAACACACACAACTATCGAATTTGGGCGAAAGAGAATCCTAATGTTTTCCAAGAAGTTCCATTGCATGCAGCTAAAGTGACGGTGTGGTGCGGTTTCACAGTAGGGTGAGCCGAAAAAACTTTTTTTTTTGTTTTCTGATTCGCTATACCGCGAAAAACTTGGCTTTAAAGTAGCTTAGTAAAAGTCAAAAACAAATTTAATAATTTTTTACGTTTGGCGGTAGCGCATCGCACTTGAATATTTGAAATTTATTGAAATAGCAGTAGTTTTCTTTCGATTTTTTAAAGCTATACACGAAAAAGATAAAAAACTGCTATGGTGAAAAGGCTTTTAAAGAAAGATCAAAAAGCACATTATAATAAAAAAAAGAAACAAAATTACTTCATTTAGGGTAGCGCAAAGCAATTCAAATATCCTTAAATTGACGCATTCAAGCTGTATTATGAGTCCCTCTACTCTGGTAGCAGTACAGCGCGACGAGCCCTGCTGCGAATTGGAGCCCGTCAATACTACGTGTGCTGACGCTTCACAATGTACTGTGCGATACGCATGCGTGTGCTTTATAACACAACGGTTCCTGTGAGTTGATCACTAGAATTTTGCCGGCAATGATTAGCAGTGTGTTCTTGTGCGTTTCAATCGCGTTTCCTAAAGACTGATTTAATTAATGACCGCTTAATAAGTGATTCGATCGCTGTGTTATGGCTGTTTAAAAAGAAATTACTCGCAGTGACTTTAACTGCCCGTTATTTCGCCACCCAAAAGAGTTACCGGTGAATAAACTTCCACCTTATGAAGACGTTCTCAAGTGTTGCTTCCATGAAAATTACAACTTAGCCTTAAAATCAAACAACAGGTCAGTTAATTTTTCTCACGTTTCTATTATTGTGACGCCAAAAGTTAAATCTGTGTTTGATAAAGCTTCAATACTGACAGTAACGCCTTACAGAATTGTTCAGTTAACAAATGCATAGCATGACAGTTATCGTAATCATATGGAGTCCTTTAAGCGTATAAGGGAAAGTAAAAGTTGAAAAAGAGAGTTGAAGATTTAAAAAAAAAAATCTTTGTTACTGTTTGATGACTCTGCGTGTAAGTGAAAATGACATTACACTGCAATTGTAAAATGGTCCCTGACGTTTGTGAGTGTCCTGTCTCTATTATTTGTAACTGTGAAAAAGCAAAAAATATACCCCATCATTGAACTAAAATTCTTGTACTTTCAAAGAATGCATGGTATTGGTAAAATTGGAAGTGTGGACGTAAAGGATACAAAAAAATGTGATTGGATGTGATGGAACTGTTACTAATACTGTGTGGAAAACCGGTGTTATTCACATTGAAGGAGAAGTTAAAAGACCACTACAGTGGGGAGAGGTGGTGGTGTATGCCTCTTACATTTCAATGAGTTGCCATTCTGGCATTTGTTTCAAACTTTAGATGGTGAAACGACTGGGCCAAAATCACTAGTCCGATTAGCACGCAGCTCAGGAAATGTGAGAAACTCCTAGTGGTAAATTTAACAGTGTTGAGTGTGAATTTCCAGAACTGACTGGCAAAATTTAAGCAAAGATCAGCAGTACCTACTGGACATTATTTGTACTATAAAAGCAGGCAGCTGTCCTGAAGATTTATCTGTTCTGAGCCTGGCACACTTTCCACTCAAGGTGGGTAACGAAGGAGAACAGAATTCTCCAGTTGTATTTAAGTATTGAAAATCCAACAGACGAACACAAGATTATAATTTCCTTTCTCCTAAACTCTTATGTACCTGTATGGTTAAGTATTAAAAAAAAGTAAATACTTCACAAATGGGCCGGAACATGTATTGAAAGTTATAAAATCGTCAAAATTCCTCCCTGAAAACTTCCTGAAGGTCATTGACCCGGTGATTGAGAGAAACGCATTTTTGGCCAATCCAGAAAATTTGCTTTTGAGTATGATAGTAGATGAAAGATATCATATACGAGAGTTATGTTTCAGAAGAATTATAAAGGCTAGAAACTTAGCTTCTAAAATAAAGTCAATCAGGTGTTTTCAAACATTCAAAATCATTTTTCTAGCTACAGACTACATTGAAATGATTCACTGGAACTCTACTACACTTTCACCACCACCTTTTTCTGAGAAGAGCCATCAACGAAGAGATTTGGTCAAAGGTCGAATCAGGTAAAACAGCGGCCCAGTGGAAATTTGACCAATTTCCATGTTAATCCCAAACAGTAGAACGGTGCGTGAAGCTGGTAACCGAGGCATCATAAAAAGTCTTCGGGTCCAGAGATGTTTTTATAAGAACGACACTTTTCTCGAGATCTTCAGTGCCTAGTTTTTCAAGCAAATCTTATTTCGAACTCCCAAAAGATAATAAAGACATGTAAAGGACTATATTTTATTACAAAGTGAAATTACACTCAGGTACAATCAGATAAAGGTAATCAGATCAGGTAATGGTACAATCAGAAAAGTAGTTTTTATTTCAATGAAAATTTGTCATTTAAAAAAAATGAAATTTTTTTAAACATAATCCGCTGCCAATGTGTTGCGAAATGTATTTATTTTTTCATTTACTTATCATTCCTATACTCTTTTCTACTAAAATATGTCTATAGCTGCTTGTTATATAAGTTACTTGATTTATTTCCATTTATTAGAAAAATTATCAAACTCATGTTTTTTCTCAAATTTTAAGCCCGATGCGCTACCGCCAAACGTAAAAATTTACTTATTTTGTTATTGCATTTTACTAAGCTACCCTACACACAAGTTTTCCGTGGTATAGCGAATCAAAATGAGAAAAAAGTTTTTTTCGGCCCACCCTATTTCACACGATTTATGATAGGGCCATATTTTTTTGAGGAACTAACATCCACAGGACCCATTACATGTTCCGTAAATGGGAGAAGGTATCTCAATATTTTGTCAAATTTTCTGATTCCCGAGCTGCAACAGCGAGGCTGCCTTCAAAATAACGTGTTTATGCAAGACGGTGCACCACCGCACTTTACTAGAGCAGTTCGGACTTTCTTAACAAGCCATTTTACAGAAGACCGCATCATAAGTCGTTATTTTCAAACAGTCTGGCCACCACGATCGCCTGATCTAACACCATGCGATTTTTGGCTGTGGGGATTTTTGAAAGATTCAGTATCTAAAGACAGATGTCAGACAATCTGTGATCTAAAAGACAGTATTAGACTTCGCTCAATCTCACAGGACAATTTACGCAATGCTGTAGAAAGCGCAATTCTGAGAATGGAATGCGTTATTGAAAATGGTGGAGGATTCATTGAGCATGCGTAATGAATCGTTATTACTAATTATCGTTATTATTAATCGTTAGAATGCTTCGTTATTACTTCGTTGCCGAGCGACATGTTTTATATTTGTTGATGCAGATTACATCACATGAAATTCTATTCATTTTTCTGTATTGTTTGGAGTCATAGGTCAGGTTCTAGAGCTGTCTGATTAGGTGAACTTTAATTATAACAATTCGCAGTTCCTCGAAGTTTGTTGAAACTTTTAAATTTGTGTGCTTAATCTGGATTGACTGAAATTGATATAATGAATCTGCAAACATCGCCTTAAATATTGGCGCATCGCCACCTATTGACAAAAATTTTAACTAATTTTTTTTCGATTTTCGCAGAGCGAATCTCTTGAACTATGTACTAGTGAAATTTTGTTTCGTTTGGAGTCATAGAACCGGCTCTAGAACCTTCTGAATAGGCGAACTTTAATTATAACAACCCTGTATATATGTATATCGTTGTGGTAACTTCAACTTCCTGACTGAATAGTTTTAACAGAAACATATTTATCATTTTTTTAAGTTTGCCATGCTTTACTGAAATTCTGATAAATAATACCCTTTCAAATAAAACTACTTTTATTTTGCATAGGGTAAAACATTCTTTAATTATTATAAATAATGCATCAGAAAAAGAAAAGAAAGAATTAGATTGTTCATTTTGAAATCGATTTTTCGGGGAAAATATTATTATTTTCTTTATTTATTTCCCTTTTTTCTCTCTTTTGTTGAAAAGGCAGCAAAACATTTGAAAAATATTATTCTTTAATTAATTAAATAAATTTAAGATATTTAAATAAGATAGTAAATAAATTAAAGATAATTAAATAAATTAAATTTGTAAATTTATTAAAAATAATTTTATACCAAAAGACAAAAAACTTTTTCAAAAATAATCTTTTTGTGAAAATAATTTATATTTTCAATTTTTTTTTTCTCTTGCAAAATTTTTATAATTTACATTTATTCAATATTCTAAGATTGTTTATGTTTAAATATATATTTTTTTATTTATTTCTGAAAAGCAATATTTAAATCTTTTATCGAAAATCTCATTTTGTTTGTTTGTTTCTTTTTTTTATGAAAATTGTTCATATTTTCAATTTGTCTTCATTTATAATTAATTTATAGAACTAACAAAGTGTTGTTCCCATTAAGTAGGAAGATATTTATTATTATAATATTAGTATTTTATTTTGATAATTCTTAAAAAAAATTGTGTATTTATTTAATCACTTTCTTCAAATATTTTTACTTCCTTTTGATACCGTTGAACATAAATTATCTTAAAATATCTAAGTGCATATAGTAATATTGCTATGATTATTACTTTTAATTCTATAGAAATTTTTTTACAATTCGAAACTAAAATATTTAATTTTGATTAATTTTGGAAAACTCTTAACAATAGTATTATAGAACTAGAAAATGTTAAATTAAATAAGGTACTAATTAAATAGTTAAAAATTTAATAATATTATGCATTATTTAAAGTTCACTTTAATTATTAAAATAAAAAAATGCACAATACATTTGCCTAACTGACTAAAAACCTGTTATTAGTATTTATTCAATAATTTATATAACTGAAATCTGTAGAATTTAATCCATATAAATTGGCAATAAACTCAAAATAAATTTTACGTACATACTAAAATAATAAATTTTATTTACATTCGATAAATTTTAAAATATGTCCCAAATTAAAATTTGTAAATTAAAATACCAACAATTTAAAAATGAAGCGTTTAGTAAAATTAAAAAGCATAAAGTAAACAAATTGTAATACTAAAATATCCATTATTTAATGACGTTTAATTTTATTTTAAAGGAATCACACTAAATTTGATATTTGACTATTATTAGTATTTATTCTAAAACTTAAACAACAAAAATAATATGCCAAATACAATGCCGTTGACTTAATCTTCAAATCATTGTTAAAAGTACAATACAATCTTTTCATAGACTAAACTGAGGGGTGCAAGCGCTGCGCAACAAATGGCTAATTGCTACCACTAAATTTTTATAGTATTCCTCACTTTATTTATTGTCAGGATTTCTGAGATTTAAAAAGGCGAAGAATATTACTAAAACTTAGTGGTGAAAATCAGCCATTTGTTGCGCAGCGCTTGCACCCCTGACTAAACTTTAACACTAGAATGACGGCGAAAGGCTATTTTGGTCTGTATCAAATGAATATATTTCGGTTCGAACCAGAAATTTCTTTATAAAATAAGCTTAAAAGACTATGAAGATAAAATGGACTAATTAAATAAGTTCAACAGTTTTAAATAAAAATTTTTGGTGTTAAATATTTTTATAAAACTTGAGTAAAATTTCCCGTCTTTCTAGTGTTAAACTACATTAAATATTTTACGATTACTACTATTATTATTTATATTTAAAATTTTTGTTAAACTTTTAACTGTATAACTTAAAATATCGTAAAATAAATGAACTACAATAGTAAAATAAATGAATTATAATAGTAAACGAATTACAATAGTAAAATTACATATCTTTATTATAGTACCAAAATTTAATTTAATTGTTAAAAGAAATAGGGTGGTTGACCTATTTTTTACAAGATGATTTTTTATTTTTTTAATATTGAACGTAGAATAGTTTTATATATCATTTTATTCGTTATACAATCAGTTATAAAATTAAATTGCTACATAAGTGTAACATATAAGAAATTTGAAAAATGATTGATTTTAATCATGAAAAAATAATGGGTCAAGGCTCCCCACATATGGGAGGGTTGACCTACTATATGGGAGGTTTGACCCACTTTGTTTTATATTGCAATATTTGTGAAGAGAAATAAAATCAGTTTAATAAAAGCAAAATAATTTTATGCTACATTCTTTAATTATTATAATTTTTTTTTCAAATGTGATGCTTAAGCAAACCTGTTGAGACGCAATCGCAAGTCAGAGGAGAAAAATTTCGTTTTAAACAGGATTTCGTCTGAGCAGGTATAATTGTACAGCAGGAAAAATTAAATTTTAACATTTAAGGCAGTATTCTGTTAGAGACTGGTTCCGTTTTCATAGCGTTTCATGTTATTATGTCCGGGTTTTGGAGCCACTGTCACGCTTTTTTTGTCTCCTTGTCCTATTTTTTGTGACACTCGACCTGACAACTTTAGTTGTCACATAGTTTGGCTTCATCTCACTGTATTCACCCTGGTGAAATTTGTCTGCGTACCTTCCTAAAGTTTTTCGATCGATGCTATGTTCTTTTGCAGCCGCATGAGCATTTAACGTATCATTAATATGATTTAAACCTTTAAGGGACAAAGTTTTTTCAGTACTAAAATGTTAAAATAAATGACTGGCACCGGAATTTACGAACAAATTTATTTGGAAATAAGAAAAAAGGCTATATTTCACATACATATTAAAATTTCCAAACACCAAATATCAACCTTCAAAATACCAAAATTCTGGTGCCATTGTGACGATTTATAATTAAAATTAAGTGGCTTTATAAACATACCACTGTTCCTGAAAGGATTAAGACTGCTGCTTTCGTTCTTTCTAGTCTTTCCCACTGTTTCTATTTACCAATTGTAAGTAATATTTAAATGAAAAAAAGTTCCTATCAACATTCCCATTTTCTTGCAATTTTTCACATCTTTCTTTAGTCAGTTTTAAACGTTTTCTTTTCAATCACACCATTTTACTGTAGCTTTACAGAATAAATATTTACATTCTTTTTATATATAACCATTAACTTTTAATTATGCACAGTGTATAATAAAAAAGATTTCCGAAACCACTTAATTAAGGGAGCCTTGAGCATCTGGTCAACCCTCCCTGACATTGACTGGGCCAAGCCTCCCTACATAGACATTTTCTAAAGAATAGCACTTTGTTATGTTAAGCCTAACATACTGTACAATCTTTATGCCTGGAATGAAAGCTCGATATTTCTGCATTACTTTAAACCTACTTACTTAAATTTGTATGATGTAATTTATCTGAAAAAAGCTTACAAAATATTTCGAAAAAACACAACTTTTATGTTGTAAACGCCTCACATTTGATTTCTTCCACACCTATTTCGGTTATCTCTATGAAACGAAGACTCTTCTTTGAGCATTCCAGTAGCTTTGATTGATACCTATTGATGAAACTCTGAAATTCTTTTAAATGTGAAAATTGATGGATGGGTCAAGCTTCCCGTATGGTCAACCGTCCCTAGTTTCTCCTATATAATGCACATTAGATTTATCTATCAAACTAAAAAATTATTTTTAAAATGTAATCTAAAAAATAATTAAAAGCAAAAAATTGCGTAAAATGTATCATTTAAAAGAACACAGATGCATTCCAAATCCGAAGCAATAATTAGGCTTTAAAAAATATATAATAATTAAAAACAGATATTACACAGCACTCTTGCGTCCAAACACGTGGTAAGTTATAGCTTACGTTCAGTATTGTATATCAGAAGAAGGCTAAAGAATTAGAAGTAATATAAAAAATTAAATGCATACACAAAGTTAAGATTTATCAAAAGAAAACACTTACCTTATTTTAAATTGTTGAATAATCCTATTTAAAATGTATAAAATGACGAAAACAGAGCTTATAAACAACGCGCAGAGCCATTGCCACACAGAGTCACTGTGTGCTCCCTACCTGCTGAGAAATTTTTTTTCGCCTACTAAGCTTGACGTCGCTGGAACTTACTCTTCCAGTCAGAAGGCTTTGTACTCTAGGTGGCAATGGCAGAGTCCCTTTACTAAACTGACCACTGAAACACCATGTTTATGCCTGTAGCTCTCGCAGTTCTAGTGTGAGTAGGGGCGGACAGAACTTAAGTGGTAACCTTGTATAATACTTGTCAATTTATTATTATTATTATTATTGTTGTTGTTGTTGTCATCATTATTTCCCGGAAATTCGCCGCTAAATTTAATTTTTCTTGTATATAAAATTTATGTCATTATTCTTTTTTCATTGAGAATGCGCTAGTAAATTTCAAATTCGCTTTTTGATTCCAAAAAGTTATTAAAAAAATCTTACGTGTAACAAGTATGAAGAAAAATGTCTTTTAGGTTCATTTCTTTAGAAATCGACCTATTGCAATCGCTGCTTCTCTCTCTCTCGCTATCTATAAAGAAAATCTTGTTATCACGATAACGTCTGAAAGGTATGAAATTCTGAATCAATTCGAAACTAATTAAGCAATATATTGATTTTTCCAGTATCTTCTATGAGTTCGTTAGTCAAGTATGCTCTTATACTTTGTTTACAGGTCACACAAAAGCAAAACTTTTAAAATTTATCTTCATTATAACATCCAAAATACTGAATCAGTTCGAACCTAATCTTCTTGATCTTTCTACACTGTAAAAAAAAAAAAAGAAGATGTAAATCTACAAAACTAGTTTTCGTAAAAGATACAGAAATCTGTATGCTTACTAAAATTTTATCTGTACACTGTAAAGAAAAAATATGTAAATCTACAAAACTAGTTATTGTAAAGCTACAGAAATCTGTATGCTTGCAAAAATTTTATCGGTAATCCGGGAAGATTACGTGAATTTTTTTTGTTGCAGTTACATAAAAAGTTCTAGGCATCCCAGTTAACCTAGAAAATTCTTAGTAATCTTAGAGGTGTTTATTTACAGTGTGAACGCGAATCTGTTACATGATTTTTTTTTTGTTGCAGTTACATAAAAGTTCTAGGCATCCCAGTTTTCTAGAAAATTCTTAGTAACTTTATAGATTTTTTTTTACAATGTAGCATCTTGAATGAGTTCGTTACACTGGAGTAAAAAATCCATAAGGTTACTAAGAATTTTCTAGGAAACTGGGTTGCCTAGAGCTTTTGATGTAACTGCAAAAAAAGAAAAAAAATTCATGTAATTATCCCGGGTTACCGATAAAATTTTAGTAAGCCTACAGATTTTTGTAGCTTTACAAACCCAGTTTTGTAGATTTACATCTTTTTCTTTACAGTTTACAGATAAAATTTTAGTAAACATACAGATTTCTGAAGCTTTTACAAAAACTTGTTTTGTAGATTTATATATATATATATTTTTTACAGTGTAATCAAGTATTGAGCGCTAATAGTTCGTTTACAGGGACACTCAAAAATTTTAGATGACATTCATTGAATGATTTGGGTTCGAATCTCGTTTGAGCGTCGGAAATATATTATAGCCTATGGACGACTTTTAAACTATGATTTCAACATTAAAAAAAAAAAAAAATTGATATAATTGCCTATTATCCATTCAATTACATTTGGTAAGCCAAGTTTCAAATATCCTAGCAAATTACCATTCTCGCCAAAATAATGAACTTAAAAGGTGTGAGACCAATTCGTTTAAATTTGCATTAAATGTATGTAACTTAAAATAATAATAATAATAATAATAATAATAATATACTCTTCCGACTGAACCCGAAGGACTCGTTTATCATCGCCTTTAATAAAAACAAAACTAAACATAAACGAAAGGTGTCACTTTCTTTACTGCAATCTTATAATCTTTTTAAAATGGCATCAGATGGAAAAAAGACTGAATGAATACTTAAAAAATGCACCAAGGCAGACTGACTTCTGTTATTCATAAAAAATCTCGTTGGATCCATTTACGCTTCCCTTTTGATTTGAAACTTGGCCAATTTTATTTCCTTTTTCGTATAAATTTTTTATTCATAGATTTTCTCTTTACATAGAAACTTCAATTGCGTCTTAAGATAGCCGATTACAATTAACCCTATTTGTTTTTATAATTCAAGTACAAGTAAAGGCCGATCAAAAAATCACAAAAGAAATAAAAATTCAATACTTTCAAAACTATAAACAGTAGCACGATGCCTTTTACACATAAGTACGCAGAAAGATTAATGATTTCTTTATTAAACAAATAGTGTATATATATATATATAATAAATTTGAAATCACAAATATATGAAGAAATTGATAAAGTTCTAAAGATGATTTAGAAATGAACATATGAAACCAGTATGTAAAATAAGAAACTATGAATGACTCACAGAATCATCAGAGGAGCTTGTGAGTTCATTCATAGAAGATGCGTTATTTCATTCAATTTTGTCGGCATTAAGCCTATATATACAAGGTGTCCGGTCTCAACGGTGTCCAATGGCTAATTCCTAAACTGTTAGTCATAGACATATAGTTCATTACAAAAATGTTTTAAATCAGGTAAAGAAATATTTTAAAAGCGATTTGGGTCAATAAAAACATTTCTTAAAAAATTACGAAATTTAAATTTTTATACGGTACCCGGTCTTATAAGTTATATTTAGTGAAATTTTCTTTTTACACTGACAAGTAATACAAAAAAAAAGTCCCGTTATTCTACGATGAAAATTGACCGAATAATAGCTGTTTAAAGTTGGAGCATATTTTTTGCTGCAAATTGGGGGTCATTCACAAATTTAGTCGAAATATAATTTCGTCAGATATAAAAAATGTTTGGGAGTAAAATTAACATTGCAATACAAATTTGAAATCTTTAATCATTCTGGCATATTAATGGAAAATATACAATTTGTAATAAACATTTAAGAAGAAAGAAAAAACAGAATTTTTGATAAATAAAATGATTCTAAATTAACAGCCTCAATTCTTTACAAAATGATACGTATTTTAAAATATTATTAGATTGCACAAGCCTGCAAAAGTTGGGTTATGTCATGTTTTTTAGCTTTTGATAATTGATTCTTATATATTCTTTACCGCTGAATCCGAAATTGACCTTCATTTTTAACTATCATATCAGGATTTTTCGCAAATTGTAAATTTCAAAGTTAAGAAGTTCAATGTTAAAATTGAATTTCCTTCCCCATCTCATCGGACCACTCAGCTGTTTAGCTGTAAGAATCCCAGAATAAGCAAAAATATCGAATAAATTTTTTTATAAAATAAAATAAAATAAAATAAAAAATGTTTTACATATGTTTTATAGTATGAGATTTTCGCTATATTTTAACTTACACATTTGCGATTTGCAAAAAAATTCTAACGTGATGGCTAAAAATGAAGGTCATTTTCAGATTCAGTGCTAAAAAGTGCGTAAAAATCAATTATCAAAAGTTAAAAAACACAACCATCTCCTCTACTTTATAGTATTCGATTTTTGTTATTCTTTAAATTTGAAAATTTATGATTTGCGAAATATCCTGACATGATGGTTAAAAATTAAGGTAATTTTCCGATTCAGTGCTAAAAAATACATAAAAGTTAAAAAACCCAACAATCGCAGTCTTGTATTATCTTATCTAAAACTTTTTCTTAAACTCCTTGGCAGAAATCTATCCGAAATTTTTTGTGTTATCCTGTAAAATAAGTATAAATGGTAACCACCGAAAATCTTAATAATATTAGATTGTTATCGGATTTGCGCCAGTATGTAAAATGGAATCTCGATAGGCTATTTAAAAGTAGGTTAAAGTTCGAGTACAAATTTTGAACTGGAAAAACATACATACGATTGTTGAAGTAACATAAAAACTTATAAAAAAACATAATTTTTGTTAAAAGAAATCATAAGAGAAACAATCTCAAATCCTGACAAAATAAAACATATGTTATTTTAGCCAATTTGAGGCTTAATCATAATACCTGTAGGATTTTTTTTTCAAAGCGCAGATACACATGAAGTAAGATCTTCGAATACTTTAAACACTTGGTATATGATCCCTCATAGCCAAGCCGAACTCATTTGTTTCCAGAGTAGAAAAGTGGCGTAAGTCATGCATTTTTAATGTTTCATAACTCGCTCAATTTTAGCGTTATTTGAATGGGACTTTTTTTGTCTTACTTGTCAGTGTAATAGGAAAAAATTACTGAATATAACTTATAGGACCGGGGGACCATATAAAAATTTAAATTTCATAATTTTTTAAGAAATGTTTTTATTGACCCAAATCGCTTTTAAAATGTTTCTTTACCTGATTTGAAACATTTTTGTAATTAGAACTATATGTCTATGACTAACGGTTTAGGAATTAGCCATTGGACACCGTTGAGACCGGACACCCTGTATATATATCGGGTGTCCCAAAAATGATTGATAGATTTTAAAATTCAATAAATTGCAAACGGTGACAGATATTAAAAAAATTCTTGCAGGGGGTTATGTATGACAATTCGAACTTCAAACAACAGATGGCGCTGCAGTAAGTAGGTGGTAATTCCGGACCCGATTTTTGGTACTTCGGGCTCCATTCAAAACATTTTAATCTCCTTTTTCCACATGGAAGAAGAGAATGGCCGAAAAATCGAACCTAAATTTAACGCCTATTGCTTGCAGCGCCATCTATAGCTCTATTTTTAACTAAAGCTGGGAATCGCAGCATAAAAACTCCTGAAATCTTACATATATATCTTACACATATATCTTACACATATATCTTACACATATATTCCCGGTATATATATATAAATATACCGGGTGTCCTAAAAAGGACTGACTGATTTTAAAATTCAATAACTTGCAAACGGTGACAGATATTTAAAAATTTTTTGCTGGAGGGTTATGCATAAGGTCAAAAGTTTTTTTACAGTGATTTTCGATTTTAGTTCAAATTACGAACAATAGATAGCGCTGCGATCAATAGACGCTAAAGTCAGGCTCGTTTTTTGGTACCAAAATCAAAATTTGGGATCAAGTCAATACATTTTTTATATCCTTTTTCTGCATGGAATAAGAAAAAGGCTAAAAATCGAGCCGGTATTTAGTCCCTATTGCTTACAGCGCCATCTATTTTAGTTCGAATTACAAAAAATAGATGGCGCTGTAAGCAATAGGGACTAAATACCGGCTCGATTTTTTTGCCTTTTATATTTATATATATATATATATATATATATATATATTGATAGAATGGCTGCAGCTATTCTGGCAGTGCAGCTATTCCTTTAAATCATTCTTTTATCTACGACAGTTAGCACTGTTTAGTCTGAAATTTGAAGAGCTCAGATAATAAAGATGATAATACCCTGTTCAGATCGGATACTTAAAATATCGTACACCGCCAAACTCTCTCAGTGAGTTTCAACTTTTTTTGGCTAAATAGAGCCACTACAGTTCACTGTGATCGTCTATAAAGCTTCGCTTTAACTGATTGGCTGTTGAGACCGATTCTATTTTATGCGCATGCACACACGTTACATTTGTTTAGATCTCGGTCCCATTGCGTTCACTGAGTTATCTTAGATGAGTTTTACGATGTGAGTAGGCATTCAATTACGGGGTGGGGGGGGGGGGGGGGGTACTACCTCAAAAATGGCGGCCTAAGATATCTTAACCCTTAAATGCCTGGTGTTGCTTTTCGACAACATACCCAATTTAGGCTCTAAAATACTATTAGAAAAATATTGAAGCTATAATGCCTAATGTTGCCAATAAAATACATTCTGAAAATATTATTAAATCGATTTTCAACATGTAGATGACAACACTTGTGCCGTTTAAGAATAAAGATAGATTTATTTTTTCAATTGTTGCTACTTGTTCTTTTTGTTTTGTTTGGGAGCTTGAGAAATACCATATTTTGTCCTGCAGTGAGCAAATAAAATTTATTTATCATTATAGTTCCTAAAATTCTTGTATGTTTAATATTATAGAATTTTATCAAGCGAAATTATTTTTTCAATTAAACACCAGTATTGCCGATTAGTAACAAACTGTTTTTTAGCCGTAAACTATACTTAAAACAAAATATGATTTTTTAAAGTATTTTTCCCATGATTTATTTAAGAAATGAAAGCCGAAAAACATTATTACAATAATGTTTGAAAAATCAGGCATTCAAGGGTTAAATATCCGATCTGAAAAGGGTATAAGTGACACAATCCTCATTTTGAGAATATGAGCTGTAAAATTACAAATCTTTATTTGCGTTTATTGTCAAATGCCTCTTTTATCAATTAAAATCTCTGTGAATATTAGTTTTTTTTTTCAAATAGTAATTTAATAGATGGTAGAGGACCACTAATTATCGTCAATCATATCATTAACTAATTTTTTGTTTATTTTGTCACATGCCACCTTTATCACCTGAGCTGTTCATTTATTGCTTGCCACAATTTAAGTCATGTTATGACAAGAATGGCTCGAAAAGACGAAAGCGTCACGCGATTTCTAGAGATGCACTTTTCCTAGCTAAAAGCAAATGATTTTAATGCATTTCAAAATCGCTTGTTAATTGATTTTTAGAATGCGTGTAAATAGTATTTAATGAATTTAAACTTAAACAAGAAGAGAGTTTAATAAATACATTTTTTTGTTTTACATATTTATGTTGCTTGTTATTTACTTTTATTACTTTAAAAACAATTTCATATATAAAAACTATTTTCATATATTTAAGCGTATTCCAAAATAAATCTCTGCATTTTGTTTTAAGTTCTTAAAAATGATGATTCTTTCAACATTACATATATATATATATATATATATATATAAACTGAAGTAAAAATATGAATGTAATCCTCTCATTGTTCAATGTATTAAAAATGCATTAACCCTAAAATACTAGACGCTCGTAATTATCACGACTATGGTATTCTCACGCTATCCGTATTATCACGTGTTTTAGTCTATATCTAGTATTCTAGGGTTAAATATTATAGTAGAACCTCGATTATCCGAAGTAATTGGGACCGACCATTTTTCGGAAAATCGAAATTTTCGGATAATCGAGAATACTTCAATTTTAAGATTAAGGACAAATATTATGGTAACAAGTGCTTAATAAAAATAGAGCAATAGCAAAGTAGAAACCAGAATAAATTACCTGAATTTTAATCTTGAAATTAAGTACCTTTTACATATTTCACAAGAGTTTGAAAAAAATTCTGTTTGTCGCAGTTTTGATTTCATTTGCTTCTTTGCAGCTCTATCATGAAGTACTGATTCTTGAGTGAATTACATTAACAGTTATCTTTCACATGTGTCGCTGACTAATACCAGTGAGAAGCAGAGCAATTGTTTGGCACACTCTCGAATTCTTTTCTCGCTGCTTACTCCTCCACAATACACTTTTAATTAATCTTCTGGTGAACAGAAAAATCACCTGCTAGATCACATTCATACATTCCGGTTCTCCCTCCTCCTACTGTGTTCTAGTCCACCCCGCAGCATACGGAAGGTCAAGTTAAATTCAAAGAAATTCTAAGAAAGGGGATCCCAAATATTTATCTGTAGTCATGGCTCGGAAAGGACCGCTTGCATGCACACAATGAATGTGATAGTTAAAAAAAAAGGCTTTAAAAATGGATTTCGGTTAACCGAGGTTTTTCGGTTAAAAGAGTTTCGGATAAAAGCGGTTCTACTGTATATTCCTTTAAATAATGCTTATATTGGGGTGAAACCTGGAGCTTAGTAAACGTATTAACACGGACTTGTCAGTGAGAGGGTTAACAAATATTTTTTTATTTTTATAACATATAAATAAACAAATTCAAATAGGAGTAAACGTCTAAATGAATTACAGACTTCTAAATCCACGATCAAACTTCATTCAATTTTTGTCATTTCAAAATTTTCTTTTCCTCTTAATAATAAGGGGAATAAACAAATTATTAAAAGGTACGCTTTTCTTTACTTGTTTGTTATAATGTATTTGAAATGACATCAGAAAGAGAGAGAGAAAAAAAATGAAGTCTCAAAAAACACATAAGCTAGGGAACTGAACTGGTGTAGGTCACTGACTTCTGTTGGCGGCTTCGGTCAAATGTGCTAGAAATGTCACATAAAACTCAGCCGTCTCTGTTTTCTGTTAGAAGCTTTTTATTTTCTCCCCTCTCTTTGTTTTATAACTAGATTTTGATTTTGTAAAAACATTTTTCTCTTCTTATATGTTCCACAGTAGGTAAATAATGTCGATTTTCCTTTATGAGTTTATTTCCAACATTTGTAATAATCTGAAGATTTTTTTGGAATTTCGAAGTCTTATTTAAAGTTAATTCAAAATTATTGACACTTAAAAATGAACGCTAATTACGTTACATGAAGTCGGATTGAAAATAAAATAGGAATCTCAATAATGTGTTATTTCAAAATACAGTTAAACTTCAGTAAGTAGAATGTCTATAATTTAAATTTTCGGCATCTCAAATCAGTTTTATTCTTCTTACCCGGAAGTCATAGGCTTTCAGAATTATTTATAATTCGAACCAATCATCTCTTCTTCGAGATATGGAAGTTTGAGTGTACAGTCGTGGAAAAAAAAAAAGTAAACACCCCCTACTAACTTCTCAACAAATTATCGTAGGTGAAAGTTACTGGTACCGAACGATTGGAAATAAAGTCTACTTTTAAATGATGTATATAAAATTTGTTTAAGGGGCCATCTACATATTAAAACGAACCATAACTTTGTTTTTTTCAATAGCAGTACACTATTCTGACAGCATAAATGAACTCTACACCTTTCAATTAGCCTAAAAACAAATTTTAATGCAATTCGTACCATAAGTTTCTGAGAAATTAATTATTTTAAAACGAGCGTATTTTAAGGGCTGTGTCCAAATTGAAGTTCCGAACTCGATTGTTAACCGAGAGAGCCGCCTTCTTGATCAAGGCGCGTTTAAGCGTCAATGAAACCTGTTTGATTGCAGGATAGCAGAATAAATTTCAAAAATTTACTCACTTCTATCATAGACGGCCCCTTAAACCACCATTATGGAGTTTTTTAAGCATAATTTGAAAACTACTTGGAATTAAAATGTGAAATTTTGGATTTTCGTAAAGCAGAACTTAATAAATCTAAATCCATCAAAAAAATTGTAGGTTGCAATTCATAATTTTTTCGAATATTAATTTCATAATTCATAATTCCTATCATAAAATTATAAAAATTGCAAATTCAACGTATTTATGTTTGGGTATATTGGTATTATTGCTACAAAAAAATTAGCTCATTAGGAGCATAATTGCAGGGGATATAAATAAAAATATGAAAATGTAATTTAACATTAGAAGTACTAAATTTTGAATGACTATAATTCAAAAACTTATCATTCGAATGACTTGAAATTTGGTTTCTAGGCATATTTTGAACCGAAGATTTGAAATACCTCGTTAAATTTGGGTACTGCTATTGAAAAAAATGAAGTTTGGATTCGTTTTAATATGTATATGGCCCCCTTAGCAAATTTTATACACACCATTTAAAAGTAGACTTTATTTCCAATCGTTCGGTACCAGTAACTTTCGTCTACGATAATTTGTTGAGGAGTTAGTAGGGGGTGTTTACTTTTTTTTTTCCACGACTGTACATCTATGATAGTTAAATACATTTAGCTATGATCTTCTTTTTTACAGTAACATGGTTTACAAACATTTTAATTCCTTTTCTAAGTAAAGTTAGAGACAGACTATAGAAATGCTGAATTCAAGTTCTGCCTATGATAAAACTAGTTGGATACGTGCCAATCCTCAGTGGCTGAGAGGTTCTGCTCTCGAAGCTGGTAGACGGGAAGTGCTCGGTTCGAACTTAATCGCGCCCGTCGGCCTAATCGTTCGGAGTTTTCGTGGTTTTCTTCGAACCTTGGATTTCCAAGCGTTAATACGGGTTAGGTTCCCTAAGAAAGACCCCCACGAAGGGCACTCCCCCCAGGGCCCATATCCCTCGTGCAGATAATTGGCCGTTATAAATACAACCAACAACCAACCGTGCCAATCCTCAAACTTTCATCTATCTCCTACATCTTAATATTTCAAAAAGTAGTTACAAATGTTAATACTTCAATATTATTAGTTCAATACTATACCAACTTTGACTTTCATCTTAAATTTCTGCTTCAGTCAATTAATAGGAGTAAAAACAAGTTATATTATTAATTTTTTTAAAAATCGTTATTCTGTTTTACGGCAGCTGTTTGCGAATAGCCAGCTTAGCAGGATGCTACGTTCCTGTCGCTGCACGAGCCGCCGATGTACAACAGAACTACGAAAAATCGAGAAAATTACACAGAATCGCTATTACATCACCCTCCCTTCCGGTATAATATTTCCAAATTCAAGGAGGATTTGTTTGCCCTAGCCAAAAACATATGTATGAAATTTGGTTAAATTCTATGCATAACTTCATGCGCTTTTCGATGGTACAATAATAAAAATAGCACAGAAATCTCTATTACAGCGCCTCCTTCCTGCGGAATATTTCCAAATTCAAGGAGAACCTGCTGACGAAAACCAAAAACATACATAAAAAATTTGGTAAAATTCTATGCATAACTTCATACACTTTTCGGTAGAACAATGGCGACACATGGGCACACAGGCACCAATGACTGACAGAGAGACATTTTGTATAAACATGTTTTTCGGTATGTCTGACCTCTAAAACAAGTAAATCCGTCGAAAACCGGAATTAGATTTTTTTTTTTATTACAATACTTTCTTCTAATATCGACAGAAGAAAGTAAAAATGTGGAGCTAATGTTTCATTGTTTCGTAAATTTAAACATTTTACTTTTTAGTTTAATTTATTTTCTCCGATTTTCAGAAAGAAATGTTTAAGATTAAGTTACATTATTACATTAACATTAGTATAAAATTTCAATATTTGCATTTTTAAAGTTATATGGAGCAGAAAAGTATAATTTCTTTTTTCGAAATGCATTATATTTATTTAACTGTCCTGTAATAGACATGCAATACCAGAAATAATTAGAGATCGACCGAAAATTCGGTTTCGTTTTCGTTTTCGGCCCAAAATCCGAGTTTAGCGGAAAACGAATTTTCTGCGAAAATACAGTCGAAAATTCAGTTGGACCAAAACTCGACCGAAACTATTTATTCCAAAAATCTCATTTCTTTTTTTGGAAATTTTCAACATTACTCATTGATTTGAGCTATATTATCTCAAATGAGACACTCTTTATTTAATGCTATGAACTTCATTGATATAATTATCAGTCATGACTGATTCAAGACGTGAGTGCAAATTATAAAGCAAGGAGTGCATATATGACTAAACTTTGGGGACGCTTTTTACAGGCTCTTTAAAAGCTGCAGACTTAATAGTATTAGAAAAATTTTAGTTTGAAACCGCAGAAGTCTTTCGAATACTCTTTGAGAAAGTTCTAGTATAACTGATAATCATTTACAAAAAAGAAAAAAAAAACATTATAAAAGATAAATCGAGTTATGTATACCTAAAACATTTTTTTAGTTAGATGAAATTCGTATAATTAGAATATCTTTCTGTACCGTTGATGAATTAATTACATTTTATTTCATATGAAAATAAAAAGTTTTGGTCAGAGAACCTAGTTGGGCCACTCCTTGAATTTATTAATAATTATGCATGTTTAATAAATACGTATAATTAATTAATAATTATGTATATTTATGTATGTAGTAATTATTAAAAAAAATGTTTTTGGACGTTTTCGTTTTCATCCTGTTTCGGTCCATCCTTAAAAATAGTAATAAGAAGAAATGCAGATTATCTAATTTAGAAAGAAAAAAAAAAGAAGAAGAAGAAATCTGCACAGGTTAATTCTTGTTACACATTTTCTCTTAGACTGCTGGTAAGAAAATGATCTTTCTCAAGGCCGCACTCGGAAATATCATTTAGATTTTTTTTCACTCGACCTTGACTTCTACTTTTACTTTCTCCCTGTCTACAAACTTTATAAAACAAAAAGCAAAAGTGATACAAAGCCTTGGTAATCTGGGAATCATTTGTCATGGTTTGTTATTTCATTGTCAGAAAAACGAGATAACCCTATTTTTAGAACATTGCATGATATGCCTTTTTTTATGCCTAGACTTTTAAGCCTTTTTTTCCCATAGTATTTTTAGGAGTTCTACTTGTTCTCTTAAGAGGGTAGGATACCTTTGAACCTACAAAATTTTCAAAAACATTTTAATACATAGAGGAGAAGGTCCAAATACCGGCTAGGGTCCAAATACCGGCTACTAGGTATTCTGAGAACTGAGCGCAGCGCAGCTTAGCGGTGATAGGCAGAGTTTGTAACTTTTATTGAAAGAAGAAAGTTACGAAAAGTACGTTGCTGAAGTCTGTGTCATTTACAAATAGTAAATGCAAAAGTGTCGAATCTACATAATCTGGTACATCAAAAGTTTTTCAGATATGTGTTTCTCATTTTTTAAAAAAAATACTGATCGTATATTGGCTTGAATTGTTGATTAAGTTATTTTCTAGAGATATTTAGCTCTCAATTGCCACGCGCACATTATTGGTATTTTATTATATGAATGTGTAATACCGATTTTAACTTAAACATAGCAGTGGTCCGAATTCCGGCTACCTAGAGTGGTCTAAATACCGGCTAGCCGGTATTTGGACCTCTCTCTGTTGCTCTGCTTGAAGGGGAGGACAATAAATTAATTTAAAAAGTTCCATAATTAATGAATTAATTTAAATGGTTCAGAAATAATTCCTGTCCCATTTTGCAATATGAAAAAAGCAACCATGGCCGTAA
The DNA here is from genome assembly GCA_963932465.1 of Maratus speciosus. NCBI lineage: Eukaryota > Metazoa > Arthropoda > Arachnida > Araneae > Salticidae > Maratus > Maratus speciosus. The sequence continues at coordinate 520,969,980 of OZ010787.1, read as the reverse complement.
TTCTTCAGGACCGACACTGGTTACCGGATCACTTTCCAAAAAAGCGCTGTTGGACACTACAAAATTGCCTGTAATAAATGTGAAGAGAAAGAAAAACAAATGACTAAGTAAACCAGGTGAAAGAGGCAGAAATTTGATTTTAACCCTCTCGCTGCGCAACCCGAGATTTCCTCGGGGATGCATTTTTTCCGTCTAATTAACCCTCCTTGATTATTCCCACCAGTTATTTTTTATTGTAAATTTTGGCTTATTTAATCGGAGCATTTTACCGGTTAAATTAGACAAAAAATGTTTGTTTTGAAAAACCGGTGAGAAAAGAATTAAAATTCTTAAAAGACGCTCGTCGCGAAGATGTCAAATATGCAATTTTTGAAGCTATTTTGATAAAACAATTACGCAGCGATAGGGTTAAAAAAGCAAAAAAGGAAAATATCCAACAGAGGAAGATGATAAATTTGTGTCTTCTGCATGGGTACTTTCTCTGTGGACAAGAATGGGGGGAGGGGATTTTGGGTTCAATGTTAAGAATGCGATATGTGGACTGATAGGGACTATACCGACGCACAGAGTGATATTATGTTTTTGATTTTTTTCAGATAAAATAATTATCATTTCAATCAGCAAGCTTTTTTTTGTTTTACACGTTTAAAAACAAAATTAGAAACATAATGGGAAGTAGACTGTAAGAGATAGTCGTAAAGAATTTTAGAAATTTGACAAAAATACCTATTTATTAAAAATTGCGTATTTTTTCTACGCATAAGAAATGTTATTAATCAATATAATTTATTAAAATAATATTTTTATTGCTTAATAATTGCCATTAGCTCTATTTGTGTGATCTTTTGGAAAAAAAAACATAGGTAGCCGGTATTTAGACCCCATCTTAAAAACTCAAAATTTAACAACTTTTGGAATTTTGCTTTTTATAAATAGAAAACGCCTTTTGAACTGATTTTTTTTTCTCTAAACAGGTGTAAAACATGTCAAGATACCCTGCTGTCACTTTTTATTTCATTAATTTTGAAAATTGTATGATCTAGATTGAAAACAAATGTGGTAGCCGGTATTTGGACCTTTTCCTCTATTTTGATTCCGTAATCATTTATGAACAATATGCAAAAAACCGCATTAAAAAATTCCCATCAGTTTACTAATTATGGCAGTTTTATTACGACTATATATTAAGACTACATAGGATAATTAAACTTTGTTTTGCGTTTATTCAAAATGATGAATTTTGATACTGCGCGCAGTGTTACTAAAAAGCTGTGCATGGCAATCAAAAGAAATTTTCAAAACATATTCATTTCTTTATTATCTACAACTTAAAACAAGAAAAATGTACTATTTAAATTTTTTTTCTGTTTTTTTTTTTTTTACTTTAAAAACATTTTTTTAAGTGAAAATTTTTAATTTTCTGTTAACTTTTTAATTTAGTTAATATTTTTTTCAAATATTTTAGTATAAAGGTAACACTATTGTGTATTTATTTTCACCAAAATTTCCTCTTTATATGCATATTTTCAGATTTTATCATGAGCGGAAGATTTTTTTCTTTTATTATCATATATTTTTAAACTTAGCATTTCAATATTTATTTATGAGTTTTCAAGTATATATGTATTTTTAAATAGAAATTTATTTATGAGCTTCATGTTTAAACGCAGTTTGATTTTTATTTTTGACTTATTACACAAGTTTTGAAGCTTGGAACATAGCGATATTTTTTACTTTTTCGACGTGCTCAAAGGTATCCTACCCCCTTAAATTCGTTTGGTCTTTTTACTATATTACTATACTATATAAAATAAGCGTCAAACATTTCACGCTAAATTTGAATAATGAAACGTATCCTTTCATGAGGAAACAATCTACAAGGTGGCCATATTTAAACTGACGGTACTGAGGGTGTTCTGTAGCGCGATCTAATTGAGAGAATGATGCCAAATTTTGTAAGAAGATTAAACAAGACGGGGGACGAAGGATTCCGCGAAAAAAAAATTAGTTCTTAAAGTCTCCGCTAGGGGAATATGTGGCGCTGTGTAACAAAAAAGAGAGTTTAAATAAAATGCAAAATCAATACTGAAATAAAATTACTTCTGATTTAGCACATTTAACGATTTAATTCAAGTTCAATACGGCAATAATACTCTCTTTTCCGTTACACAGCGCCACATACTCCCCTAGCGGTGACTTTTGGAGCTAATTTTTTTTACCTTCGTCGCCCGTCTTGTTGAATCTTCTTACGAAATTTGGCGTCATTCTCTCAATTAGATCGCGCTACAGAACACTCTGAGTACCGTCAGTTTAATTATGGCCACCTTGTATAATAAAAGCCGATCCCTTTTTTCCCCCCACCCCCTTCTAAAAGTCGAAAGATCTCATGACATGAAAATGCGACATTGTGTTGTTACAGCAGCTAGTTTTCTTAACAATCCGTCTCCTGTCCGTCTGTTCTCATATAACAGCACAAAAACTACCCAGCCGAATGGTTTGAAATTTAATATATACAATCGTTTCAGAATTTTGTCGAGTCATTTCAAATTTTATGAAAATCGAATCAAAACTTAAAAATATATTAATAAAAGTTTTCTTCATTCTATTAAATCCTATCATACGTAATGAATTCAATGATATTACATGTTAAGTTATGATTCTAGGTTGTCATGGTAATTACGTCTTATTTAAGATGAAGTCATATTATTTCTGCATTATTGAATTTAATGTATATAATCGTAATAAATTTTGCATTCACGCATTTTTGCATAGAGTGCAACAGCTATTGCACCAAGATCTGAATATTTATAAAACTAGTTATAGTACCCTTTAGCGTACAATTTACGACTTGTTTTTTCAAACGTATCTTCAATAACTAACAACAACAACAGAAATAAATAAATAAATAAATAAAATAATTGAGCAATTTTAGAAATTTTAAAACTCCAATAGAATTTAATATTCATTTAATTATTAAAATATTACTTTAATTACATTTTTTGTACACTTTATTTTGAAAGAATGCAAAATAATTATTTTAAATTGTCAACAAATTTAGAAATACAAATACAGAATTTACAGAAAAAACAGGTATTGTGTGAAAACAAAAGTTCAATAAAAATCAGTGAAAGAATTATTTAAAAAAAATGAAGCAGGGTCAATCCATTTAGAGTTGTCAAGAAAATGTTTTACTGGTTGCTTGACCATTTTTAAAAAATCTGAATTTTTTTGTACAACAACCCTAACATGATGGAAGTTCAAAATAACTCTTATTTTAATTTTATTGCTTTTGCATGGCGACCATCTTTGTTTCATCGTCTGTAGAAATTTTCTCACATGAAATGTTTACGGAATTGTAAATATCTAATCCTGTATTTCTCCAATTCAAATGCGGTGTAAAGCAATTTGTTCGGAATAAAATGGGCTAAAAACCTGGTAATAGAGTAATTGCTTAAAGTAAATCCTTATTGGTTAAAATTCAGCATAAATTTAAGATTTTTTTTCCAAAAACTGTCCGTTTACAAGAGGAAGTTTTTCTAGCAAGGAAAACTGCCAACATGACATAATTTTGTTTAATAAATAGGTCGAAAGTACTTGTACTCACACGCCAATTTCCAGATCTGCAGTGGTGGAAAATTGGCGCAGAGGAGGAGCCTATTGACACCACTAAATTTTAGTAGTATTTTTCACCTTATCTAATGACAGAATTTTTGCGTTTTTATTAAGGTGAAGAATACTATAAAATTTCAGTGGTGTCAATAGGCTCCTCCTCTGCGCTAATTTTCCACCACTGGATCTGGGACTTGATATCTCTTTGTTAAAAAAATTCCCAAATTTTTTAAAAATTGAAAAAAAACACACACTTTTAAGGCTTTGATATCTCTGATGGGGCACAAGATAAAAATCTGAAATTCTGGTTTCTGATAGTATTTTATGGTAGTGTTATGCACAAGAAATTTCAAGATGGAGATTTGACTACAAGCTGAGATATGGCAAGGGCAATATGTCAAAACAATACTGTCAAACTATTGTTTTATCGTAGTCAGAGGTTCAGTTTACAAGAGAAAATATTTTAGAAATTAATGCTGTCAACATAACACAATTTTTTTGCAAATAGGCAGAAAGTACTTGTACTAACACACACAGTTACAGATCTGAGACTTGCTTTCTCTTCGCTAAAAAAAAATCCCAAATTTTTCATATATTTCAAAAATTGCACTTTTAAGGCTTTGATATCTCAGGTGAGGCACGAGATAAAAATCTGAAATTATGGCTTCTGATAGTATTTTATGGTAGCATTATGCACACCAATTTTCAAGAGGAGATTTGACTGATAATCTGAGAGATGACGAGGGAATTATCAACAAACGCTATTATGAGAACCGTAGGATGAATTAGATTTATCTGTTTTATTACAATATTTACACACAAAATATAGTTTTTGTTGAAAACAGTGTACTAAGAAATATTTAATTTACTAAGAGACTATATATGCTCAACAAAGATCTGAGAAATATCTTCACATAATTTAGGAGCGATATTATGAGTTCGACCAGTTACTGTTGCCAGTTTCATAGGGATGATCTTTCTCAAAATTTTATATGAAGAAACCAAGTCTTGTCATCTCTTGATAACTTGAATGAAATTCTTGGCCCTGCTGGCTCCTAGAAATGAACTTTGAAATCACTATGTTCAAGGCTCACTTCATTAATAATTCCTAGATACCACTTCTTATCATACACGCATGCAACGATGTCATTTTTCTGCAGTATAATTTTTGAAGGGGCGTTGGATATCTTTACTTTATGAAAATTACTTGAGGCTGATGTATGGTAACATCGTATTAATGTTTCGTTTACAGGAACATATTTATGGTAGGTCGTAGGAACAAGTTTCAGGGACTGGCAAGCAGCATTGAAATTGTAGTTTTTAAACCAACAAGCAGGAATGTGTTTTGACACGTTTGATCATGTCTCAACAAGTATGTCAACATTTACAGCTTTTCTCTTTCCCTATTCTGTTTTAGTCCCATGTCTTGTATATACATATATATATATATTATGTAAAATTATTGAGGTTTCTTTTAGTTACTATAATTACTTAAAACAAAAATTACTGAAACCATACAAAATGTAGGCCTTAGGCATAATTATTTTTTAAATTAATTGCTAAGCTTTGAAAAAGACTTTATTTTCTATTACTATTATTTAAAGATAATAAAAAAATTTAAATGACACTCTGAGATAAATACTTACCTGTGACTACAATAAAACAATAGTTTGGCAGCACTGTTTTGACATATTGCCCTTACCATATCTCAACTTGTAGCCAAATCTCCATCTTGAAATTTCTTGTGCATAACACTACCATAAAATACTATCAAAAACCAGAATTTCAGATTTTTATCTTGTGCCCCACCAGAGATATCAAAGCCTTAAATGTGTATTTTTTGCAATTTTTAAAAAATTGGGGATTTTTTTTAACAGAGATATCAAGTCCCAGATCTCAAACTTGGCGTGTGAGTACAAGTACTTTCAACCTAATTGTAAAAAAAAATATGTCATGTTGCCAATTTTTTCTTGCTAGAAAAACTTCCTCTTGTTTGGACAGACAGGGCTTGTATGGACAGATTTTGAAAAAAAAAAATCTTAACTTTATGCTGAAATTTAACCAATAATGTTTTATTTTAGGAAACTACTCTATTACCAGATTTTTAGCCCATTTTATTCTGAACAAATTGATTTATATCGCATTTGAGTTGGAGAAATAAAGGATGAGATATTTACAATTCCGTAAACCCTTCAAGTGAGAAAATTGCTGCAAACGATGAAACAAAGATGGCCGCCATGCACAAACAAAAAATAATAAAATTAAAATTATAGTCATTTTGAACTTTCATCAAGTTAGGGTTGTTGTACAAAAAAATTTCAGATTTTTTAAAAATGGTCAAGCAACCAGTGCTGGACCACTTGAAATGGATTGACCCAGCAATTTTATTAATATAACATTTATACCTATAATAATGCTTTCAATGGCCGATTTTTTCTGATGTCGGACTTCTATTCTGACTAATTCAACGATTTCATTTCAATCATTGGTCTTCATAGATCATTTGGCTTCGAGATATATTAATTTTATTTTCAGCTTCAACATCTTTCTTTCTGAGCAAAGTATGGAATTTTCAGTGTGATGATTTGCTTTCTGTAACTGATCTGTAAGTTAATTGATAAGATTTTTCTTTTAATATCTAAAACAATTTTGGCACTTTTTTGACGTTTTTGAAAGTTTCTTTAAATTAAGTATGACAGTTATTGCAGGAGTTCGAACTCAATATCCCAAAGCAAGCAGAGATCCAAGATAACAGTGTGTTTTGTTATAAAATAGTTTCATCAAGTGAATTGTAAAAGTTTTAAAAAGTAATATATGCAGGACTGCCGTTATAAAACACAAAAAGAATGGAATAAGATTTTTTTAAATTTCAGGTAAATTAGATGAAATTTTGAAACATCAGTACAAGCAGCATCGGTCTTAGATGGAGACACGCCCGGGACACGCACTTAAAGAGACTACCTACAAGATTAACTCTTTCGGGACTGGTGATGCATATATGCATTATCAAAATGTGCATGTGGAATTTCTTTTTGGCATCAATAATAAATAAATGTAATTTTTACCTTTTTTAATTAAAGTATTGTTTGGAAAATTTACAAGTAAAGGGAACTGTTTAAAAAAAGCGGTGCAAACCAAATAAAATTTGTGTAAGGGATGCCGTCTCCTAAGGTTAAAAGACTTTTTTAGGTAGATTTCGTATGAAACACTACCTATTGCATTGCTAAACAGCACCGAAAACTGGCGATTTGAAGCAATTAAAATAACAAAACTTTGTAAAAAATCACCATAAAATAAAACAATACACAGGACGCGTTTCGAGCTAAAAACATAACAGCTCGTCATCAGCTACCGCAAGCACGTGTAAGCCTAAACGTCCTTTTTCTGATTCAAATAATCCTCCTTCTTTTAATTCTATAATTTTTCTGCCCTTTTATTCTCTTCTCTGTTTCAAAATTGCTAAAATCCTTTTTCGTTTTAATTTTAAAGTTATCTTCAAACCTATGAATAGAATTAAATTCTCTTCTCTAAAAGATCCTGTTCCTACTGAGAACCGGTGGGGGTGTTTATTTTATTCCTTGCTCTTGCAATTTAGGTTATATTGGTCAAACAAAGAGAGCTTTAAAATTCAGATTAGGCGAGCATCAGAGGTATATTGCAAATCAAGAAATCTCTAAATCTTCGATTGCTTCTCACTGTTGGTCTTCCAGTCATTGTTTCAATTTCTCCATGGCCAAAATTATTTCTTCCCCTGCCTCTCCCTCTCACTTGGATTTTCATGAAGCATATTTTATTTCTAAAAATTCTGCTAATCTTGTCAATGATCTCCCATAATCTCCTTTCCTATCTCCAGCGTGGAAATTACTTTTGTAATTCTTTTCCCTTTTCTCTTGTTTCTTTTCTTTTTATTTTGGAAAAAAAGGATTTTTTGGTTTTTTCTTGTTTTATTCTTTTATATTTCTTTATTTATTATTATTATTTATATTTTTTAATTTACTTCTTTTATTTTTATTTTTATTTTGTTTATTTCTTTTATTTCCATTTTCCCCCCTATCAATTTCCCTTCTATCCTTTTGGCAACACCTTTCTCTTCTGCATGTGTCTCTTTCAGCTAGCGCAATCTGTCGCATTCTTTGCAACATTCTTTTCCTTCAGTTCATTTCTGACCTTGTTCGCTTGAGGACACGTGCTTGCGGTAGCTGATGACGAGCTGTTATGTTTTTAGCTCGAAACGCGTCCTGTGTATTGTTTTATTTTATGGTGATTTTTTACAAAGTTTTGTTATTTTAATTGCTTCAAATCACCAGTTTTCGGTGCTGTTTAGCAATGCAATAGGTAGTGTTTCATACGAAATCTACCTAAAAAAGTCTTTTAACCCTTACGAGACGGCATCCCTTACACAAATTTTATTTGGTTTGCACCGCTTTTTTTAAACAGTTCCCTTTACTTGCAAATTTGCCAAACAATACTCTAATTAAAAAAGACAAATATTACATTTATTTATTATTGATGCCAAAAAGAAATTCCACATGCACATTTTGATAATGCATATATGCATCACCCGTCCCGAAAGAGTTAATCTTGTAGGTAGTCTCTTTAAGTGCGTCTCCCGGGCGTGTCTCCATCTAAGACCGATGCTGCTTGTACTGATGTTTCAAAATTTCATCTAATTTACCTGAAATTAAAAAAAAAATCTTATTACATTCTTTTTGCGTTTTATAACGGCATATATTATTTTTTTAAACTTTTACAATTCACTTGATGACAGCTTGCTGATAACAACATCGAAAACTGGCGATTTGAAGCAATTAAAATAACAAAACTTTGTAAAAAATCACCATAAAATAAAACAATACACAGGACGCGTTTTGAGCTAAAAACATATTATTATTTATATTTTTTAATTTACTTCTTTCATTTTTATTTTAATTTTGTTTATTTCTTTTATTTCCATTTTTTCCCTATCAATTTCTCTTCTATCCTTTTGGCAACAACTTTCTCTTCTGCATGTGTCTCTTTCAGCTAGCGCCATCTTTCGCATTCTTTGCGACATTCTTTTCCTTCACTTCATTTTTGACCTTGTTCACTTGCGGACACGTGCTTGCTGTAGCTGATGACGAGCTCTAATGTTTTTAGCTGGAAACGCGTCCTGTGTATTGTTTTATTTTATGGTGATTTTTTACAAAGTTTTGTTATTTTAATTACCTATTGCATTCTCGCTAAAATTGGAATTTCTGAAAAATTTTGCAGATATACGCCGATCATGACCCCTTGAATCCAAAACCACGCACAGTTCAAAACTTTATCTATCTATCTATCTATCTATCTAACTATATATATAACTTTTTTATGGACACAATAACTTCCGTAATTCTGCACAAATCTCTTCCAAACTGATACATAAAATCAAGGGGCAAAAAATATCGGTCAAGTTGGTTAATGGGCAAAATCGGACCAAGGGGTTGGAAATGAGGATGATTTTTGTGAAAACAGAAAACAAAAAACACAACTTCTTACTTATGATACATATCGAATCAGTTAAAAGTTATTATTACTTCTAGGAAAAGGGCCAAAGATTTATGTATGAGATTTTTGATATAATTAAGAATGGCTTCAAGAGGCGAAAAAAATAAGTTTTTAAGAAGAAAGCAATTCATAACTTAATCAATTCACACGATATCAAATTCACTTTAATTTATTATAAATATTTTTAATATATCTACAACTTTTATATTGACAAGTTTTTGATAGGACCAACTCTTACAGCAAAAATAAATAAATAAATAAAAACGGGAGAGGGGGGGGGTGTAGAAGAAAAAAAGTCACATCTCCGTTTATCCGCCACTAAAGTGATAAAAAAGTGACATTGGCGTGATGAAAATTTTTTATAATCCAGGGATGCTGTATATAGAGTTGCATTTTTAAATGCGCGCGTGTCTCAATAAAAAGAACGTCAGAATTTAAAATATAGTGTGTGGTTCATTTAATGAAACATTCACCGCACGGTTTAAAATTCTTATATAAATCTTCTTAATATTAACTATAACTTTTGCAGTAACAAGTTTTTGATAAGATGAACTCTACTAATGGATGATATTACTAAAAATATTCTCAAGGGATGAAAAAAATAGGGGTTGAAGAAAAAAATATCGTATCAACATGATTCTGATAAAACCAAAACTCTTACAGAAAAATTAAATAAAAAAACTCGTCAAAAATGGCCAGATAAAATTGTTAAACTGGGTTTATCTCTAATCTTGATTTAGTTTTTGTTGGTGAAATTAGTACTTAACTTCGAAATCTACCTGTTCCTGTAGGCCGAGCGGGCAGGGATTTTTAAAAATTAATTTTGAAACAAAAAATTAGGGCATCATTCTTTAGTTTCGGAGCAGTATCTTGCCCTCCACACTCGAACTCCGAATGTGATTTAAATACATTCTTTTAAAATTTGAAAGCAATCTACGTCCACCAAAATTTTCTTCAACCCGATCCCCCTTATAAAAGAGACTGACCCTGATTGCAAATTTATGTACCTAAATGCAGTAACCAGCAGCCATATAAATAAGTGGTTCTGAATCCTTCATACCTCACATTTATTCAGCGGTCGATCCAGACAAAATTTGGGGCCTATTTAGGGCACTTTCACAAAAATATATTGAATAAAATAGGCCCCTTGACAAAAATAAATTTAATAAAATGGGCCCCTTCACAAAAATAAATTTAATAAAATGGGCTCCTTCACAAAAATGAACTTAATAAAACAGGCCCCTTCACAAAATTCCTTTTAATAAAATAGGCCTACATAACATTTTTTTTCATAAAAATCGTTTTAAAATGTGTAATTTGTAAATAAAACCAGGTCACGAAAAACAAAAACTTTCGCAAGGAGATTTAAAGAATGTTTTTGTTCATAAATTCTTGGTTCGAATTTGAGTAATTGGATTTCAACTTTCATTACAAAATGCTATTTTTCACAAAAATATAATAAAATTCACAAAAATAACTTCTACTTTTCACAAAATGGGCCCCAAGAATAAAAACCTGCATCGATCCTTATTGAATAATTTCATGTGCCCGTTGTACCCCCTATTTTTACTTTCCTATTTTTTCATATAGTGTAAGGTAAATATTGTAAACATGATTTGTGTCGTGCGTGTGTATAGATGTCAACTTTTATGCTTTTTGGTTATCATTAAAATTTAAAGGGATTTTTGACTCGCAAATTTTAAATAAGGCAAAATTTACTATTAAATATTAGTGGTAAGAAAAAAGCGTAAATGTTGGCAGTTATCGCCCGCCAGACTAGGTTTTAATTTAATACGATAATAATTTAATAGATTATACCATTATTTTAAAATTTGAAAGAAATCTGTGTTCCCCAAAATTTTGCTGAACCCGAGTCCCTTTGGAGAAGAGACTGGTCCTGACTGCAAATTTATGTACCTAAATGCAGTAACCAGCAGCTATTTCATAAATAAATGTCAAACTCAGTAATTTAGATGTATCGAAATCACATTTAGTTCGATTAAATACATTAATTTAATACAGTGTGAACTAAAAGTCTAGCCCTGATTATAATAATTCATTACAAATTAACGGTTTGTATAATAATGAAACTTGTTGTATCATTGGATAGGTCACTTTTAGTAGTTTTTTTGTGCAATAGAACAAAACATTTCCGGATAGGTGGATTGGAAGGGAAGGATCAACACCTCGGCCTCCGCGCTCTCCAGATATTAATCCTCTAGATTTTTTCTTTGTGGGCTATATCAAGGACACACCAACTGCTGACATCGAAGAACTGAAGACTAGGGTACAAGCTGCTGTGTGTAATCTAACAGAAGACATGTTAAAGAACACTAGGCGGGAACTAGAATACCTCTTAGACATTCTCAAAGCTACCAAGGAGGCACACGTTGAAATTTACTGAAGTACGTGGTCTTATAAAAAAATTTATAACAATACTTACACTGTAGCCAAACAAACATATGTCTAATTATAATAGTTTGAGAACAATAAATATTTATAATCAGGGCAAGGCTTTTGGTTCACCCTATATAACAATGATAATTTAATCCAATTTTAAAGCATTTTCCAACCGATTCTATATGGAGAATCACCAAGGAAGTGGCACAGAGTATGAGTGATAAATATTGAGGCGATGTCATTAGGTATTAGTAGCGCAGACGTAGCGCCTCCAGTTTCAGAATGGGAGGTCCGGGGTTCGAACCCAGCTGATTCCATTGTGATACTAATTTACAGGCTAAGGCTTGTTAAGCTTAAGCCATTTGGTAGGCTTCACTGCCTACCCTGAACGTATCAGAAATATAAATATATAGATTTCGGAACACGTGCTCTAGTGTTTGGAAAGTCGAGGTGAGTCACTGCAGATTTTTTTAAAAACTTGAAAGTGTTATGAGTACAAAAAGCGAATAAAGAAAAAAAAAAACCCGGATGCAAATAAAACATAAATTTTACTTTGCATTTAACTAATATAAACATTAGTGAAAGTTTTGTAATATGTCGGGTGAACTTGTATACCGTTACGTCTTCATCGTGCTAACACATTCAGCCTCCTCGCCGTGTGTTTGCTGACGAAAAACAATAATCGCGTAATCCCAAGGGGTGAATCAGCGTTTCTCAAACCTTTGTTTTCTGGCCCCGGTTCTCTGTCATAGCACTTTTTCTCAGCCCACTACTTTTTTTTAACCCCTCCTCCCATTTTTATAGACAATAATATCTCTGTGATAAAAAATCTATTGGTAAAATAAGAGCGATTATTAAAATTAAAAACAGTTTTTAAAAAAAGCATTTATTGTTACAACAAAAAAATTTTGGGGATGTTATATTACTTTCTGTAAAGAATTTTGCGTCTCTAATTTAATTTTACAATGGCAAAAATACAAAAAAGAAATGAATGTTAACTTACATGTGTGCATTAAATTGTTTTTTACTTAATTGCAAAATAACTATGTTTAACGCATTATTTGTAATGCATTATACAGGGTGCCCACTAAAGTCCTTCCCACGCTCTTAATTGCAGTACGGTTGCAGCTATAGTCATGAGTGGTGTCTAGGTATAGTAAAGTGGCTGTGCCCTGACCAGATGAGACCGCTTCCGGCGCCACCTGATGCAAAACAGCTGAGTTAGTATTCCTATCTCGAAAACGAGATTCATGTTCAGAACGAAATTCATTTAGCATTCATGTTCACAAGGTGTCCTTTCGAACTAAATCGATGATGCTCTACAAATTTGTCATTCACTTTTATCCCATATTTCAGACCGTTTTCGCGATAGGAACGTTAATGCCACCATTTTGCAACAGGTGGCGCTATAAGCGGTCTCATCTAATAGCGCATAGCCTCTTTACTATACCTAGACACCCCCTTTATGAATATAGTTGCAGTCGTTCGGCAGTTAAGACCGTGAGAACGGACTTTAGTGGGCATCATGTATTTTTATTTTAAGACGTTGTTAAATAACGAAATATTTATCACTGCTTGAGTATTTTATCAGTGATGCATTTAAAAAAAAAAAAAAAAAAAAAAAAAAAAAAAAAAAAAAAAAAAAACTAATTAAACTTTAACGAAATAATTTTGTCCACCTTGATCGTCAAAACGTCCCACTGTGCAACGTTTCGAACTTTGCCTGTAAAGTCATCTTCAGGGGGTTGACCTTCGTTTGGAGCTCGCTATGGACACATACCGAAGTCAGTTGCTTGAATCAACTGAATTATTTCAAGCAACTGACGTCGTGATGAGTCCAAAGTGAGCTCCAAACGAAGGTCAAACCCCTGAAGATGACTTTACAGACAAAGTTAGAAACGTTGGGTGTACGAGTATTTTAAATATGTATTTTTAGTTTTAATATTGATTTTATATATTTGTACGCTAATTAGTATCTAGTGTGTTTTAAATAATACGAGTATATTTACGAGAGTTAGAGCCAGTGACAGATGGCAGACAGACAGACAGACAAACCAAATTCATAAAATTCATAAACAGTTTTCAACTATGTTGGAAAGTGTTAAAAAAGAAAAAAGAGAGAGTAAATAAATAAATAATAAATAAATATGGCTCAGGCTCATATGAATGTTTAAAGACAATTTATTACAATTATTATTTTCAATTTTTAACAATTTCCAGCTGAAAAATGTTTATGTATTCGATTCGTCTATCTGTTTGTCTGCCGTCAGTCCGTGCTCTAACTCCCGTTAATATACTTCGATTACCATGCAACTATTGAGGTTTACTATGCCATGTTTGGTATTAAAATTAAAAATTGTAGCATTTATAGTTCGTTTACAGCGACACGCAAAAGAATTCTGTTACATTACGAGCGGCAGTGTATTTTAATGATGTTACACTATTTCAACCATATTCAAAATGATTTATAACACTAAGGCACACTAAAAAATACTTGCTATAGAATGTACGGGCATAGCATTCATCGTTCGTTTACAGGAACACATAGAATAATTTGGTTTCAGTACTGTCTATGAATAATAAATGCTGGAAGTGTGTTTTCAGTTGTAGTACGCGTTTTTAAATTGAGCTAATTTTTTGCCTGTTGTTGTGAATAAATTCTAAAGATCATATACAGGACACAAAGATCTCGAGTACATTTCCGTTTATTGACGGTAGGGGGATTTTGAACTCTGCTATAGCTTTCCTAACCGAATGAAATTCCAGCACACTACGCTGTATATATACAAATCTATAGCTAATATACACGGCTGCACAAAAGAATTTGGATATTTTCGGGTATTTTCCAACTATTGATGGTAATTGGTAATTGCTGCAATTATTTTTCAAATGTATTATACGTTTTCTAAACTGTTTACTTAGACATCAACTTTCCCCATATTAAATTGTGAAGTTTTGTTAGAGTGAATGCGTTGAAAAGTAGTGAATGTGTTGTAAAAGGTTTCATAATCAATGCTTAGCGCATGGATTTTCCTTCTTGTATAACCTTTTTTTAATTGCCAAAATAAAATAAAACGATTAAAAAAAATAAAAGAAACCTATTTCAATGCTTTAAAATACAGGGTATCCACAAAAGGACGTCCCAGTTTGAATGGTATATTATAACAGTTTAATTTAGACTATTTACAACAAATCACAGGACATCAAATTGAATGCAAACTAACCTAGTTTTTCTTACAAATGTTCAATCTGTGCACCTTTAGTTATACGTCACACATCCAACCTAAAGTCCAATTCTTTCCACACTTCGGTTAACAAGTCTGCAGTAATGGAAGCAATAGCCTCTTCAATTCTGTGTCTCAACTCTGGCAAATCATTAGGTAGCGGGAGAACGCAGACGCGATCCTTTATAGCATCGCCTTATGTCCGGTAGTCATAGGTGCCAATCTCAAACTAATCTTCCGTAATACTTGAGTTAATTTGACCCTGCTTTAATACGTTTCGCACCAGAAATCTTTTTAAGAAATGAAATTAAATATGTTCCACGTAGAAACCTGGAATTAAATAAAAAAACATTCATGAAATAAATTTTCTGGTTCGAAATGTGGTTAACCTGGGTTTAATTAATCCAGACATTACGGAAAATTAGGGGAAGGTTGGCAGCTATGGGTAGTGTATGCTTTTAAATCTTCAGCACAGTAATAACGGTTTACGCTCAGGAGTCTCCATTTTGCGTATGTGGCACTGAAAGCGACTCAATAACAAAGCAGTTCTCGCTCTTGCTCTTATCTAAATCTGTTTGAGTTACTCTTTATTTATGACCTTGAACCAACACTCTACAACGATTAGGCTGCGTACAGACGCGTATTTTGCCTACTTCTCCAGTTTTCTTGGAAAATCCTTTATTCTGCACGGTTTATTCAAAAAAGAATGAGGAGAATCAACAATAGGTCAGGAGATAAGGAGCTCGACTCTACTTGCAGAAAAGGTTCCTCTTTTGCAGGACATCAGTCCCTTTCCTGCTAAAGTCGTTAAAAATCAAAGACACCGCGTGGCCACAAAAAACGATGCCGACACTGATAACAGTTAGAAGGATGGTACGTACGCAGCCTTACAGTTGATACTATTAAAATTTATAACTGGGAGATTGTTTTATGGGCACCCTGTACATTCTGATACAGGAAATTTTGTCAAAATAGGACATACTAGCCGCCCTTGGCGACCAGTTTGGTCTCCCTTAAAATTTATGATTGAGAAAGCTTGTTAAGCATTGTATCATGTTACTTTTATTCATAATTTAATTTACTTGGACTCCATTAAATATAATTAATATAATCCTTTAAGCTAATATTAGTTTTTGTTGCATTAAAATATCTCAATTTGTCGATTTTCTGTAAGCAAGTAAACCCTATTGGTTTACAATGGAAGTCTATGGGAATTTGGCGAAACATTAGAGATATGGCCAAGTTGGCGACAAATTTGGCAGCATTTGGCGACAGAACAGGCTCCCCCCCCCTATGGTAACCCCCTTATATGTATGGATATACATTAAATGCTGTTCAATAACCAATGAGATGCGTTTCATTTGGACGTTGCCATTAAACAATTAACAAATAATCGCGATTTCTGTGCTACGTACGATAGCATAATATGTACATAGATACTGTTATTCTAGTGATAGTTTGAACAGCCTAGATCTAGATACTCTTAGGGGAACTAAACGCCAATGTTCAAAACAAAATTACAGAAATTATCATATGCAGATATATAAACACGTAACCAATTATATAATTCATGAAACCGTAATAAAGTCTTAGATCGCCGTGTTTAGTTTAACCCTTTTGCGGGCAGTGTCTTTAAAAATGGACACCTAATTTTTATTTTATTGGCACCCAGCATATTTAATTATAATATTTCTTTTGTAACGCACTACTGGAAAATAAGCAAGTTCATATTATCTAATAAATTCGTTTATAAATTCTGGTGTCAGTCCATCATTTCATCAATTTATAAACAGAATTACTACTCGCCGGAGAGGGTTAAATGTTTCGACATCAAACATTCTTAAGAAAATTTTCGTTTTTCTACTCTAAGGCGATGGATTTTTTTTTTTTTCAGTTTGGCACGAATCGCTTTTGAAAACGACGTGATGTATCATTAATTAATGTAATAAAAATTGTTTTAAAACATTATACGGACCAACAAAATTTTGAAAGATAACTTTAATAAATGCTTTAAGTATTTTGAGTTAACAAAAATAAAGGAAATTTATGATTTTAATCTTTTTTAGTTATTATTGAGCACGGAAAGACAGAAATATTTACAGTTGCATTAACGCATTCTGCTCCGTGAACTTACCTGAGAAATTTTCAAAATATTACTGTTACAGGGTTCGTATGCCTCAGGAGAAGATTACCAGATTTTTCGAAAAGTATTATTTGCCTTATTTATAGAAAACAATCCTGCGTTTAAATATGGTGATCATTACTTTGATAAAGTTCTGGTATATGGACATCTAAAATCCCCTGAATCCCCTGAGGTGTACGAACCTTGTATTAGCATTGCGAAACTTCGCAATGTAATATTGTCCTTTTTTATTATCTGATTGATGCTTTTTTGTTTTTTTATATTTTTACTTTGCTTTTTACAGGGACCCGGATGCTTACACAAATGCATACAAACGTTGAACAGGACCCAGATAGTCATTTGCTACAGTGACAGACCATTTTGAACATTTACTGTTACATGGATGATCGCAAATATTATTTTAATACTAAATTAATTGTTGTCTCTCTAATTGTCCCCGCGACTAAATCTTCACTGAAAAATATGAAGTCAAAACTTTACAACCTCAAAGTTCAAGGACTATTCGTAAAAAATTTCAGTAGATATTTGACAAACTGTGTAAAATCGAAAGAGTCTGGTCATTGCCCCTTAAATTTTGGAGATCAGTGTAGTAGATGGTACAACTGTACAATATTCTCATTTGTCTTAAAAAAGGTTTCGATGAAGACGAAACATGTAGACAGATTATATATAAAACTTTTTTACTGTTTTATTTAATGTTTTATTTAACACTTTTTAGAAATTTATGAAGTAGCATATGGTGTACTGAGTGTTTAGGTAGCCATTTTCGGCAATTTTTATATTCAAACTGCCCTAGGGTACACGTTAACGGCATTAATAATAACTATATTTATCTGAAATGCATTGCCTTGTTTCCTTTGTTTTTCATATAATAGAGAGCTTTTCATGCCTGGCCCCTTTTTGTTTGAATCATTCTGCAGTATCAAACATCAAAATGTTTTATGAGCACTCAATTAAAAAATAGTAATTTAAAATAGGTCATTTAAAAAACTACAGAACTCCACATTTTTTCAAAATGCACTTTTTTGTTGCGAATGAGTTTTTGGAGGTAGTCTCATATCATGGAAAAAAAGCTACACAGTTTTATTTATCCGTTGCCACTCAAAAGCATGGTAAAATAGCTGTTCAATTGAAAATCAGCATTACTCAATTACCAAGGTAATCCAATGGCCAACATTAAAGCAACAGCAAAATGCGATCGTACAAGAACTCTCAATAATTAAATAAATAAATAAATAACTGAATTGAAGGAATTTTTTCGTTGATTACATTTCGAAAATTTCCAATTTGTTTTGCTCATTTGCCCCTAAAATGCAAAAAATTCCCCACTCTAACTTAAAAATGATCTGAAGTCCTCCAATCGAAAGCGGCATTTTCGTCAATCACATGGGTGTTCCGACAACTGTGCTGCTTAACACCTTTTCTTATTACAAAAAGAATTTTTACGTATGTCCATTTTCTTACAAAAAAATAAATAAATAAATGAATAAATAAATAAATAAAAAACAAACCTAAGCTCAAAATTTCCTGAAATTCTCCAGTCAAAGGCGGAAATTTCTTGAAATAGCAGAAAAATCTCTTCCAATTACAAGGCTGTTGCAGCAACTAACTGCCTGTTCTTTTGCGTTTTTTTCCGAAAAAAAAAACTTTTAAAAGCGATATGGTAAATATGACTATGTCCTTTAATGATGTTTGTTTTCGATGTAAGATTTTAATGATTTATGTCTATTTGTCAAAAATCTAACAAAAATATAAATTAATCCTATTTTGTGTATCATTTGTAGGGCACTAAATCTAATTTCTGTCAAAAACAACGTAAGTATAAAAGTTTTTTAAATAATTTTTTTAATTTTAACTACCTAAATTAAATAACTAATAACCGACATACAAATTTAAAGGCTTCAGAAATAAAATGAGAACAAAAATGTTCTTGCAAAATCTTATATTAACCTACATGTATCCACAATTTTTATTAATTCTTGAAAGATATTTAATCTGTGGTTTTTTAAGGGGTCTCAGGACTCTTAAAATTAGAAAAAAAATGAAAATAAAAAGACAATTTTCAACATTTAATATCATAAAAAGTATATGATTTAAAAACACAATTTTTATCGGGATTAAAAGATACAAGTATGTTCTTTCACTTCATACATATATTTAAAAAATTGCAAGATGCAAAATCAGTATTTATAGAGGGCTCCAAACTGCCAGACATTTGCCGAGCAGAAAATTGGTATAACAGCTTACGCGCAGTATTACAAAATAAATTTTGTAACTAGAATGAAATTTTTTGTACCTAATTATACTTCAGTTTATAATAATTACCATGAACCTAAATAAATTTGTATATAAATAATTTTTAAATTTTTAATACAAAGTTGTATTTAGGTAATACAAAATTTTTGAAATTTTCAACAGTATAATCACCTAAAAAAATATTTTTTCAACAATAAAAATGAAATTTTAGGTTCAGTTTATACAGACTAATATGAAACATATGTTTTGAAAATTCCATGAAAAAAATATTCAGAAGTTTTTGAGATATCCTGCTCCCAAAAACGTCATTTGGAGAAAAATGACTTTAAAATTTTGGAAACGCCGCTTCATCTATTGAGCGGGTACAATTCTAAAAGCCATGATTTCTATTCCAATAGGAATTTCAAGGAAACAATTATATCAAAATGTTCAGAAAAAATAAAATTTTAACATCTAAAAAAATTTAAATTTCGAAAATTTTGAAGCTTTAACCCTCTCGCTGCGCAACCCGAGAGTTTCTCCGGCAACGTAAAAGTAGCAAAATTGGCGCAACACGAGATTTCATCGGGGATGAATTTTCTCCGTCTAATTAATCTACCTTGATCATTCTCACCAGTTACTTTTTACTGTAAATTTTGCCTTATCTAATCGAAGCATTTTCCCGATTAAATCAGACGAAAATTTTTGTTTTGAAAAGCCGGTGGCAAAAGAATAAAAATTCTTAAAAGACGCTCGTCGCGAAGGAATTAAGTACGCAATTTTTGAAGCTATTTTGATAAAACAATTACGCAGCGAGAGGGTTAAAAGTCCTGAGGCCCCTTAATGACTGATCTATTTAAAATTTTAAATGAGACTGGTTAAAGAAGGGAAAATATTTGTGTTTCAGTTTTTAAAACATGGGAAGAAAAGAGAAAAAGAAAAACTTAGAAAAAAGGCATACGATTTCAGTTGTCATACGTAAGTGTAGAATTGATGGGGAGAAACAAAATTATAAAAGTTGTTTAAATAAATCTTTATTTAACATTTTAAAGCGTTAATATATTGGTTAATATTCTGAGAGAACTAATTTATTGCGCATTTTTAAGATTTTATCACTGTCTTTGATACATTATCCTAACGTTTGCAATAACTTTTAAACTTAATTTTTCGATTTTATAATCCGTCTGGCTAGAAAAGTCTCATTGTAACCAATGTATTCTCCCAGGGATTAACTGTACCAACGCATCATCACCTATTCATTACTTTCATGGATTTATTTTAGATTACACCACAAAGAACTCATTTATTTTTCTCAGGGGAAGGTTATAAATCGCGTAAATCCTCAGCTCGGCTGCAATGTAAAGTGTGATTTATTTTAATATTGGAATATGGTGGTAGAAATGTTAAATTAAAATGTAATGGTTCTTGTTTTGAACTCATAAATTTCTTAAGAAAGTGCTACTACATAGTTTTAAATATTCGAAATAAAATTGCAGATTGCAAACCGAAATTATTATTTAAAATTTTCATTCAAAATGTATTAGTTTAATTCATTATAAAAATGTATTTTAAGCCTTTAAATAAAAATGACCATGAAGTATCTTTCATTTCTACACATCATCGTTAACTACACTAATAACAGAGTTCTACAACCAAAAAACTGCAAAAGATTTATTGTTTCTTATAGTAGATGTAAATTGATTCGTCCGGGATAGCTCAGATGGCAGAGCACTGGCGGCTTCAGCCAGGAGATTCCTGGTCCGGACATTTTTTGCTCAGTTGGAAATTTACATCTAGTATGATTTATTTATCAATTAGAATAATTGTGTTTAAATTAATCTAGTGTAATTTCGCATCCAGCGATTTCTGGAGTTCCATTACCTGAGATTTATTCTGTTCAGCTGAACCAAGTTTCAGACCAGATGCTATAATTATTAAGGTTAGCTGAGTGAAAAATTTCCACCATATTCGTCCGGGATAGCTCAGATGGCAGAGCACTGGCGGCTTCAGCCAGTAGATCCCTGGTTCGAATCCTGGTCCGGACATTTTTCGCCCAGCTGGAAATTTACATCTAATATGATTTATTTACCAATTAGAATAATTGTGTTTAAATTAATCTAGTGTTTCTTATAGGTTTTTACTCACTGAAATACTCATCACCTCTTCTGAGTTACCCATAATACCGAAAAGCATTCTTTGACTATATAAATGTGAGAAACCAATATATTTTCAAGAATTAAAAAAAAATTATAAAAACAAAGTTTCTTTTGCTGCCATTTCCGAGTGGTTTCTCTGATGTATTACAGTAGAAGTTCTTTAATCCGGCGCGTTCGGGTCCGTGGCCGTTCCGAATTAGTGAGGTTACAGGATTATCGAACGCCAATATGTGTTTTATGTGTTTATGTTACATTATGAACCTGTGCAAACGATAGAAGTACCTGGCAAAATAATGTACTGCATTTCATCTTTCTAACAACTGTGGTGTTTAAAGAAAAAGACAGAGTACAAAATTAAATTCAAATTGTGTAATGTACACTGTAAGATAAACTGCATGTATGAGCAACTGACGTGAGAATTACAATTTAAAAAAGTCTCTCTTATAACGTTGCTTTCATGATTCTGATTTCTTCTTCAAAAAATTCTTACAAATTATACACAAATTTATGAGTTCTTCAGCGTTGTAACTTTAGTTGGCAAACTTTATAATTATATTTAATGCGTCAGAAGCCTGTTTCCGCCTGAATCAACCCGAAAATAAACGAACGCTAGCTTCTCGATCGGTGCCGGATTATAGAATGAGCCAAACCGTAGAATGCCGGATTAAAGAGTATCTACTGTAATCGGTTTTCTTAACCTGGAATACAAGATTTTTGGATGCTATGCATTCTTACCTAAGTATTTTCCTGCTTTACAAACATGATAAATTAACAGCAAATAAATTAACATTAATATTATTTTGTTACTCTTGCATGCATAAATTCAATTACGCAAGTGAAAATGTTTATTTGAAACTTGATGGCAATCCCAAAAACCTATATTTCGGGTTGAGAAAAGTGATTGATATACTATAAAACTACTCCGAAACGTTTCCGAAAATCAGTGACAGCAAAAGAAACTTTGTTTTTATGAATGCGTCTTTAAATATGGTAAACATCACTGTAAAAAAAAAAAAGGACTAAAAAACGGAAATACTACTGGAAATCTAGACGCCAGTACTATTTCCGTTTTTTACGGGAATTTTTATCCATAAATTACAGAAAATTTTCCGTTTTTCTGATTAAAAACGGAAATTTTTCTGTAATTTATGTGTAAAAATTCCCGTAAAAAGAAAACGGAAATAGTACTGGCGTCTAGATTGCCAGAAGTATTTCCGTTTTTCAGTCCTTTTTTTTTTTTACAGTGCATATTGATTTATGAGGTTTCTAAAGATAAAGAAACGCTTTCAGGAATCGCGGATAATTCCGAAGAGCTTATTGTATATTTTCGTTCGTGGCTATATCGTATTTTCTTAGAATAAGAACACTTATCTTTCGGTACAGTGAGTAATAATTTTACGATCATACGTGCCAAAAGATGAAATCACTATAAGGTACAAAGATCTGCCCTGTTAAACTAATTAGAACTGCCATTATGAATCTCTAAATTTTCAAGGGGCACTACACCCACGCTTCAACTCCTTGAAAGGCGGTGGTTCATATTTGGACCACTTAATTTTAATCCCTAAATTCCACATTAACACCAGAAATTTGGAATTAAAATTTTCCTTCCTTTAGCTATGTGAAGAAACGCTCTTACATATTTTCAAGTAAATTTGTTTGCAAATTCTGGTGTCATTCAATCATTTCAGCATTCTACAAGTAGAAGTAATTTGCCCGTGAAAGGGTTAAGGGTCTACTTCACTCACGCGAAGACACTCGTATGCTAATGTTAATCTTATGAGAGCGTTCTTTTAAAATATCTCGTTTTTATTTAATATTTTTATTTTCATTTATTTATTTAATTATTTTTGCATTGGACAGCTGATGTTGATTTCTACAAAGGCCTCTATTTACTTTTCCGATTTAGTTTGCAGTTTTTTTTTCACGAGGGCACTTTCACTTTCAAGACCTGTTGCGAAAGTAAAAGTATCCTCCTGACTAAAAAAAAAAAAAAAAAAAAAAAAAAAAAAAAATTAAACCTAAATCGAAAAAGTAAAAAAGGTTTTTGTAGAGATCGACATAAGCTGTCTAATGCAAAAAAAAAAAAAAAAAAAAAAAAAAAAAAAAAGTAAAATAAAAAAAATAATAAGAAGAAAAAAATAATAAATAAAAATAAATAAATAAATAATTAAATAAATATATATATATATTGAAATGCAAACGAAATATCTTAAAACTTCTGGATCCTCTAGTTATATTAACCCTTAAATGCGCGCAGTGGCGCAACCAGGATTGGGCTTTGGAGGGGACTAGCATATTTCAGAGGCCTATATGTACCCAGATCTGGCCCGTACCGCTGCCGAGCTCTGTCTTTCTTTCATTTGATTTGATGGGGCGTGCCGGATCAGGTCCTGACTTAGTAAATTTTTTCTGCTGATTTGAGCAGAGTCGTAACCAGCCAGAGAAGTCAGTGGAAGCTCTGGAAAGTTTTGGTGGGGCTAATTCTGAATGCGTTTAACATGTTAAATACAGAGCCCGATTAAGGGTGCCTGGGGCCCAAGGCCCATAACCTTTTCGAGGGCCCCTCAAAAAACAGTACCTAGAATTTTCTATCGATAATATTTGGAAGTTATTTAGATATTGCGATGCAGTTTCCAAGTTAATTATTATTATTATTTTTTTTTTTTTGAGCAAATTGCAGAAAAGTGCATTTAAAAGAATTCGTTTCTAAATTATTTTACTCATTTTAGGGCCCCCATCAGCAGAGGGCCCAAGGCCACGGCCTAGTTGGCCTGTGCGGTAATCAGGCTCTGGTTAAATAATGAAGTACTGTACAAAAATATATCTTAATTTTTGCAATTTTTTGGTGTGTTTCTGTATTTGGATAATTTTTAAGTCTGTTTGCAATCAAACGATTTAAAGTTTTATTATTAAATTTTCAAAATGTTATGAAGATTAAAGAGAGCAAGAGACACGGGGTCTTAAATTTTTAATTAAGTAAATTTTAAACATGCTAATATTTCGAATTTCATAATAAAATTTATAAAAGAGAAAAAATTGTGAGACAAAATTAATATATTTTCAAAAATTCCGATTTTTAAGGGCCTATTAAAAATAATAATCATCTTTCATAAATTTAAATACCTGGTCTAGTTTGGGAGGGGCTTCAGCCCCCTTAGCTCCCCCCCCCCCGTGGGTGCGCCAATGAATGCGCGATTTTTTATTTTGTTTCGAAAAAATTATATATGATTCTCTGAAAGGTTTATTACGCAGGAAAAATAATGAAAAAAATAATCAGAGATACATTTTTCCTATAATGCATCAATCTTTTCTTCTGTTGCACATCTGTAATACAAATAAAAACTACTGTCGTGTGGCTGTTTTACGCTAAAATATTGCAAATTAGTCAATATTTTAATAAGTATGTCTCCAAATACCTTATTTTACAGAATTATTTATTTTATAAAACTTAACCTTTAATCCTTTAATTACCATGACAGAATACGTTCTAGAAATTACGTAGTTCGGAAAATCTGACTTTACACCAGACAGTTTCAATGGTTAATTTTGCTTTATTCAAATACGGAATGTCTGTTATTAATTAACGTAAATATTGCAATTTTAATTTTCTTGTGTGACTTAGGTATATACGAATAACAAAAAAAAATCTATTAAATTCAAAACACTGTTGTTTGCATATATGCAAAGCTGTGCACTAAAGGGTAAAATCAACATTGCACAAAGAGTGTTTTGTCATTAACACTTCAGTTCCCAAATAGGAACTACTGAAGAACATTTGTTAACTATTTGTAGTTATTTAACTTCTAAACATGGCAAATACAAGGTGCAAACTAAAGTCTGAAAACACTCAACCAATTCTTGAACGGATAAAACTAGAGTTGAGGAACAGGCTGCTGTAAAATGACTGTGCGCTATCATTTGAGAGCGATTTCAGCGTTCCTTGTGACGAAATTTGAAACTTATTGACACTATTTCGAAAACAATGGGAGATAGATAGTGAAGAAAGACAATTGCAATAGTTGTAGAGCATTCTCGATTTAGTAAGTAAAGGTTTTCGGACATATTGGTGAACAGGTTTGTTATCTAAACCATTTTAAAACCCTCTTTGTGAACAGAGGTAACTGATAAGTACTATTTATACTGGAAACATCACCAAGAAAATATGTCCGAGGATAACCGATAAAAATTGTTTTTATTTGCACGAAGGCTACTTTTAGGATACAATTGCTGGATAGATAGTGTTACCCAAGAACGGGTATTAACCCTTTCAGGGGCAAAGTACTTCTATTCGTAAAATGCTGAAATGTTTGAATGACACCAGGATTGAGAAACAAATTTATTTGAAAATAAGTAAAGATTTATCTTCACGTACTGAATAAAAGCAAAATTTTCATTATATAACTCTGATACCAAAGGGGCATTTAGGGATTAAAATTTAGTGGTTCTAAAATGAACCACTGCCGTTCAAGGGAATGAAAAAAATTCTAATTTTAAACGAGTGAAAAGAGGTAAAACCATCTAAAAACAGTTCTGAAAATTGCTTTAATGGTTGAATCCGGTCAGCAAATGTTACCCACTGCAAATATAAGAAGAAAAGCGGTCTACTGAAGTTATAAATTTATTTGAACGCACAACTTATACTAACAAGTAAAAATTACAAAATCAAAAAACCCGACTGCGTAAAAAAGCGAACTAATTAATTATTTCTCATCAATGTGAAACTATTTTTTATATAACTTGCTTATTTTTTTTTATTTACGTGTATTGATGACTTCAAGTTGTGTTTAATTGTTGGTTCCTATTTATAAACACTGTTTTGACGAGGCCTATAGATGTCTATGAAGGTTAGAGTTGCAGTAAAGCTAGAGATCCTATCTACGCAACTTCCAGTTTGTGTAATATTTAAACGGAGCTTCTGATTGTAAAATAGGCAATGAAACATGGTCTACATTTTGAAAGGCCTATCCAATGACATGCCACTCAATATGATGCGTAAAAAGATTTTTTCGTCTCTACCGCCATTTTGTATTTTGCGGCCGCCATTTTGAATTTATGAAAACAAAACCTAGCCTATAACCACCGGACGGTTAAGACGAATAGACAGAGACCTCATTCATTAAAATCCATGCAGCCGTTGGGATGTTTCGAGGGTATAAAGAAATCTACATACCCAGATACGCGTCAAATACATAACCATTTTTGGCAGCCGGGTAATAAAAGAAAGTTTCGCTCTGTCTGTCTGTGATGGCTAGCGAAATATACCGGAGGTACAAAGCTGAAAAGTTTTATGAGGGTAGTCGAAAGTCTCTCCTGATGCACCCCAGACTGATAATTTTAAAATTCTAGTAATTAGTTGAATAATTAATTAAGGATCGCAACTGACTCTCATTAAAAACTCATCTCAGTCCTTGCGAAAGGAAAAAGCTCTGGCGTATGCGCAGAAGCCTTATTTACACATCGGGAGAAAATGAAGATAGAAAAGAAATGATTTCAGGGGATATTTTGTCATTATTTATTAACTTATTTATTAAGACATATTCTGAAAGATCATACTGTTACGTCTCAAATGCCGCAATCAATTCAAAGAAATATCGCAGTTAACCCTTTGAAAAAAAAATTCCAAAAGGGTCGTTTTTCCGAAAAACGTTTTTCTCCCTAAATACAACGCCCCTCCAGGCCGCAATTATAGAGAGGTACCGAAAAATTAAAAATATGTTCTTAAAACTGAAACGTTCTTCTAATCGATGGTGTAATCGGTTTTAAAAAATATGAATTTTAAGGCTTTCAAATACACCAGTGAACGCAGGTCACTTCGCGCCTCACGGAGACGATATTTTTCTAAGCTAAAAGTAAGTAAACGTCCGCATTTTAACACAGTCTTTTTAGAGCATCTCAGTAGACCAGATTTACAACTTTGAAACGTTCGGACGAGTAGAAATATATTTTATAAAATAAAATGTGCGAAAATGTCGATGAAATGAGTAAAAACATGGGTGTTTCGTCGTGGATTCGCTCGCTTTCGGTACGCATAAACTCCTATAATCAAATTACGCAGAAAATAAAATGCTATAACATATACTTTCAATTCAATATTTTTTCATTTAAAAATATAAATTGAGATAAAACGGAGTTAAAGATATAAAATCATACAAATTTGAGCTTCATTTAAGGGCCATTCATCACGGGCCCGGTCAACGCCAGGCAGGTCAGCCAGTGTATTATAAAGTACTTAGAATATCTAGTAGAGTGACTTCGGATTTTTTTGTTTATAGTAGGAGAGCTGTTGAACATTTTTGAGTAGGTATTTGAGGCACCCTGAAAATTTGTGCAACACTTCTTTTGTAATGCCTGAATACAAAATCGAATGTCTGGCTGAAGGATCGTGGCCCAAAAACTGTGCCAGACACGTGTCAAGTGCCATTTGGCACTTGACACGTGTCTGGCACAGTTTTTGTGCCGACTAAAGTGTCTGTCATTTTCAAAATATTTTTTTCTAAGCATAAATATTATTCTGCCTCAATCTCAGCGTGCCTCAAATACCTTTTTTGGGTAGTCAAAAAATGGCACTTGACACGTGTCTGGCACGGTTTTTGGGCCGACTAAAGTGTCTGTCGTTTTCAAAATATTTTTTTCTAAGCATAAATATTATTCTGTCTCAATCTCAGCGTGTCTCAAATACCTTTTTTTTGGGTAGTCAAAAAATGGCACTTGACACGTGTCTTGCACAGTTTTTGGGCCACGATCCTTCAGCCAGACATTCGATTTTGTATTCAGCCATTACAGAAGAAGTGTTGCACAAATTTTCAGAGTGCCTCAAATACCTTCCCTAAAATGTTTAACAGCTCTTGGACTATTAGTTTCAGTAGACTGAAGACTGACGTAGATGAATATAATATTTTTCTTTCTCAAACTATCGTGATGAAAAAAATAAGAATTTAATTCTATTATATTTTTTGACCCTATTAATGTAATATATTGCGACAGGTGTCAACCTTTTAGAGAAATTAGAGATTGATGAAAGCAAAAATATATAGCCTTGGGGCATAGATAAATGCTTTGTAATAGGTAACAAGTATAAGCACTTATGCACACATGTTATTAATGAGAAACTTCTAATTTTAACTAAACTTTTCTTTCCTTAGGTGAAGTTAAAAAACAGTAATGTAATATCAAACTGAAAAATAAATTGTAATTTAAAATATGAATACAACTGTGGAAAGTTCAGAAAGAAATTCCAAAAATCTAACTGAATTTGAATAAACATTTAATAAATCTGATTTTCAAGAGGAAAATTTTGTTACATTTTAACTTGCTTCCATAAATTTACATAAATCTTTTGATCACCAAATTTTTAATATATTTTCACCTTCTCCAGCATAACAAAAATAAAAGGATTGAAACATAAATGTTGTGCTTGCAAACTGATATTTAACTGTAGTTTTGTGATTTTAAAAGAGCATTTTGTTAACTTTATTTTTGTCGGCAGTTTTCGATCATACATATTTTCAATAGAAATCTACTAAAGCACACCTAAAATTTTATCTGTTAGTAGCAGTTATTTTTAGTCTCAAGGAAATTTACTACATTTGAAGAAATCCAATGAAATTGAATGAAAATTTAAAAATTTGGTGATTTTGTTGTGCATTTCAGAACAACGTCAAAAGTAAACATCCTCTATTCCTTTGGGCTATATTGGTACATAAAAAATAAAATAAGAAGAAGTAGAATGATTCATACAGCAAAGAAAAAAAAAGACCAGAAAGCATTTAAATTTTTTTTTAATTTTCTTTCGTTCTTAAACACGCTCGAGACAAATTTTTACGACAACCATGAGATAGTTTTGATGAATACATCGATAAAACTTTCTGATATTCTCATTTTTTTTACATTTAACCTATAAATGTGATACATCTTTAACTACAATTTACTGCTTTCTGATTAGTTGTGTTTATAATGCCTCAAAACTTGAAATTTGGCTATGTATGAAGAAAGATACACTATTGCTATAGGATGGAAAACTGTTATATTATTGGAATCAGGGATTGAATGCTTGAAAACTTATGAATGATTGAATAAACATTATTTTTGTGATTCTGCCACAGTTATTTATCTGTGCGCGTGTACATTATATAGCACATGTTCAATTTGTGCACAATAACATGTACAAGATACGCATACAGATGCTTCGTTTGATAAATAGCTCATTTACACTTGTAACTATCGTGTTAATCTTATTTCAATCAATTTTAAAATCATTTTCAGACCAAAGGTTTCTTCTGAAGCAGGGGTTCTCAAACTTTTAGATCGAAGTACCACTAAATAGAAGTTCACACTTCCTCGTACCACCAGGTGACAAACTCAAAGCTAATACAGAAAAACTGTGTAAACGGAATATGTCTAAAACAAAATATTTTCCCAATCTTTTGTGCTTCCGTCTGAGGAGATTTTACTGATTTATATGATTACATTATTAAATCGGTGCTTATATTGACTTTAATATTTTTTAGTGTATATAAAGTGTATCATTTTTGGGTGACAAATAAAGACATATTTAAATATAAAACTACTGCATAGCTTTGTTAAACACGAAAAAAAATACACATTTGAAGTCGCCTTGGTCGACAATTTTTTGTTGTATGAATATTATGCTTAAATCAGCAGTAAAATGCACATAAGAAAATTTAATAATTATATAAAGTACATACCTATACCTACATAAGAAATTTACATACCTTCTGAAAGTAAACTGCGTATTAATGCGAGACTAAAGTTCGTTGAAATGAGTAATATACACACATACAATATAGTAATAGAAGAAAACTTTTTTTTTCGGGGTGTATGAAAGGTCAACTCAATATCTGCTGAATATTAGTTCCATTTATCTAAAAATTCTAATCGAAATTACATGCAAAACGCTGTCAAAACAGTAACAGAGAGCAAACACCATACGGAGCCGGTGAACCGACGCACCAAGAAAGAGGAGGAAGAGAGATGGGATTGAGCTGCTCTTTGATTTAACATGCTGTAATTTTTATTTCATTTCCCATACCAGCATCAGACTTTCGAGTACCAGTAAACAGAGCTTCACGTATTAGTACTGGTACGCGTACAATAGTTTGAGAACCCTTGTTCTAGAGAAAGGTAAGAGACTTCTGGAGAAAGTATTACAACAAAATCTTCCTTAACTCAGAATATGAACGTGAAAAACAGTAAAAGTTTCAATTATAAAAAATATAATTGATTACCTGTTTCTTATAATATTGAGGATATAAAAAAAAGTGATTTAAAAAATTAAAATCCTCACAGTAGTTGCAGATTTGGCAGGCGTGTTTACTCCTGAGACTGTAAATAGTATAAGTGAATAATTTTTTTTTTTTTTTTTTTTTTTTTGGCAAATGAAATTGAAATGTTAATATTTTTAACAATTTATTTACACCAGTAGCTGCTTTGATGAAGTCGTATTTTGAATCATTCTATACACTCTCACAAATGCTTTCTTCAACTCACGGAAATATTTCTGGCAGCACTGCTAACAGTGTATATCCGTGAATTGAAGAAATTTTCGTTCATTTTTTTTTTCGTTCTAGGACAGAAAATTTCCTTAATCGGGAAAAAGGAGTTTTTCTAAAAAATGCGTCCATCGTTCTTCCGTGTATGGCCTTGGGTTTAAACCTGGGACCGAGCGCTTCGAATCGAGCAACTTAACCACTCGGCCAGCGAGCACTTGGCAGAGTGCGAGTTTAAAATGAAGATATGTGTTTCTTCAAATAGGGAATTGGTAAGGCTCGTTAAATTTCTTGATCAGAAAGCTCGTAAATTTAAACTTAATTGCAGGAACTTTTCGTCGTTATGAAATAATGGTTGGTGTTTTAACACTTATGGAATAATTGAAGATAAAAAATATTACATATTAGACATTTTTAATAAGACATAATTTGATTGTTATATGTAAAAATATGAATATTATATTTTTAATTAAATTCGAGAAGAGATGTTTGCTTTTTTCAATGAAATCGATTTTTTTTAAAACTTGATTTAACTACTATATATTTTTTAAATGTGTTCGTTTCGAATACATTTTACGTGCGAATATTTTTTCTAATACTCTAAAAAATAAATTGCGAATAAGTTTAAATGAATGATAAAATTGCTACTTTATTAAATTGGGGGAGCATTATTGTTGTTTGTTTGTTTTTAAATAAATTAGAAATTTTAATTTATTCAATTTTTGGTTTTTCGTTTAAAAAATAAATCCGAACTTTGTTATTAATACAGCCAATACGCATGCGTGCAAGGAATAAACGGAATTTCCCCCTCTTTTTCAGACTTCCGGGAAGAATTAACGGAGAAAGCATGTTTTCTAGGAGTACGGAAAATATTTGTTTAAAAATGACGAATAATGTAGTGTATAAAGAGGAATTTTTCTGCCTTAATATCTTTTAATTTTTTGCGCGATATTAATCTGTGTGATCAAATAAAGGATGAAGATTTTAGAAAGGAATCAATAGAATAAAACATTAAATGACAAAAATAAATAAAGGACACAAAAATAACTGTCTCGAAGAAAAATGCTGATACAAGGACATAAAAAATATATATAATTCCGAACTTGGAAAACATTTTATTGACTTTGCCTGTTTTAATATGAAGGACGAGAGAGAAATTCCTTTAAGGACACAGATGATATCTCGACAGTGCAAGTGAAGAGGATGTAGCATAATGTTTGGATTCGTGTAGTTTATTTATGAAGAGATAAACGGGACTTTTTTTCTCCCTTAATATAGATGTGTTTTAGTTTATATGTAGTAAAAAAAATACTTTACATATACACAATTTTATTCAATGTGACTGTTTAATTTTCACTCACCTCTGTTTAAATGCCTATGATTAGATCAGTTAGATCTTTAAAAAAAATATTATTGCAGGTAATATCTTCAAATAATGCTTGAATATTACAAATATATCAGTAATAACATTAATGACATTAGTCAACAAATTTTAACTTTTGTACTGTATCTGGCTTGTAAATGGGTGTATCTAACTATTTTTAGGGTGCTGAGTTCAGTGAAATAATCATATTATCTCAATCACGTCACATTTATTAGATACAAGGCAATTACGCAAAGACAAAACTGAAATATTTGACAAAAATTGACCGTTTGATATACAAATAAAACATAATATTCATCAGTAAAAATGTTTTCATGATTACTTAACCTAAACTATACGCTAATACGAGCACGAAACTGTTGCACAAAAGCCCCTAATGTTAATGTTAACAATGTTATTTTTCAAAATAGAATGGTGCCTTTCTTTCTTTCTAACCGATGACCAGGCCCCTACCTGCCGGGAAGCCCCAGCTGAACGGGTTCGATACCTGGTATCGGGGGCGGGCGACCACCTAATCGCCGCGTAGCAGCAATAAACCTAACGAGCACCTAGATCGTATCGGCAGTGCCTATTGCTTAGATGTGAGCGGTGTTATGTCGGTTGCTTAACATTTATATCCTGTTGTTTGGAATCTGCACATTGCTACTCGTGTTGATCTCGTAATTTGGAACCTTGGTCAGGAACGAGACCTTCACCTGGCAAGGCACCTCCAGAGGTATAATTCACAGGTAACTTGGAGGATTTTGCAGCCACGACGGATGTTACATGCACCAGGTGCCAGTAGCGTACATGGCGGATTATAGCCGGCAGTAGGCCTCGATCCCGCGGCCTTCAGCTGCGGGTTCGATACTCTGCCAACTGGGCCACCGCTGCCCGAACTACTGATTTACTTGGGGTTTTGAAGCCGAATTGTTGGTGCAGACTTGTCATACGAAAATGGATTTTGGAGGGGGGGAAAGCAAAAAAAATGGGGCGCCACAGATAGACCAATGAGTTAATTTTGGGCCGAAATGCAAAGCAAACACAACGATGCAGGGGGGATGAGACTGCGTCTTTCTACCTTACCCCAAGCCTTTCTTGATAACAGTGATGAATGTTTTGATAGTTACTTTTATAGCAGAATGCATCTAAATAAAGATTATAACCTACATAGTAATCCATTTCCTTGTTATTTGACCACAAAATGTAAATTATAATTTACATTTCACCACGTATTTTACCCTGTATCTAAAAATTAAATTCTAAAATTTTGTAAAACTCTTACGGGATAGAAAATTCTGTTAGCAGATTCGGTTTCTACATGCAATAATGCATTAAAACTGTTTATTACAAATAGAGATGGGAAATATAGTTACTTTTTGTTAACAGGTTACATCGTTCCACATTTCTACAGGTAACAGGTTCCAACAATCTGTTATTTTTATAACATATAACTAATCGCCGTGTATGCGGTCGACGGATGGTTTAATTAGAAGGCCCTTCAAACAAAATGTTTGAAATAATTTTTTGACGCAATTATAAATGCTGTTTTCTATTGAGATGAATCAAAATCTGTGATTAAAAACTTAATTTTTGCAAGCCAAAAGCTTACCTAGGTATAATACTTTGAATTTCGTGCATTTTCAGCGTTTTTGGGCACTAATAATACTCTTTCCATTTATGGTGACTTAAACGTTGAAAATTCATAAAATTCTAAGTATCATAACCCGGTACGGTTTGCCTATAGAAGAATAAATTTTTGCTGTTTTACTTGTTATAATATGGGGGGATTTCTTTTTATAAATAAAACTTATAGGATCCAGGCATTGTATAAAATTTGCAATTTCTTAACTATTCAAAAAGTAAGTATTTTAACGTAAATTGATTTTTATATGATCTAGAACAAAATTTGAAACATTTTTACAATTGGAGCTATACCCCTAAAACTAACGGTTTAGAAATTAACCTTTTGTAAACGATAAAAAGAAATACCCTGCATAAAAACAAACACAATTTTAACAACACGTATTGTAAAAGAGATAAATTTGATCTTCACTTCATTGCAGCCTTGACTTGAATATTGACTTGCAACCATATCTATTAAAGCATATTCAATGCTAATCCCACAAGAACACGAAAATATTATTTATACACTTTTAATCAAATGCAATTCATCCATACAAATTTCGTACGTACAAATACGTTTCTAAAATTAATTACAATTGTATTAAAATTAAGTGCCCTCACAAATTATACAATGCTATTTTCTTTCTTTATTTTTCTGTAAAATAAAAAATGTTTTCCAGCTCTCATTCAAATATCATTTAAATATATACTTCTAAAAAAAAATTAAAAAAAAATCCTTTTTTTAAAAAAAATTACTTTGCTGATAATGCGTTCCAAATTTAACAGGGACATTCTGATAATATGTTACTGAATAATAAACTGTAAAAGAATAACATTGTTATTTATCCTAATACGTTAAATAATTAAAATAATTAAAATAATAAAACTTTGTAAAAAATCACCATAAAATTAAAACAAAACACAGGACGCGTTTCGAGCTAAAAACATAACAGCTCGTCATCAGCTATAGCATACACGTGTCCGTAAACGAACAAGTTCAAAAATGAACTTGAACTTGTTCGTTTACGGACACGTGTATGCTGTAGCTGATGACGAGCTGTTATGTTTTTAGCTCGAAACGCGTCCTGTGTTTTGTTTTAATTTTATGGTGATTTTTTACAAAGTTTTATTATTTTAATTGCTTCATATCGCCAGTTTTTGGTGCTGTTTCGACGTTAAATAATGCCCATCCCTAATTACGGGTACACGACATTTCGGTCCCGACACTTCGGTCCCGCCGTTTCGGTCCCGCCATTTCGGTCCTGAGACATTTCGGTCCCTGGCCATTTCGGTCTCGAGACATTTCGGTCCCTGGCCATTTCGGTCCCGAGACATTTCGGTCCCTGGCCATTTCGGTCCCGAGACATTTCGGTCCCTGGCCATTTCGGTCCTTGGCCATTTCGGTCCTGAGACATTTCGGTCCCTGGCCATTTCGGTCCTTGGCCATTTCGGTCCCGAGACATTTCGGTCCTTGGCCATTTCGGTCCTTAACCATTTCGGTCCCTTGCAATTTTGGTGCTCACCACCTTATAACTCGGATTTTAATTGTCGTGCGCCCGTCAAACGCTGCAATTTCAACATTATTTGGGCCCTTTTAAAAAATACCCCCCCCCCCCCCTCTCAAATTTTATAAAAAGCTGAATCTAACAGCTTTCATTCAGTTCATTTAAACTTTTGTAACTCGTGATTATGAAATCACAGCGAGCTGAAAATTTGTTTGATTGAACAATGTGATATAATTTTACAGGGGACACTGTCTTTTTTTTTTTTAACTGTTATTATTTAACAGAATAGATTTTTTAAGTTTTATTATTTATTATTATTATTAGGTATTTTATATATACTATAAACTGCCATAAATGTTTTTTTGTTGTTGTTTTCATAAATTTTTTGGAACGTTTAAATTATCATTAATTAAATAATTAAGCTGTGCTTATTTTTTTCTTCTTCCAATTAGATTAATCATAAATGTATTCAATAATTCAATTAGACACTTATAAGCTATTATGTGTAAATATTTCCTCAAATCACCCCTCTACACCCTCTCCTTTTAATAAATCAGAAAGGAGATATATTTATTGAAGCACAAATTTAATTTTTCTTATTATTTTTATAATACAAAGTTGCATCTTATAAATTTGCTTTCATAAATTACTTTACCATTACAAACATTGGGAAAACAATAGTGATTTGGTAACTAGGCGTGCTATGAAAAATATTTTGTTTTCAGAAAACTCCACCCACCACTTCATTTTTTTTATATATATATAATTATTGCTTGCAATTTTTTAAGTCTTCTCACCCTTTGAAGACGATTTTTGTGAGCTAATTTTATTGAATCTGGACCTATTTCTTTGTAATAAGATTATTATTTTGAATTTTATATAATAATATAACTATTATTTTAATTAATTTTACTTGTAAATTTTAACTGACAAAACTAACCTTTTTTAAATTTGTCGTTTATTTATTTTTTATATTACCCTCCCCCCCCCCCCCCCCCCCCACTTTCCCAGGAAAAAAATAATAATATATTTTTATTTTACTTTTATCATTAATTATATTAATAGTTTTACATTTCGGTAACTTTAAAATATAAAAATAAACAGGTAAAGGATAAATTTCAGTTCATAACTACTATAAAATATAATGATAATTGAATATAAAATATATTATGTATCGATTTTATTTTAAAGTAGAAATTTGTAATGCATATTAATAATGTTATTAATTTAATAAATTAAGGATACATTAAATTAAAAAAATATATATTTAATAAAATATTAATTTAATTTTTCCACCGAATTAATTAATTTTCCCAGCTTCTATAAAGAATCCACAGAACTCCCCCTTCCACCCACTCCTAAAAACGATTGCTTCAACCATATGAAATTTGCATGGGGTGCTACAATTTGTATCCCAGTTATAAGTGTTTGCGGTTTTGGGCCTTATATTCGGGTTATACTAAAATTTCGAGGGTTCAGTTAAAAAATCCGATAATGTCCCTCCTTTTATAAAGATTACGTTTACCGTACAAAATATGAGTGTTTTGCGATAATTATAGATCGAGTTATAAATGTTTTAATTTATCAGGACCTTATACATATAATACACTAAAATATAGAAAATGTCAATCCCCCCCCCCTACTTTTTAAAATGATTACCATAAGAAATTTGTGTGAGCGGTTACTAAAATTTTAAGGCCTTTATTTAAAAAACTCTAGAATATCACCTATAAAATTATGTCACCTATTTCAAGTGCACAAAATTTTAGCTTGCTGGAGAAGTGACCGAAATGGCAAGGGACCGAAATGGACAGGGACCGAAATGTCTCGGGACCGAAATGTCTTGGGACCGAAATGTCTCGGGACCGAAATGTCTTGGGACCGAAATGTCTCGGGACCGAAATGTTTTAGGACCGAAATGTCTCGGGACCGAAATGTCTTGGGACCGAAATGTCTCGGGACCGAAATGTCTCGGGACCGAAACGGCGGGACCGAAATGGCGGGACCGAAATGGCGGGACCGAAATGGCGGGACCGAAGTGTCGGGACCGAAACGTCCTGCTTCCCTAATTACAAATCAGATACAAAATGGCTGTTGACTAATGATAATTAGAGGAAACCATTTTTGCATTTTTCTCAGAAAGAAATTAGTTTAAAAAATAATTACTGAACATTCAATCATATAAAAAATTATATATTCTACTATATCTTCTGTAATATTATAGTTAAATCCATAATTTTAAATAGTCTTAAAGTAACAGATAAATTATACAAACATGTGGAGTTTCAATACTCTAGTTTTAATAGATTAAGAAATGTACCTAAATTTGTAAAAGATAAATTCTGAGAAAACCTTAAAAAAAAAAAAAAAAACAAAAAAAAAAAAAAAAACAAAAAAAAAAAAAAATTACATATATGCATGGCATAGTTTGTTTACGAACTTAAAAGTTCTATTTAGGGATTTATCTATTCTGAAACTATAAAAATTAGTTAATTTTTGAATTGTATGACACTATTTTATTTTTAAGCACATAAATTAAAATTCGAAAATTTGAAGAATTTTACATGGCTGTGTCCTTACGTTGGAAGTAAATGTTCTTTTTTTTTTCGATCCATCATGGAACAAGAAAAGCTGAATGCTGTAACATATATCTATATTATAGAGGAAAAACGTGTCTGTGCGTAACGCTGACGTTATTTTGCGGTTACAGCAGACGATTAAATTTAACTTTTAATGCAACTTTTTTAAACTTCTAAACATCGTGCATTTTAAATTTTTACACCGTGGAATAGAGAAAAATATCTACTTTCAAATGGCATTTTTTTTTTTTAAAGCTGTATCGCCATTTACTCAATTTTTATTGTTTTTAAATAATTTTCAACCATGAATTTTTTTTAAATCTATCTCTATCGCATGCAAATGATTACGAAAAATACATCCATTTGCATTTAACCCTTCACTGCACCACGTGCCACATCTGGCACATACCTAAAAACACTGTAATTCTTATTATGTGCCTTGAATTTGGCCAATATGATCTCTATCCCTGATCAAGAATAGTTCAAAGAGTGGAATAACACTTATTTTGTCCATATCAGATGGCTGCATTTGACAATAAAATTAGAATTTGTTCTTCGGAAAAAAAAAAAACTTCGATCAAGCTATTAAAGTAAAATTTACTTTCATTGTGTTTACTGAATTACTTAAAAATATTAATATAAAAAATGTTGCAGAGTGTTAAGCAGATAAAATTAATCAATTTAAGCTCATTTAGTTGTAAAATATACCAATACAATATTTTAAAACCTCAATTGCGTACATAGGGTGCATGCAATAAAATATCAAATTTTAGCTGAAAATTTGAAATTTATTTTTTTTTCACTATTTTTCCCATTATTAGACCGATATATAAATTTCAAATATTTTTTTCATAAAAATAAAAAAAAATCGTGCAGTGAAGGGTTAAATTAATATAAATAGCTCAGCATTTGTTTCCAGCTTACATTCGATAACGAAATTAAAACATTTACCAATAAATAAATAAATAAATAAATAAATAAAATATTATACGCAAAAACACAAATTTAAGACATGTAATTAAACTATGCACTTAATCTACCGAAATGATAAGAATAAAAAAGGCTGATTGTAAATAGTGATCTTTGGCGATTTATTCGGTTGTTAATTCCTGGCGCGAAGCCAATACAAAAGTTTCGCTTTTAATAAATTTCAAAACTTTATTCAAACGCAAAATTGTTATTTTGCAAATAAATATGATTTCTGGTATTGTTAGTGCGCATTCTAAAAAACATATTAAATGTAAAAAATCTATTAGAGTTATCAATTTTTAAAAAATTGTTTTCACCTATATACTGTAACCCGTTAAGCCCGGGTATATCCCCTTGTTTTTTTTTTAAAACCCAGATCTATCCAAAATTAAATAAACACGGATTGCAAGAGGAACTTGCAATATCTTATTACTTTAATATAAATTAAATGTTCAGAAAATGATATTTTGAAAAAAAAAAAGCTAAAGTACCGTAATATGAAAATTTGGTCAAATTGACGAGTGTTATTTATGAAGGTTGTTTATCCACACGAGGGATAAATGCCCGAGGGGGGGGGGGGGGGCGACCTCCATGGGGGGGGGGGTCTTTCCAAGGGAACCTAAACCGTATTTACGCAAGGTTACCCAAGGTCCGAAGAAAACCACGGAAAACTTCGAACGGTAGGCTGATGGGCGCGATTGGGTTCGAACCCAGCATCTCCCGTTGACCAGTTTTGAGAGCAGAAACTCTCAGCTACTGGTGGGGCGGAAAATTGACGAATATCGAAGAATATTCTAAGAAATATGCGTTCTCAAATGAATTTTTAGATTTTCTTCATACTACGTCGCCTATGAGTTATTAGTTATATGTTTAATTAAACAAGTTACCTTTAATACAATTAAAAAGAATCAGCACATCATTTTGCATTTTCTAATCCAGTATTTAAAATTTAAATGCCTGAAACGTGTGAGAATTGCAATAAGCAAGCTAGAGGTCTGCACGGGCAGAAATTCCCAGGCCCGGGCCCGGCCCGACTCATAGAAAAAAATCGGCCCGTTCCGAAACAAAAATAAAAGTTCGGCCGGAGCCTGGCCCGTAGAAAAAAATATTGACCCGGACCGGCCCGGTACAAAACTTAAAAGTTCGAATCGAGTCCACCCCGCCCCGGAAAAAAGTAAAAATCTCGGCCCGGGCCTGCCCCGAGAGAATTTCTACAAAGCATTGATTTTTACGTCGATTTGGTTAAAAATTTGTCTCGTACGAGGAGTTCTGACCAAAAATATTTATCTTAACTTTTTTTTTCATGTTTATAATCTTCATTTTTATAGAAATGTCGCAGGCTGCGATATTTATTTTTTTTTAACGAATCTCTATTTTTGGTATGTAAATGTTTCAGTTACACTGTAAAAAAAAAATGGTAACGTTCCATGTAAAATCCAGGAACGTTTCGTCTTTTCTCAGGTTTTCAGAATAATTTAGCTCTTTCCTGTGAAATTCTGGTTTTCTTATCTGAAACGTTCCTGAACAAAAGTTGGAAACAGCAAAACGCTGCGGCCGCCATTTATTATTTTTTTGCTATAATCCGTTGCTCGCGCGCGAGTGTCGAAAATGAATTCCTTAAATGAATGTAAAAAAATCAATATGGAATGCAAATAAATCAATAGACGACATAATCCTTTACGTCTCTATTGTCAAGACAATTCAGATGAAAATACAATACCTCTGTGACATCGCTAAGAGATTATCTCTCGTACTTGTCTATGGAATGTTTAACGAGCAGACCGTGTAAAAAAAATACACCTATTATTTGGATCTCCATTAATCAGGGGACCATCAAACATGATTCTCACCGATTTTGATTAATTTAAAGTATGTTTTAGAGTTGTTATCTCTAATTATTCTTGTGAAAGGATTTCTTCAAATGGGCCTTAGACTTTCAGAAATTAGATGCCGAGGTTTAGCATACGTTTCAAATACCCATTAGTTTGCAGCTCTCGACGTGTCTTTCGTGGTGTGGGCGCAGAAGGCTCGCACGCCACCCGTACGGCCCGAGTTCGATGCTACCTCTTGACTTTTTTTCTTTTTTAATTAATTAATTTTATATTTTAACACTTTATTACAATTTGATTTAAATTTGATATATATTTGACACTTTGAATTGCTGCAAATTTGATTTTTTTTTTCGGAAAAAAATATACAATTACGTTTAGTTTTTTTTTTTTTTCATGAAAATTTATATGTATTTTATCTAACTTGTAAACTAACATAATTACTGACGAAAATCCAAAATATTTTATGTCTAGATTTTTTTTCTAATTATTATTTACATTTATATATTTTTATATTTTAAGCAAAGTTCAGAAATAATATATCATATATATATTTACTTTATTGAATTTTAACTGAAAATTTATTTTTTCGTGTAAATTATAAATAATAATTTTGATGTCAATTTCAAAATATTTTTTCATTCTAACAAATAATGATAATAAAGCGAAAATTGTCAACTGGAAATGTAAAAATCGTCTGCGGATCCCGCATGCTGTGAAATGTCAGTAATGTTTTGCTGTGAACAGAAATATTCCTGGTATTTCGCAGGAAACTTACTGGCATTTCTGTAGAAAGTTTTTAACATATACAGTAAAGTTCCAGTCATTTTCAAGAAATGTTTCTTGGAAATAATGGGCAACTCAGCTGACCATTTTTTCCCAGGAACGTTGCGGAATTTTTTTTACAGTGTATCAGTAATAGTGTTAATCCATATTCCATGTATTGAAGTGTTAAAAATCTGAAAAAAAAAAAATACTATACATGTAAAATCTTCTAAGACGGAATTGCATAGTAAAGAAAAATAAAATGCGTTATAGACAAGTTCCCTTCTTAGCAAGTGTAAATGTATTATATATTCTTTTCTTACTTATTAGTACAATAATTTTTCATGGATCAACACGTTTTTCAGTTTAAAACACGGTTCCGTCATAGGCAGGTTCTATTTCACACGTTTTACTATATTTTAATAAGCGTAAAAACCTACTATTCTTTAAAAATAATAAATTTTAAGGTTTAAGTGTAGAATAATGGCGTTTTAAAAATGTATGCACGTTTTGCAAAAAATTTTGGGCCAGGCCTAATTTTACAGACCTTTGAATGGACCAGACCATTCTGAGACAATGATTTTCATACGGGCTGGATCAAAACTAGGATTAAACATTTTGGGCCGTGAAGACTAGGAAGGAAACCAGCCCTGGCTCTGTACAGAAAAAATAAGTTAAGCCCGGCCCGTGCAGATCTCTAGAGCAATCTATTAATCATTGTAATATCGTTTGTTTGCAAGTTATATATACTTAAATAATATCAAATAACACAAGTTTGTTTAGGACATTTTTTTGTTTGCAATACATTAGTTTAAAACTCAAAGAAAAATATAAATTTCTCCAGAAAGTAAAACTAAAACTGTGAAAACTTTAAACTGTGAATTATACTGGTAAGTTTTTAAATCTACCTATTTACCAGTTATCGTTTTTTTTTTAGGTAGCTTTCATTACAAAAAGCTACCTATTGCAGCCGTTCGCTGGAAAGCGAATTCAAAAAATTTTGGTATATTTTCATCGATCATGACCCCCAGACCCCGAAACCACCCTCCGTTGAAAATTGATATATATATATATATCCATATATATATACAGGGTGATTCATAAAAGATGGGCAGAACTTTAAGGGGTTATAGTACACTTAAAGACAAATAATATTAAATAGGAGACTAAGGGTCCCAGACGTATTCCCAAGGAGATAGGGGGCATTAAAGTTTAGGGTCCGAAATTTCAAATGATTATAAAACATGGAAAAATTGGTCGATTCGTTTGCGGTTTTTGCAAAAAATTTTCTTTATACCAGTATTTTCTTGAAATAAAATTTTAAAGTTCAATTTCAAAAAATGCCGATAGGGGGCGCTTTAGACTTTGGAGTAACAAACAACTATTTTTTAACGTTATTTTTTGTATTTCTTTAAATGATTTCGAAAGCTTAGACTTAAACTTAAATTTTGATCTAAAAATCTGAGTCCTAACGAGTAGTTAAGTAGCGTAAACTGAAATTTGAAATTTGAAACCCTTCTCCCCCCAGAACAAAAATCAGTTATTCCCGATCTTTGTGTCGTAGATTAGGCTCTAACTACTGCCGCGTTTTGCTAAAATTATTCTTTATGTCAGTATTTTCTTGAAAATAAATTTTAAAGAAAATTTTCAAAAAATTCCGATAGAGGGCGCTTTAGACTTTGGAGTAACGAACAACTATTTTATACCGTTATTTTTTGTGTCTCATTAAATGCTTTCTAAAGCTTAGACTTAAATTTTCAGCCCAAATTCTGAATCGTTAGACGTGGTTAAGTTTCTGGGGAGAGGGGTTTGAAATTTCTACTCCTGAGCACAGTTCAGTTTACCATGTCCACACATTGTGTGCTGTGATACGAGGTAAAAAGACACAAATTAGGATTATGTTACCAAAGCATATTTATTAACATGTAATTACAATAAATGTTCAAAATTGTGACCACCAGAGGTTATGCACGCAGAACAACGGCGAAGAATGGAACGGCGAACATTCGCGAAAACATCAGGCTTTTCGAGCACTTCCCCTACAGCGGCGGAAAGTCTGGCGACCAGTTCCTCGGGGGATTCAATGGGTGTCACATACATAAGAGCCTTCAATCGTCCCCAAAAAAAGAAATCGAGGGGTGAAAGATCTGGCGAGCGAGCAGGCCAAGCAACAGGACCACCTCGACCAATCCATCTGTTCGGAAATGTGATGTCCAGATAGTTGCGGACGTCTCGTACGTAATGGGCTGGCGCTCCATCGTGCTGGAACCACATGACCCGCCGGATGCGTGGAGGAACAACGTTTAACAGGTCTGCCAGCACATGTTGCAGAAATGTGAGGTATGTTTTACCGTTGAGGCGTTCAGGAAGAAGGTACGGTCCGATTAGGTGGTCTCCGCGGATTCCTGCCCAAACATTGATGGAAAAGCGTCTCTGATGAGCATGTGGATACGTAGCATGTGGATTGACATCCGCCCATACATGTGCATTGTGTGTGTTAAATGTACCTTCACGTGTGAAGGTACATTCATCGGTGAAAAGCACAGTTCGTCCAAAATGTGGATTTAGCGCGTTCTGCTGCAGAAACCAGCGGGCGAATTCAATACGATTTGGATAATCCCCTGGAGACTGTTTCTGGACTCGTTGCACA
The DNA here is from genome assembly GCA_963932465.1 of Maratus speciosus. Lineage (NCBI taxonomy): Eukaryota > Metazoa > Arthropoda > Arachnida > Araneae > Salticidae > Maratus > Maratus speciosus. The sequence goes on along the minus strand of OZ010787.1, from coordinate 520,925,892 downwards.
TGAAACGGGAGCAAATGTTCATCCTTCAGTACCCTCCAAGTCATGGACTGTGAGGTATCCACCTGCCTAGCCACTGTTCGTGTACTTGTACTTGGCTGCGCCGCTACTACATCCAGAATGGCTTCTGCAACAACTACTGATTCGTCCTTTTTTGCACGACCTGCATTCGACCGGGAAGCGAGAAATGATCCCGTCTCACACAACTGTCTGTGCAAGCGCTCGAAAGTTTTGCGGTTAGGCAACCGCCTGTTGGGAAATCGCTCTCCGTACATTCGTTGTGCCTCTGCACCATTTCCATCTGCCACTCCGTAAATTAAATGCATCTCAGCCTTTTCCTTATTCGTGAAGGGCACCATCTTCCGATTCATTACTACAGCGACTTACACTTGACTCACCGTTCAGTGGTTTTTATGCCTGAATCGTGTCGAAATTTTGCATACGTGTTCTTCTTCTTCCCCATTTGACATTTGCATACTTTCTGTTTCCTTCTTCACCCGGTGACTAGCGTCAGGAATGGAGCTTTAACGTTTGCATGAGCGACGTTTCCAACTGTGCCAGTGCCTTTATGAGTGAATTCCGACTATGCAGTCCTTGACGAAAGTTGTATTTTTGCCTCGTATCACAGCACAGAATCGTTGGGCATGGTTAAGTAGTGCAAACTGAACTATGTTCAGAAGTTGAAATTTGAACCCCCTCCCCTCGCTACTGAACCACGCTCAGCGATTCAGATTTTGAGCTGAAAATTTAATTTTAAGTCTAAGCTTTAGAAAGCATTTAATGAGACACAAAAAATAACGGTATAAAATAGTTGTTCGTTACTCCAAAGTCTAAAGCGCCCTCTATCGGAATTTTTTGAAAATTTTCTTTAAAATTTATTTTCAAGAAAATACTGACATAAAGAATAATTTTAGCAAAACGCGGCAGTAGTTAGAGCCTAATCTACGACACAAAGATTGGGAATAACTGATTTTTGTTCTGGAGGGAGAAGGGTTTCAAATTTCAAATTTCAGTTTACGCTACTTAACTACTCGTTAGGACTCAGATTTTTAGATCAAAATTTAAGTTTAAGTCTAAGCTTTCGAAATCATTTAAAGAAATACAAAAAATAACGTTAAAAAATAGTTGTTTGTTACTCCAAAGTCTAAAGCGCCCCCTATCGGCATTTTTTGAAATTGAACTTTAAAATTTTATTTCAAGAAAATACTGGCATAAAGAAAATTTTTTGCAAAAACCGCAAACGAATCGACCAATTTTTCCATGTTTTATAATCATTTGAAATTTCGGACCCTAAACTTTAATCCCCCCTATCTGCTTGGGAATACGTCTGGGACCCTTAGTCTCCTATTTAATATTATTTGTCTTTAAGTGTACTATAACCCCTTAAAGTTCTGCCCATCTTTTATGAATCACCCTGTATATATATATATCTGACCTATGTCACACTGTAACTCTCGTATTTATGAACCGATTTCGATGTAATTCGGTGTGTACATAGTACATACCAATGTCTCGACCGAGTTCGTTGGCCAGCTTCATCCGCCATTTTGTTTCAAAATGGCGGCCATTTAAAATTTTAAAAAAAATTTAAAATTTGAAATGTGGTACCAAAAAATTGAAAATGGAAAAATATTTTTTTCTTATGTATTTGAACTTTATACAAAGACTCCGGAGCAGTTTTTGTTTCGTCTATATCTTAAAAAATGGCTGAGTTATAGCATTTTGAATTTCTAGCGTGGCTGACATTTTGAAACGTCCTGAACTTTGTCACGCGATAAAAGGCGTATTTATGAACCGATTTGGATGTAACTTCGTTTATACATAGTACATACCAATGTCTCGACCGAGTTTGTTGGCCAGCTTCATCCGATATCTTGTTTAAAAATGGCGGCCATTTAAATTTTTAAGAAAAATTAAATTTGAAATGTGGTACCAAAAAATTGAAAATTGAAAACATATTTTTTTCTTATGTGTTTAACCTCGATAAAAAGATTCGGGAGCAGTTTTTGTTTCGTCTATATCTTAAAAAATGGCTGAGTTATAGCATTTTTAATTTCTAGCATGGCTGACATTTTGAAACGTCCTGATTTTTGTCACGTGATAACAGACATATTTATGAACCGATTTGGATGTACCTTGGTGTGTACATAGTACATACAAATATCTCAACCGAGTTCGTTGGCCAACTTCATCCGCCATCTTGTTTCAAAATGGCGGCCATTTAAAAAAAATTAAAAAATTTAAAATTTAAAATGAAATACCAAAAATTGGAAAATGAAAAAGATTTTTTTCCTATATGTTTGACCTTAATACAAAGATTCCGGAACAGGTTTTGTTTCGTCAATATCTAAAAAAATTGCTGAGTTATAGCATTTTGAATTTCTATTGTGGCTGACATTTTAAAACGACCTGATTTTTGTCACGTGATAACAGACATATTTATGAACCGATTTGGATGTACCTTGGTGTGTACATAGTACATACCGATGTCTCGACCGAGTTCGTTGGCCAGCTTCATTCGCCCTCTTGTTTCAAAAGGGCTGCCATTTTAAAAAAATGTAATTTAAAATTTAAAATGTGGTATTAAAAAATTGGAAAATGAAAAAGATTTTTTTTTATGTGTTTGGCCTTGATACAAAAATTCTGGAGCAGTTTTTGTTTGTGACAATTTGTTCTTTTGTTTATATCTTAAAAAATGGTTGAATTATAGCACTTTGAATTTCTAGCATGGCTAACACTTTGAAACGATCTTGTATTTGTCACGCGATAACACACGTATTCGCTTATTTCGATGGAAGCAGGCATGTGGATAGTATACATCAATATCTCGAGCAAGTTCACTGGCCAGCTTCATCAGCCATCTTGTTTCAAAATGGGGGCCATTAAATTTAAAAAAAATTATATTTAAAGTGAGGTGCAAAAAAATTAGAAATTGAAAAAGGTTTCTTTCTTAAGTATTTGACCTTGATATAAGGATTCAGGAGCATTTTTTGTTTGACTTTATCTTAAAAAATGGCTCAGATATAGCAGTTTCAATTTCTAATGTGGGTGACATTGTGAAAAATCTGATTTTTTGCCTGCGACAGCACTCGTATATCAACCGATTCCGATGTGAGTGAGCATGTGCACAGCAATTACTAAGGTCTCGACCAAGTTCACTGGTTAGCCTCATCCACCATGTTGTCTTAAAATGGCATGCCCTTTGAAATCGCCGAATTTGGCAGCCAAATATAAGTTACTTTAAATAAAAGCAGCTTGGATAAAGCTGACTAATTTCGCGAAATTCTCATTCATAATGATTTAGTATTGATAAAAAATAGTATTGAATCTCCTATATTCGGTTTCCACTAAATTGAGCTTCGTGTGTTTCAATAATATAAGTTGGCTTTTTTAAAATAAGGAATATGAAAGCTACCTCTTCCTCCCGGCACTGGCCGGAAGGACTTTTTTAAATTGAAATTGCTAATTGATACTATAAAAATGCAGGTCACGGAATCGACTTAATTTCCCGTGGCGTTTTAAGGGATTAATTGTTCTACCAGAACCAATTTATGTAAAATTTCACTGCGAACGAAGCATAGAATTGAAATAAAAAGCATATATTGCAAACACATTTGTCACACCTTAATTATAATGCTTTCCACTATCGCCTCCTATTCCTCGTTATATCGCTTATGTGCACAGTATAACAGTAAGAGGATGATTTGTGGCAGCATTGAACATGTAAAATATGTCACAGTCAATGTGCGATACTTTCCAATGATATTTTAAAGGCATTAATATGTGACTCTTAAAAGAAAATTTTTAACATTTTGTTCAGTTAAAATTATGAATGCTAATAACTTAAATTATTGAAAAGAATATATATAATAAGCTCGAAAGGACAGAGGTGAAATGATTTTGCAATTTAATTCCCTTCCTAAAAAGACGCCAGGCAGTTTTTCACAGACGTAAAAGCTATGCCTATTATACATATATATATATAATATATATGTGTTTTTTGTGTGGTTCAGTTAATATTGTACTTCAATTAAAGTTTACAGTTTGTGGTAATGTTTGAAATTACTTTTGGAGTTTTTTAACTATGTATATATATATATATATATATACACAGTCGAACTCGGTTAGTTTTGAAGCAAGAAAATGAAAACACTCGTATTAACAGCTACTAAATCTTAAATGCACACACAAAATTAAATTATTACTGTTAATTGTTATAATTATCTCAATGCTAAAACTAATTTAATAAGATAAAGGTAACATAAAATATTCAGTATTACTATTGTGAATGTAATTGTCCTCAGTACATGTGTGAATGTAATTGTCTTCAGGCTGACCATTTCTTTTTTTTCTCGAAAAACTCGAATAACATTGCAGTAATCACAGTTGCAATTTTCCAGCTATTGACTTCACATATAATTTTCATTGGCCTAATGTCCGAATTTAAAGAAAAAACAGATAAAGATTTCTTCTATGCTCCTCCCTTTCTATGGCTCAATTGTAAATCTTACAAAGGGACGGTATTTGAAACTTTCTTATCCCTCTTTCTTTCTTTCAAGATCTCTGGACATTCATTTGCATTTTCTTGTTGGAGGGAGATCTACTTGAAGTTGAAACTCTATCGGGCAAAACTGATAAATTACTACATTTTGACAGACAGTTGTAATGCTGAAATATTATCGTTGGGAGAGAATAGTATTCGATAAGAAAGGAATTTCTTTTCTGATTCTACCCTATTTTCCGCAGTAAATCACATTGAAGTGAATAGATCTTTTAGTCGTAATAACCGTGATCCTCCTTTTATAGCTCTTAATAAGCGTGAAAATCTTAAAACGATTTAAATGTTGAACCATTCTTAACATGCAAATTGGCCCTATTAATCGTGTCTTCGTTTAATCGTGCTCGTATTAAACGAGCTATAAACTGTATATACTTGTATATATAACGTTCTGTCTAATTCTTACACAAATTTTGTGATCTAACTGCGGACATATTAATTAATACATCTACTAATAATTATTTACTAATTAATTTATCCGTGAATATTCCGAATTTTCCCAAAATAGTTTAACTTTGACATATAGTTTGATGATCATGAAATGAAATAATTTTATCTCCCAGATTAAATCTTATTAGGATTTCAAGAATAAATCCCATGTAAAGAGGCTTCTTTTCAAGTCCTTTTCAAGAAATTTAAATGATCTAAAATGAGGCTTGGTCTAATTATAATGTTTGCTTGCTATTCAAAAGTCTGAAAATATGACTTTCAACATAGAACAATGAAGCCGAGGAGTATATTAACATTGAAAGTAGGATATTCTTCCTTGCACAACTTTAATTTTTAAAATTAGAAGCTTAATACTTTTTTTACAATTTATGTACAGAACAAAAATAATACAAAGCACGATAAATAATTACAATATATAGGCACGATAATTTTATGCTATAAGAATTTTTAAAGGCATCTTTTAGATACTGACTGATAAAAGCGATTTAGAACTGGCAACATGAATAAAATGGAAAACTTTGTTGTTATCACCGTAAAATATATTACAATAGAAACAACGGCGCCGTTTCAAATCATTTTTATTTAATCCGTAACAACGCTATTTTGTCTGCTATTGTGTCTATTGAAGTATTTTTTCTATGGTGACATCAACAAAGTTTTTACTTTATTAATCATAATAGTATTTTCATTAGAACCATGGGTCGAATGTACCCCGGACAGTAAAGAGACATGTCCCAAGGTATAGTGCATGCATGATTTAGAATAACTTTGACATATTATGGAAGAAATAAATGTGTGCTTTAATCTGATGACAGTTATATAATTATATGATAGAATTTTCAATTAATTACTCACCAGTTTTTAATTTGTGGAATGCATTTGACCATTCTCTGAAAACTAAAGGCAGTAGAAAAAAAGAAAAGTTATGCATTTTATCAGAGTCCAGTAAAACTGCAATAATTACAGAAAACTCTTTAGAAAGAAAGAAAGGAAAAAAATGTCACTTTCTGAATTTAACAATAGTTCAGAGTCTGATATTTCTGAACCAGTTTTATCATATACACATGATGATAGTTTCGATGTTGTATCTGAAGTAATTGGAAATATTGTCAAAAAAGGATGTAAAGTTTTTAAGGGACATTGGGGACAATAACAACACTGCTCACGGTCACGGATATTTTGTTGTCAGAGTTGAATCTAAACAGCCACATCAAGTTTTCACAAGCAAAACAGGACGACAAAGGACTAAGGTAGATAAGAATATGAAGTGGCCTATTTCAATGGTAAACAGACAAACTACTTCTCAAAAAATGTATAATTACTTTTTTTTACTGTTTATTATATCTATTCAATATTATATAATATTTAGGTTCATTGGAATTGTTAAATAGATTTTTTTTGAAAACCAAACTTGGCTGTTTTTACATTTTAGTTATTTTTGTTTCGCATTTTATGTATTTGTTTCCCACACAGCGAACGACGTTACCATTTTGATTTTAATGTAGGTTAAGGGTATAAGAATTTATAAAAAATTAAGATACCCTAATTTGCTCATAATTTAAAAAATATCGTAAATATATTTTGTTATTTTGTTTTTATATTTTACCTATTTTCTATACTCAAATGAACGAAGGTATCTTTTTGATTTTAATACATAGCTGCTATAGTACCGTAAAAAGTGACAAATTTTTCTGAATCTACGAAAATAAAATATAACCACGAACTAAAATATACAATAACCTCTTCCGAGATAACCATGATTCCAAAAAAGAGTTCTTTATCTTTAGAAATCTCGATATTTAAAGAAGTATTTATAAAAACAAAGGTTATTTCAATGCCACTGATTTTCGGAAACGTTTCCGAGTAGTTTTGATAGTGTATAAATAGGATTTCTCATCCCAGAATACAGGTTTTTTGGATGCTATCATTTCTCAATTAAACATTTTCAGCTGCGTAATTGAATTTATACATGCAGCAGTAACAAAGTGATATTAATTTTAACGTTCATGTTAATGCTGTTAATTTATCATGTTTTTCTGTAAAGAATTTTGTTGAACATGTCGATGTTTATTTGAGAATTGATAGCTTCCGTAAAACCTATACCCCATTTTGGGTAAACCGATTAAACTATAAAAACTACTCAGAAGCTTTTCCGAAAATCAGTGGTAGCAAAAGATAGTTTGTTTTTTAAAATACTTCTTTAAATCACGAAAATATATTGGCTTCTGAAGTTTCTGAAAATAACGAACGCATTTCGGAATCATGAGTAATTTGGAAGAGGTAATTGTAAATTTTCGTTAATGGTTATATTAAATTTTCTTCGATTAAGAAACATTTGTCTTTCATGTGTAGGGAAATAACAATTTATAAAACATTAAAATAAAATTGGCGCTACAATTCGCCCATATTTGAAAAATCTTTTTCGTTTACAAAATAAATAAAGTTTATTATAATATATTTTTATGTATTTATTTAATAATTTTTTATACATTTAATTTATAACTTTTTGTACATTTATTTTATAACTTTTTATACATTTATGTAAAATAACATTTTTGTATTATCATTAAGTATATTATATTTCTCATTTCTCTTGTGTCAATAACTAATTTTACAACATCAATTTATATTGAATCATTTTGAAATCCATTATGTGCTATTTGCGTAGCGTTTTTTAAATAATTTTTCACTATAAATTATTAGCTAATAATTTGTTCTAGAATATTATAAACCGCTCTATAAAATTACATTAATGTCTCAGAGACCACATTTAAAAGCTTATCGACACTACGCCTTAGACAGCTGATTTCCCATGTTGATTTTACAACATATAGTGTTAAATTAAGTGTATTTTTGCTATATTTTCTCTTGATATATCATTGTGTATCTTAATTTGCAAATTTAAATAAATAATTTCGGTGTTTTTATCTAAATCAAGGATTTTTAACACTTTACGGTTGGCCTGGACTCTGTCAGCTGCATTCTAACTCTCATAAATATACTTAGATTTTAATGACGTTGATATATATTATTAAAATTTATTATAGCATGTTCTCTATTGAAGATGAAGTATGTAACTATTATAATTCGTTTACAGGGAGATACAAAATAATTCCGTTACATTACGGTCTATAGAGAAAAATCGTTTGAGGTGCATTTTAATGAAGTTAAATAAATTGATATGCGTCATTAAAATGGACTACAACGTGCTTTCTTTAGAGTATGGAGCAAGCAGCATTTATAGTTTGTTTACAACGAGACACAAACAATTCCATTTCATCATTATGACATATAGGGAAAATGTTTGCGGTGTATTTCAATCATGTTACATTACTTGGAACTTACTGAAATTGATAATTATCGGTTAGATGCATTCCAACATACTTTATTTAGAGTGTATAGCATTAATCGTTTATTTACAGAGACACAAAAATGAATTTGGTTACAGGACGGACTATGGGCAATTATTACTAAAAAGGCGTTTTCAGCTGTGATATCTATTATTTAATAGTGTCATGCAGATTTTCTAGCTTAACTATATTTAATATTTTAAGATATGTTTTGAAATTATAAATACCTTTGTACAAAAGTCTACGCAAAAAAAAAAAAAAAAAAAAAAAAAAAAAACTGAATATATGGTAATTACTGTAAGTACGATTTTTGTTTCATTATACGTTTCCTAGCTGAATTAAAATTTATTTTAATATGTGATAAAAATCTGTTGATTATATACAGAGCTGCACACAAAAATTCATGTTTCCTACAATAGGCAGTAAATGCTAAAAATAAGCATTTTCAAATGTGTTATGCGTTTTATAGCTGGATTAAATTTTAGCAGTGTATACAAAATCTATAGAACATATACAGGGCTACTCGAAAGAATTCGAATATCTTATCGACTATAGGTGCTAATTGCTGAAGTAGGGTGTTCAACTGTGTTATGAGTTTCCTAAATTGCTTATTTTGATATCTCCTTTTACCTTATAAACCAGTGATGTTTCTTCACATTATTCTGAAGTGTTGGAAAATGTTTCATAATTTATGCGTGACCTGCAATTTTTCTTCCTTGTTCAATTATATCAAGTAACTTCCTGAGTTACTGTATAATATCAATAAACTGCATGAAAATCGTTAGTTTGTGGGAATCCTGATAACGTTTAACAAGTTGATCGCACTACGAGTCTACATTTGTTCGCCAGCGTGACTTCCATTCTGTGCACCGTGAAATCGATGGACAGCAAATGTTGAAAATTAGGGGAAAGTAGGGTAATGACGCTCAGAAGGGTAATCCCGCTCACCAAATATCTCTAAACAGAATAGAATTGAAAACGTGCGAACGGTACCGGCACCTAGCGAACTTCATCGTAAGTTCCCAGTAAGGATATAGTGACCGTCGGAAGGAAAGTATTTTTGTCTCCTCATGTTATTACTTTGCAGCTGTTTTATTATAAAATTCTACAACATCTAACTTGGAGGTAAGTATACACTCTTATTTTCAAATATTAATTTACTCATTATGTCTACAAAATATATACATTTAGCTGTACTTTCATGCTTTTATTTATTTTTGAAGTGCGTTGTTACGCCAATTATAATGCATTAAAACCCAACATGGCGATAACGGGTAATGGTGCTCGCGTGGAATTCCAGAAGAATGTTGCCACTGGGCAACTTTTTTTAAATTCAAATTTATTGATTAACACCACTTTTTTGAAGCGGTAAAATTCCCCTGTTTTCGCCTTAATTAATATGACATTAAACAAGCAGAATTTTACGATTTCAAAAAAGTGGTGAAAATCAAAAAACCTAAATTTAAAAAAAGTAGCCTACTATGTGTGTAACACAATATGTGTAAAGTGGTCGCAAAAAGTCTGCAGTGGTGTGAACAGCCCACACAACTACATCTGTGACTTTTGTCTTACTTAAATGTTGTATTCAAACTCTGAGGGCAATTACCCTACCATGTCGGGCATGACCGCTCAATCGATGGTTATTTAAATAAAACGGAAAAAAAATTCCTTAAACTTTTATGCAAATTAGTTGATTGCAAACTGCTTCTTATGCTTTGAAGTTATACTTCGTTAATAAAATATTGATATTTTTGTCTAAATTTGACTAGCTATTCATGTTTCCCCTTAAGTGAGCGCCATTCCCCTACTTTCCCCTAATATTCTGAAATGTGTTATGCGTTTTACAGCTGGATTAAATTTCAGCGCTGTATACAAATCAATAACATATATACAGGACTATTCAAAGTAATTCGAATATCTTGTCGACTTTGTGAGCTAATTTCTAAAATAGGGTGTTCAACTGTGTTATGCGTTTCCTAAATTGTTTATTTCTATATCTATTTTTACCTTATTAACTAGTGATGTTTCGTCACTGTATTCTGAAACTGTTGAAAAATGTTTCATAATCCATACGTGACTCACAGTTGTTCTTCCTTGTTTAATTAATTCAAGTAAGTTCTCGAGTTACTGTTTAATACCAGTGAACAGCATGGAAATAGTCAGTTTGTGTTAATCCTGATAATTTTTAGCACGTTGACAGGGCCATGAGTCCACATGGTCTCCTGCGTGACTTCCATTCTGTGCAACGTCAGATCATACGGTCTCACGCGCAGAGTGCACGTTGATTCGTCTCCGATTGCTTCGATTGCAACTCATAGTCTAATGTTTCTGATCTTGGGAAATAAGTTCATAATGTACAGTTTGGATGGTTTCGACAAAGTAATCAATTTCAGGTTATACGGTCAACTTGTTAAAACCCATGGATGTAGGAAGGTAGATAGTTTCGTAATTCTATGTTAAAACAGCACTTCCGGGATCTGTCACGTTTATTTTCTCAAAAAATCACGTTTTTATTATATAAGATCAGCTTTCGCTGCTCGTTATCGAATATATTTGATATCAGACCATTAAAGTCCCAAGGAAAAAAGATCTTTCACATCATTAAGTCTGTATCCTCAAAAATAATTTAATAAGTTTACAAGTATACTTGTTTCAAGACACCTAATATACTGTTTAATGTGAAAGAAAGTACACGTATATCATTATTCATGTTGTTTTATTAAATATTTGTTTATAAAATACACAAAGTTGGTAAAATGCGACAAATGCCTTAAATGTATTCTATAAATTTACCTGGAATATAACCACAATATGGACGACATTACATAATTAACGACAATTTATCATTTCATTGAGACCATTCTCTATTTATAACGACAATTCATCATACAAAAATTGTAAAAAGAGAAAACTCATATTTGTTACGATAGATTATCCAAAACTAAAAGTATGGAAAAAGTTGTAAAATCTATATTAGAATTACCAAGCCCTAATCACCATAGATTCCACAAATCATGCACTATTTCATCCTTGTACGAGCCTATAATAAGCTAAAAAGGTTTGAGATTTGGGCCATTATACATAAAATCCCACAAAAAATGGATGGAAAAATGAGACCATACAAAATGAGCAATATTTAAGTATATTTGCGACTGTAATTCAGATCCACATGTATAAAACGGATCAAGCATACCTGAATTGAATTATTACAAGATGGTGCCAAACTAATATAACAAATCCAGGTTAATCTGAATAAAAAAATATATATACACTGCTCAAAAAAATTAGGGGAGCAAGCAAAAAAGTGAAGATAACAGTGCAAGACAGCCATGTATTGGCATAAAAGGGATAGTACACGTGTATCAATGCGCAAATCGGATAAAAAGAGCAAAAAAAATGTAAGGGAGTTTTCATTCTTTGAAAAGATGGAAAGAACATGAAAAGATGGTTTAGGGCATCAATTTTTGTTTCATGTAAATCAGGGGCGCGCCGACCCAGTGTGCAAAGTGTGCACCGCACACAGGCGCCATAATAGTAAAGGCGCCAAATAGTTTAGGCGAAGCTGAAAAATTTGAAAATCTTTTATCCAATTAAAATTTATTAAAGCGGTATTTAAAATCGAGATGTGTCATTTATGATGACACATTTATGAGTTCATTTTTACTTTTAAGGTATATGAAATTTGCAGATGCTCGTCAACGGCGTAGCTTTAGGGTAGGGGGGGGGGGGTCTCAAACCGAAAGGCACCATGGTGTCGAAAGGTCACGGTCGTAAGGCGCCACGGAAGGCTTAAGGGCGCCGTCAGGCACCTAAAATAAATTTTTAAAAAGCGCTAGAAGCATAAAAAAAATCGGAAGGGTGACCGCGATTGCCCCTTTTGAATAATCCCTGCTCTAGATCAGACCTGTCCAGGTTTTCAGAAAACAGGGCGCACTACAGCTGGGGGCAAACATGGAAGGCTCCATTATTCAAATAATTGAAAATATATAACACTTCTATCTTACTGTAGTATTGGTAGTGATACACATACTGACGACATAAAAACGAGTAGTATATATTAAATGGCACAATGGTACAGCAGCATAAGCCCCTAGGTTATGCACGGTTCCCATGTAAAAGTTAATTGCCGAAAAAAGCACAAATCAATCACAGCAATCGGCTACATTATAACAAAAACAATAAATAAATAAAACAGGATGGAGCTCAAAATTACAATGCATTAAAAAAAAAAAGAAATGAAAAACGCCATTCGATTCCAACCCAATTTAATAGCCATGCCTAACATTGTATGCTTTTACGCATAAAAATGAGCCCATGAGCATGTAAGAAAGTTTCATGTCATTTACAGTTGGGAAACATGTTTTTGAGAACAACCTCAAAATGAATTACGTTTTGTGGAAATTTTAATTGAATATTTTATAGATTTGCTTCGAACAAATTATAATAGATCAAGCGCTAGTTTCACTCGCGTACAAAGTCGCGTCGGGGTTAACTCGAACCTGACCCGAAAGAGTCAAAAAGCGAACCCGAACCCGAAAAAATGAAAGCCAACTCGACCCGCAACAAAAATAGTTAAAGTCAATCCGACCGACCCGCAATGCGAAAATATAGCGCCGAGTGCTAGTCGGGTCGGGTTCGGGTAAAAGCGGGTAACCCGACCCGATGCAGGACTTTACCCCAGCATTCCCCTCGTGGGGGAGAAAATTCATTTTTTCATGTGACATATTGTTTTAAAGATTTTGGCCTGGATATTACTAAGCACACACTCTTCTCCTCTTAACTCATTTTTTTTTATCAGTAGAGGTTATTTTAAAGTTTTAATTTGTTCATTACTACTCCATACAATTTTCCAAAATTTAAGAAAAACATTTACATAACAAATCTCAACAATTAGCAGCTTTCCCCCTATTTTCACGCAGTGAACAGGTACCTATTTAAGACAAAATATTGGGGGGGATCGTTCGAAAAACCTCGTAACGCAGAACTAAAAAATATAAACTATAATAGATACAATTATATTTTCAGAAATTCGTCGAAAATGTATGGCAAAATTATGTCTCTCCTACTTTTTCCAAATGTACTGAAAATAAAATTACGAAAAAATTAGAAGTAATAGGAATTTATTTAAACCTCTTCAGGAAAACTATAGAGATTATCCTAGGTCATACAATTTTTCAGAAAATCGCAGTTTTCCTTTATACATAAACTTTATCTTGCTGGCGCTCAGCAGGGGAGTTAAGGAGAGTTCGAGGTACCTATCGACGCGAAATCATCCAAGGACTGTCGATAATGATTTTCTAAAAGAATTGTCGGTAATTAGCTGAGATAATAATTAAAAACATATCTGAAAAAACGTGGCACAGACCAAAATGACCATGCAACTTTGTAACCTCCTTTCAAAGCGTACTTGGCACAATGGCAATATTAAACTTTGTACAAGGCCTTTGTTTTAGGTAAGACTGATCACAATGATAAATAGTCAGCGTTTTTCATTCCGATTGAATTCAATTATTGAAGGCAATTATTGAAAAATATTTAATAAAATAATTCCGAGTTATTTGCAAAGTCTTATTATTCATTTAACAACTATATTTTGTAAGATTGTAGTTAGAAATTAATAAATTTATTGTATCTCCAAATGCTAAATTCATTTTTAATCATTGCAAAACAGATTGTGATTGCTAATGTTCTATAAGTCTTGATACTTCTAACTTTGACAAATATTGTGTGATAGACAGGAAGAACTATTTAGCGTTTTGCTGCGTATTGTATTTTTAAAATACGATAAAAATATAATGCAATTTGTTATTTCGAAGACTCGCGAAAGGACGACTAAAGACAAAACAGACAGGCACGCATTTTGCTTTTGTGAAACTTTGATCTGCGTTTTTATATAGTCTTTTAACGTGAAAAAATATTTTCCACATTCTTTTAAACAATCGGGTCAACCCAAACCCGACCCGAAAGAGTCAAAAAGCCAACTCGAACCGCAACAAAAATAGTTAAAGTCAACCCGACCCGACCCGCAATGCGAAAATATAGCGCCGAGTGCTAGTCGGGTCGGGTTCGGGTAAAAGCGGGTAACCCGACCCGATGCAGGACTTTACCCCAGCATTCCCCTCGTGGGGGAGAAAATTAATTTTTTCATGTGACATATTGTTTTAAAGATTCAAATTTTAAATCTCCACAATTCTTAAACTACTTGGCTAAATGCCTTTCTGTTTAGTTTTCTTAAGTAAAATTTAATGACAAAGCCAAATATGATGTAAAAATTATTGCGTTTGTATCGAAAGTTTCAGAGTTCGGCACAATTTTAGAAGTATGAAGATGAGCCTTAAGATTTTTTTTATATAACTTGAAAGAATACATAATTTCCTATCGGATGTTTATTTAATTGTTTTCAGGAAAAATTTGGTGAGTAAAATGCATGGGGTCATTATTTCATTTGACCGGCTGCACCTTAAAACCATCAGATACAAATGATATTTATTCATGAAATTGGCCATCATATGAAATTAGAGAGCACTCATCTTAGAGTGATGTAGTTATTTGCAGAGAAAAAGAGTATCAGGGAAAGAAAAGTCTTCTGAGGAAAAATTAGAGAATGTGTTCCCTTTAATGGAGAACTACTATCGTAATATAGTATTACCGTGGTAGTGCTTGAAGTGACCTATGTAGTACTGATATACATTAGCTGAATCAGTATTGCACATATATTAATTGCACCTGTTACACAAATTTAATTAAAATTGTTTTTTTAATAAAATTCTTCTGAATTAATACATTATTATTTTTTTTTTTTACATTCTTCATTATAATAAAAAAAACGACATTTAAATTCAATATTTCAATGTAAAATGTTGAGGTTCTTTAAAATTTAAGAGTTGCAGGAAGTCTAAAGTTCTAAATTTTCATTCTTTTTCAGCAATCCATTATAAATTTTTTCACAGCTATATTTAACTGAAAAATAAATACCTACAAAAATACCCAAAGTGGTTGTTTTACATCACTGGGTGCACCAGGACAGGCTTTCGACTATCGTCACAAAAATTTTGAGCCTCGTACGTGCCGTAGATTCTGCTAGCCATCGCGCACAGACAGAGCAAAACTTTGTTTTATTAGTATTTTTAATTTAGAACTTGGATTCATTGCACGAAAATTGGAAATTCGAAAAATAAAAAAATCGACAGAGAAGGAAGGGTTAAGAGTGTGACAAGGTAAAGATACGCTTAGCTTCTTAGCAATGTAAACGTCAAAATAAATATGCATTTTTCATAACAATTGTTATATAGCCGGCATAGGGGTTCCGTATTTGCTAATATAAAATCAAATGTTCCGTGACTGGAACATTTTCAAATGCACCGCTGATTATAATCTACGTGTGGTAATTGTTTAAGGCGCATCTTAATTGATGTTACATTATTTTAAAATAAATAAAAGTACTGTAACAAGCTCCGATGTAATACGGACACCATTAATTTGAGAAAATACTTTTCTACTTTTATGTGTATTTACCGTATTACGAGCACTCCTTTCTTTGTGTCATAGTGCTACCATTGATTAATTCAACACAGCTATATTTCCAAATTAAAGTTTATTTGAACTGTTTTAAGTATAAATATAAATAAAGATCAGATCTTAAAAATTCCGGGAGTAATAGAGGTAAAAGAAGCTGATTTATGTAGGAGGCACGCCATTTGTGGGGAGGGGGAGCAAACAGCTGAAGCACTCCCTTTTTAGGGATGTCCGTTATTTGTATAGCTGCCAACATTCCTTATTTTTAAAGTCAAACAACAATATTTTAAACCAGAAATTTAATTTAATAAGTGAAATAAAAAATAACCCTGTAGAAACAAGACACATTTCATTAAATAAATTTTCTGGTTTAAATTCTTTTATTTGATCTGGAGAAAACCACCGGAAGGTTGGCTTGGCAACTATGCATATATAATCATTGAAAAAAAATTATATAAGGTGGGGGGAGTGTTTAAGAATATGGGGCGCCAATTGAAGTTCTGCACACAGGAGGCGGATACTTCTGGCGCGCCCCTGATGTAAATGATATAAAAAAGTTATTGTTTAGAAATGATGCAAGATTTTTAATATGGCGTGTGGTCTCCTCGAACAGCTAAGACTGCTGCAAACTTGTTTTCCATGGATACCATGAGATTATCGATAAGACTTTGGGGAATACTGCTCTACTGCTCAAGCATTGCAATCTCCAAGTCTCGGACAGTAAAAGGAGGCCTTGGTCTCGCAGCAATGCGTCGTCTGTGTATGTCCCAAACATGCTCGGTCGGATTTAGGTCAGGAGAGCATGCTGGTAATTCCATACGCTGTATTGTTTTAGCTTCAAGCATGTTTTCCACAAGACGAACTGTATGAGATCTGGCATTATCATGCATGGAAAAAAAGAAATCACTAATTGCTGCAGCATAAAAAACGGCAAGAGGTCTCAGTATCTCGTCTGTATAACTTCGGACCGTCAAAGTGCCATTCCGAATGATATGCAGGCCCGTACGCCCACCTATGCTGATTCCAGCCCATAGCATCAACAAACCTCGTCTGTAATGTGGTCTTTAACGAATGAATGTGGGATTATTTTGAGTGTCTCTTTCTCTTCATGCCAAAACACACCAGATGTCGCATCCAGACTGAATCTGGACACGTCTGTAAACAGAATTTAACTCCAACAACGTTGTCTCCAAACTCGATGTTCCGTTGCCCACCTTCTTTGGGCCGCACAGTTGCTTGAGATCAACGGAATACAGACCATTAGCTTACGTGCATAGATACTACCCTGATGAAGCCTATTTCGGACTGCTTGGCAGGACACCCTTCGTCCTGTGGCCAAGAACAACTGTGTTTGCAGCAGAGTAACATTGTCCGTTCCGTCTCGACGAGCTGTTAACAGGATATATCGGTCATCAGTTTCTGTTTTAGCACATGGCCGACCTTGCCTTTGCCTATGTCTACCATTTCATGTGTCTTGAAATCAATTCCACAGCCTCGCATTGACAATTCTTGCGACCCCAACAGCGTCCGCTACACTTTGTTGTGTTTCCCCAGATTTGACTGTCCCGATAGCACTCCAAGCCATGGATTCAGGTAAATAACATTGTTGTGACATTTGCAAGTCACCTTTTCTCTAAACACAAGCTGAGCAATTGAATTTTACAATTGAGACAGTGAAACAGACGTTTCTGCAAAATCCCGATTTCTGCACTTATCTCCTTTTTCTTGTTTTTGACGTCATAAACTTTAATTTGCATGTGAAGTTTTCTTTATCTGTTTTCTACTACGCTTTAAATTATTGATGTTTCATTTTACGTTACTTATCGGTGTAAATATTTGCGTAATTTTGTTAAAACCACGTGCTCCCCTAATTGTTTTGAGCAGTGTATATATATATATATATTTATTTTTAAAACGAATAGATTTCTAAAAAATATAATTGAAAAAAATTCTAAAAATAAATATTTGTATTTTAGTTTAAATGACAATAAAACATATAAAAGAATTTCTTAATAAATAAATAAAAATTTTACAAGAGCAGGTTCCGAACACAAGCTGCGATGCTTCCTTCTGCAGGCATCAAACGGGTGGATGTTTACTTTTATATATAAACCTGCGGTTTGCTAACTGTGTAAGCTAATGATTTTATATCTGTCTTTATCTATCTATTTTTTTGGATGTCTCTAAAGTGATTTGTATTTATTTTGCTTCCGTGACGTCATGTTGTCGTTGTTATTACTAATGAACCTGAAGGCGCTGAGGGAAGGAGTACAGCTTCCATTTCATGAGACACTGAAATGGCGAAAGACTGACTTTCCCCTATTTTTTTTTTAATCCCAATTTTGATTCTTACAGGAAGAAGGGAATCTTATGTACCCCTCTCCTAGTTAGAGGTCTCTCCACAGCGCTGATTTAACGTCAAGTTTCGTGGCATCCACACGGAGCCAGCATAATCGCAGTGTTTCCAGCTGGTAACCTCCCTTAAGTACAAACCACGCTCGATGCTGCTTCACTTTGCTGTTCGAAAGGGAAATTATACTTACCATGATGCGTTTTCAGCTATCTAGAAGGCCTTGATTAGCTATTGAATATTTTGATTTCGATAGTTGCATTTATATCAAATTTTGAAAACAAAACTTGAGCTAGAGAAAAAAAAAATATGACATGGTGGTTTGAAGTGTTCTGAGTAGACGATTATCTATTAAACATCTTGATTGAAAAAGTGTTTATATAGTAAAAATTTAAAAACAATATCAATGAAAAACAGTATTTAATAGCGCACATTACGTGTCTACATAAAATTTCGTGTGTTCATTTTCCATAAAAGATCGGTTCTTCCAAATATTTATAAAAATACGTAATTACAAACAAAATGTATTTCAACAAATTTTTTCAAAATTTACCGGCTAACGTTCCCACACGTACAGTAAGCATGGTGACAATGACGCCACTGCAAGTCAAAGGGGTCCCGTCACATCTGTGACCCAAATGCAACCCCTCAGTTATGTCACACTATGTCTAAAATGTGAACTTCTTCAAAAACTTAAATAAGGGGACAAAAATACTTAAAAACTTATTATTCAGTGAAAAAATATTTTTTCTGACATTTTAAAAAAATTTCGTGTTTTCACTGCAAGTCTCGTACGTCACCGTTATAAATGTGATTACAAAACCACCAGGATGTGAAATGACATTGTAAACCTAATGTGGTTTTAAGTATCTTTGAAAGTGAGAACGAATATTCAGAATAGGGCCGCTTTAATGAATTTGAGGACCTGAACACGATTAATCAGGGTAGGTAATTTGAAAATTAATATTCTTTTAATTTTCAAACTACAGGTAAATGATCTCCAAATAGATAATTTTAGTTAATATACAATTGGAAATTAAAGCCTACAAATACAAAGCTTTAACTGATTCAGAATATAAATACAATGATAATAATAAAAATAATAATTAAAAAAAATCCTTCTTCAAATACCATATTGAAAACTAAAATGCTATGTGACAATGAGATGAAACCCTGAATATAGTACAGCAGTATACAAAACAAAGTTTAGACAACCAGGAAATCAACTAAAATTCCAGACCGATCGCGGTATCATTGAGATTAACCTCATCAGTAGAGGGTCAGCTAGGTGGGGAGGCCTACTAGGTGGGAGGCTTAAGCACTCACAAGCCCCACCCAGCGGTTTCCATCTACTACCGCCGTCACCACACACACACACACAAAAAAAAAAAAAAAAAAAAAAAAAAAAATAATAATAAATAAAAGGCCCGAAGGGACCTACAGGAAAGCCAATTGAGAATATTAAGATTAAATACAATATATACACGATGGAAAGCCCAATTTTTACTGGGCGTTTACGAGAGAAATTTAGATATTTGTAATTAATAAGATCATGAGATAATAGATAATAGGATTTTTAAACTTGTTGGAGCGGCAAAAGCCCAATTACTCTGCAAAGCTGGGCGTTCTGCAAAAATACAATAAAAGCTACGTATATGTATACTAAATTAGAAAGAGATTCATAATTTTAAAAATAATGTAGAATATAAAAAATAGGAAAAATAGTGAATAATTATGATGAATATTATATAATTATATACACACACAAAAGTTCAAAAGTCTATTGTTCTTGCAACAGTTCAATTATAGTTCAATCGTGTTGTTTGTGGCTAAGAGTTTATTTTGAATTGGTGGTATCTGTCTATTTGTTAAGATACGTTCTCATCATCATCTATAAATGGCAAAACATTTTGAAACAAATAATGGTTGTTTTCTAAAACTTTCATACATTCAATTATCTTTTGACAAAATGATGGATTTGACAAAACCACTGAGAACCACTGAGACAAAGAAATTTTTGGAGATTTTCTTATATGGTAATATGATGTAAGGGTACAGTTAAAGATATAATGCAATGATGTAGCTCGCTGACCGCATACACATAATGGAGAAGGAACCCTGTCAAATTTATAAAGATATGATGAAAATGGGCCGTGGTTAGTGGCAAACAGAAAAAGATTTCTATGCAGCAGGATTCTCTTTTCCGAGACTTTTGGGGCTAAAGCGTATGTGTACCGTCCTGTGGTACCATAGTCCCAGCGAGTCTGCCATTATTCGTGTAGAGATGATTTTAGAAGCTTCTTCAAGTAAGAAGGAGGGTTGGGAAAGAATTTGTATTTGGCATGTGATGTGGCTTTGGTTGCTTCTTTTGCCAAAGAATCTGCATGCTCATTCCCCACATTACCCACATGTCCACGGACCCATTTAAAGAAGATCTTTTTTCTTGTTTCTTGGAGTAGTTTGATAATTTGTACTGCGATGAGATTTTTTGAAAAAACATCTTCTATTGCTAAGAGACTTGAGAGACTGTCCGAGTGTATTAATACTTCTTTATGAGGGGAGTTCCTAATCCACAGCACAGCCTCTTCTATGGCCAGGAGTTCTGCCTGAAAAACAGTATTTTCTTTACTTAACTTAGTTTGATCCTCGTGGATTAACTCTCCTCTCTGATACACACAGAAGGCATATGCCGTTTCATCTTCCATCTTGGAACCATCCGTATAAATGTTTATTTCTACATAGAGTATTTTCTGGATCTATTTGAAAGAAATATTCTTTAAATGGTTCAACTTGATCTGACTTCATTTTTGGTTGGTAAAATATTGGTTCTTGATTTCCTGTCGGGATTCCAAGACGTAAGACTCTTCCTGTTGTTGCTATATATTCAAGTTGAAGTGCCAAGGGCGGAATACCTGTTAAAACACAAAAGGCATCCACCGAAATTTACCCCATCAGTAGAGAATGATTTGTGGAAATTTGCTCAAATGGCGACATGCGGTGAGTAAAAGTTGATTCTCGAGACGATTTTGGACAAAAACTCGGGTAGCCTACCACGTACTTCCATAAAAAAAAAATGTTTTTACGTTAAATTAAGACCGTTTTTCAGTTGCGCTTTATTCCTTATGAAAAATGAATAATGAGCTAAAATAACTGCAATGATTTTATTAAAATATAAATTATTGCTGCTATCTAAGTCGACGGAATGAAATCGAAACGGGGCAGGATGTTTTTTCCTTGGGGGTGGGGGTTGGAGAAGAGACATTTTGTGACTTCCTGATGCCGTGATATAATAAATAACGTTTTTGTATAGCTATTATGTTTGTTACTCTTAGCCTTTAATTAAATTAAATAACTTACAAAGAATAATATCTTATTATAATTCTTTAAAATTACTATCAATGGTAAGTAAAGTTAAAATGTCAAAATCTAGGGGGCGGCATGCCCCGCGTTCTCTTCATCAGCGGCTATGACTGCTAAGAAAATAATTTTGAAATTGAACGCATTATACTTTTTTGAAATAAGGGCCGGACTTCTGTTTAAACGAGTCCGGGTCCAAAATCAATTCGCAATACATAAAATATAACAGATAGCACAAACTATCTTATAGTGTCATTGAGCGCCACTATAATTATAGGGGGCAAGTTTTGAGCCGGGATATAAAACTTTTTTGGAGCTTAACTTTTTATTTAAAAAATGGAAAAGAAAAGGGGATTAACAAACGCTGGTAGCTGCTACAAGCCGCACCTCTCCCATATTCTTAGTCCTGATTGAAAGCACTTATGTTGAACTAAATGCAGAATCTTGCCATAGTAATATAAAGTTATTTTATACCGTAAGACTTTGTGACACATTTTGTAAATTTAATCACACCAGCCGGTCTTTTTTTATAAGTAGCCCAAAACTGACTATTGATAAATATTGATATATCATTTTGCTAGATAACGATGTATTGCACCAATCTTAATCTTTAATATCAGCTAGGAAATTTAGGTTTAAAAATACCACAAAGTTACACCATCGGGTGGGATTACATTGTAACAGGTGTGTTTTGCCTTGAAATGCAAGAGAAAGAATTCGTGAATAATTTTATTTTGTAAATAATTTAATCTGCGAAAATGATATTTATATGTCATTGCTTTTCCCACTGATACACCACACCTTCGCTGCAAAGAATCGAATAGCGTTTTGAAGTTTCCTGTAAATGCATCACACCCCAGCAAAGAAAGAAATAGTGGGCCATCAGCTGAAAAAAAGATGGCAGCCAGCACTGACATCAGAGGTAATGTACAATGGTGCCATTACTTAAACCAGTGCAAAAGTGTCCGTGCTGAATGCAGCTGGCCCATCAGTGATGGTCAGCAGCAGGCCAGCATTGGTATGCCATCACATTACTTCAATCCGGCACTTTTCCTGCAGTGCTAGCACTTATCCTACTGCTATTCCTTTGCTGGCCCAGTATTTTCCCTTACAAAAATTTCTTATAGAATTCTATAAAAAAACTCATAGAAAAACTATTATAGAATAATGGCCCGTTTTTCTATGAGCTAGTTTCAACAACAGCTATAGAAGTTTCTATAATAGAAATATTTGAACTTGCAGCTCTTATCCATGTGGTCACCCTCCCAAGTACTAACCGCGATCGGTGCTGTTTGGTTTTCGTGATCGGACATGAACAAGTACTTTCAGCGTATTCTACGACCGCTCGTTGTTTTCAAGCTCTCATTATACTGTTTCAAGTTTGTTTCTTTTGTGATTTGCGTTCTCAATCATTAAATTTGCATAGAAATTATTGTATTGTATATAAATCCTATATATTTTATACGCTGATTGGTTCTCAACTGTGTAAATTACGAAAACCGAAATCTTTGTAACTTAGTAAAACCAGATTTAAGAAGAAAAAAATGCATTGAAATAAAGAATTTATTTATTTATTCATTTACTTATTTATTTTGTTGCTGGCAGTGGTGCTATATTAGTTACAGCTAAAAAAAAAAAAATAGCTTGGCAGCTTAAATTGCGTTAAGATATTCATTCCGAGGGTGATAAAAATAACTCTTATTTAATATAGACTTGAAAAATATTTAAAAGTCTAATGAATTATTATTTGTTAAACTTGAAACGTAATTGTTTAAATATTTTTACACTTCAGATTAAAATATTTGAATAAAAATTACAATTAGTGAATTTTTTTAAAACTTAGATGAATTACGCCACCTAGCGTAAGGATTCCCAGCAATAATACTGCAAAAGTTCGTGCACTTCCATGTTGCGGTGGACCAGCGCAAGAGATAAAGCGGAGGCCCATCAGAATATTATCTGATGATTTCCAACAGCAAACTTGACTGAAGCTGTCCAACAGTGGTCATACAGTGATAGCCAGCACTTCTCCATCATTGCCAGCACCTATCTTGCTGCTGGCCAGCAATTTCTTCTTTGCTGGGACCTTTAATTAAAATGACGCTATAATGATTATTAACTAACAAGAAGACAATACAAGGCAAAAGAGGAAATTATATAAAATGAGGAAACATTCAACTAGAAATACATTTCTGTTTTACGTTTTAGGAAATGACAGTATACAAAATGTACGAAATGAAAAAAAAGTAGAATTATAGTTTTTGTTTTCCAATCCAGCCAAAAATGGATAAAGCTCCAAAATTGGTGTTACCAAAACCCCTATCCCGTATCATTCACTGATTTTTCCAAACACCCGTGCCCTTGAACAGGAATGAACAGTTCCGGCATAAACTCTCTCTCTCTTCAGACGGTGAGGAAAAACTCTGAGAATGTGCCGTATCCCGTCTGAAACGTATTCAGAACTTTGCCTAATTGAAGCATTTCTGGAAGATTGCGTCTGTCTCTTTGTTCTTTTCCTTCCAGTACCAAACGTTTCCTTTTTGCTTTCGCTAGACGTAGTAGCCACGCCGTTTCTTCTAGACGTCGTAATCACGTTGCTTCCTCCAGTTTTTTGCACATCAGTAGGACTAATGCTTCCTCCCGGCGGGATATTCAACTTTTTGCATCTCTAGCGTCCCGACTTTTTTTTTTCTTCCCTCTTCTTGTTCCACTCTTCCAAGAACACTTTTCCCATGTGTTCCTTCATCGATCCTAAGTTTCTTACGAGGACTGTTTTTGGAAGCCATTCTAAAAATTTGTTTCTATTTAGTAGATAGATTCCGATTGCCCGAAATCCCGACTTCAGATTGTTCTTGACATGAGAAGTTTTAGATGTCGGGAAAATTCTTCCTTTGGTACATTTGTGCATCTACTACCAGAGGTTGTTTTTTCTCAACTTGAAAACACTCCTCTCCAGTGGAATTTTAGAGAACGGAAACATACCACATCCAGCGGCTGCAGGAGATGAGTCGAGTTTGGAGGAAGTGCGAAAGGAACTAAAAGTTATTTTTTTCACAAAGACGTAGCAACTCAAGGCCTATATGAGAGCTTAACTTGACCCCAATGATTGCCTTTGGACTATCTTGTCCTCTCATAATGTTTCACGTCTATCTTGACACTGAAAACAAAAAATATAAAAAATAAATTTTAAACGGTAACCTTGTGGGGTTACTTTACGAGAGAGTCTTTGTGTCACAAAGTACAGTGTCAAGTATCTACGAGGGCTGTTTAATAAAGAATGATTGTAATTTTTAAATTGGCATACTTTATTTCACACAAAGTTACTTTTATGTTCCATTATTAGCTTAATATGTAATGAATACGTGGGAATTTTTTGTTCATTTATTTCCAGTAGTACGTCAGTCGCAGCCATGAAAGTTCAGGTACTTCCAGTATTGTCTACGTGAACGATGGAGGCAACACGCAACTTACCTGCTGGAAATTTTGCTTTTGTCAGAAGAAATCGTCAGTCGAAGAGTATGCTATAGGAGACTTATGGAGAGTCTGTTCTTCTCTGTAACACAGTTAGACGATGGTTTGAGATGTTTAAGAACGAGAAAGACAAATCATCTTCAAAGGAAGATGGAGCTGAGCTTACAGAAGTCAACACAATACCGTCGCTATTATTGTCATAGAAAATCGTTAGATATGAGAACTTCTAAAAATATTGCAGTTATAATTGCGTGCAACCACACTTTGGTAACAGAAAAGTGAACATGAGACGTGTTCGTGTGCCTTGAATTCAGAGATTCCACCTACTCGAGCACAGAACGTTCGTAGGGAGGTTGTTTGAAATTGAAGGTGATGTTGCATGAACATGAGATGAATCCCCTAATGTTTTAATACACTTCGACTGACGATTTCTTCAGTTGAAAGCAAAATTTCTATCAACAAGAACATACTTGTTCATTGCGTGTTGCCTCGTAACATAAAAGTAAGTTTGTGTTCAATAAAGTATGCTAATAAAAAATTATGATAATTCTTTATTGAACAGCACTCGTATATTTTGGCTATGCTGCTATAGCTCACAGAAATATCACTGGACAAAAGTTATATTACTCCGCAGTCTAACTGACACAATAAAGAATATTTACCTGTCTTAGGTGGTTTTCATATGCTTTAGGCTTCAGAACACAAAGTATCTGGTTTTCGAGAACACAAAGTATCTGGCTTTGAGAAGTTGGAGTTTCTGGAAATGGTCGTTTGGTGATTTGGCACACCGTACTAGGAGGTAGCTCTGCTGTTTGATTTCCTGCTATCGCAAATAAGGATTGAGAATCGAAATGCGAAAACTAGACCATATGTCACAAAAATAATCCTTACAGTCACAAAGTAGTTTTACGGTACGTGTTACAATATATGTAACAGAACTTTGATATGAAACTAATTAAAAATTAAACTAAGGGTTAAATACAGGAAAGCACTGAAAATCAGAAAAAAATCAATCATGAAAATTTAATAAGAAATTCAATTACTATAAACTATTTATAAAATCAATATTGATTTATAAAATCGTCATATATGACCTCAAGCAATTCATGAATAATACATTAAAGAAATACAAACACCTGCCTTCAAGAAGATACGATCACAGAGTAGCTGCATATTACTAAGTCCAGGAAAGAATGTACAGATGAAGCCGTTACACTCATTTCTTGAAGATTGTCCTCTGAAAATATTTTGTCTAACTTTAATATTTTAATATTTTATTTTAATGTAGTTTAATATAAATTAGGTGTAAATGGTGGCTCGATAACTTTCTTAAAATGGTACTGCTATCTTCCATTGCCATCGAATCCCTTTTTGGCTACCAATACCAATTTTACTGAAACTAGATGTTTGGACCTTTTTCTAGGAGAAAAAAATTTAATCACAAAAGAGGCATGTAAATATTTTAATTTTATGAAGTATTTTAATTTTATGTCAGTATGTGAAATGAAATTTTGTTAGCCAACCAGTATTCTCTTTTTTTTTTTAGATTTAGTGAATTCTGTAAATTTCTGCTGTTTAAAGTTAGGGATCTTTATACACACAAAATAATTTCAAATTACAGATTAAGATAAAATGCTGAGCCTTAAATATTTTTAAATATTGGCCCCATTTTGTGTAAACATATACATTTTTTTCTCTAGTGTATGTCTTCACTGAGTTAGGAAAAATTGGCAAAAAAAAAAAAAAAAAAAAATCTATTTAGTATCAAAATATTGTCATAAAAATTATAATAATTTTTATTAATTTAGAGTCTACTAAATTCAGTAATATTTGATGAATTTAATATGTATTTGATGAAAAATAAATAAGCATGTGCCATGTTTTAACTTCAGCTTAATGCTGAATATTTTCTTGCATGTAATTGTTGTTTTGTTAAGAGAACGAAGGACTTTCAAATGAGCTGAAATCAACTACAACAAGGAATTATTGTTTTTGTGTTATATTAGTATACAAAGCTAAAAATATCAATGCATTGACATAATATTTGAATGTATGTTTGCATACTTCTCAAAGGTAAATGTGACAGGTAAAACAAAAATAATATATAATGATATATTTCAAATGAATTTTTCTCAAAACAAATTTTTTGTAGTCTACTCATTTTTACAATTTCTGTTCAGAATTTTTAATATCTGTAAGGTTTGATATATAACTGCAACAAAAGTAATTTTTGATATACAACTGCAACAAATCAGTACATTCATTCTAGAATGCTGGTATATTAAGGTCCTCAAATTAATAATAAGTTCTATTAATATGTAATTTTTTGATAAAGTGCAGTTTAGTTCCAGTTTTTTAGTTTTTTTTAAAATAACTTTCATCCGATTAAAAAATGGATGCACATATTTGAGGGAAAAAATTTGAAGTAATTAAAAAAAGAAACAAAGTGAGAAAAAATTAAAAAAAAATGGAAAATAGAGATCATTTTAAAATATTTTTTAAAAAACTAATAGATTTAGAAATTATTTAATTATCAGTAAATTGATATATTTCAAATATTTATTGAATTTGTTCTAGAGAACACTTGTTGGAATAAGATAAATAACGAAAAATATTTAGTGAACTCCACAAAACCTTTACGCTTTATGAAAAAGTGTGTTGTTTTAACTATATTTTACTACATCTAAATTTAGTATTACGTATGAAAAACTTCCCAAGTTTAAATCTGAGCTATCATTCTTAGTAGATCTTTTTATGTTTGATAAATTAGACTATACGAGTAAAAAAAAAAAAAAAAAAAAAAAAAAAAAAAAAAGAGTAATGTTTAATTATTTTATATGTCAAATATACACACAGAAACCCTTTCTGTAGGGTATATAAAAAAAAAATACCTGCCGGCTCGGCCTATTGTTGGAGGTTGATTTCGAAGTTAAGTACTAATTTCACCAACAAAAACTTCAAGATTAGAGATAAATACAGTTTAACATTTTTATCTGGCCGCTTTTGAGTAGTTTTTAATTTCATTTTTCTGTAAGAAATGATTTTATCAGAATCATGTTAATACGATAATTTTTTCTTCAACTCCTATTTTTGTTTAATTCGTTTTTGCTGTAATAGTCGGTCCTATCTAAGACTTGTCACTATAAAAGTTGTAGATAATATTAGGAAGATTTATAATAAATTCTTGTGAATTGACGAAGTTATGAATTTTTTTCTTCTTCATTCCCCCTTTTTTTCGTTTTTAATATTTTTTACGGTAAGAGTTGGTCCTATCAAAAACTTGTCAGAATAAAAGTCGTAGATAGTATTAAGATGATTTATAATAAGTTTAAGTGAATTTGATATCCTGAGAATTGACTAAGTTACGAATTTTTTACTCTTTAAAACCCTATTTTTTTCGTCTCTTGAGCCCATTTTTAATTTTATCAAAAATCTGATACATAATTCTTTTGCCGTTTTCCTAGAAGTAATGAACTTTAAACTGATTTAATATGCATTATAATTAAGAAGTTATGGGTTTTTTTAGGTTTTCACAAAACCCTTCCCTATTTCCACCCACTTGGTCCGATTTTGCCCATTAACAAACTAAACCAAGATTTTCTGCCCTTGATTTTATGTATGAGTTTGGAAGAGATTTGTGCAGAATTATGAAAGTCATCGTGTCCATAAAAAAGTGATATGGATAAAGTTTTGAACTGGGGATGGTTTTGGGTTCTAGGGCTCATGATCGGCGTAGAACTTTTTAGAAATTCCAACATAGGGAGAATGGAATAGATTTTAAGCCTTTTTTTATATAGGAAACGAGAACGAAAAATCATGCATCATGCATAGATTCTTTTGTGTACCCCTATGTATGATCTACAGAATTTATATACACCACGTAATGCAACAAAAATTAGATAAGTTTAAATATACACACCACAGCAGAATTCTTCCGCTTATCGAATACAATCAGTTCTTTAACCAAATATTTTTATGAGTCTCAGTAAATGAACGATAAATGCTACACACCGCACAAAGTAATTTTTAACTAAAACTTTAAGTAAAACTTAAAATTTCCTCATTAAAATGCATCGCAAAGGATTTCCTTCTGTAGATTATAATGTCATGTGATATTTTTGTGTGTCCGTGCAAATGAAGTGTAAATGATACTTATTCTACACTCCTGGGGAAGCATGGTTTAATTCACCTCAGTGATGCATATCAACCTCATTATGTTTGAAATTTTATAACATCAATAAATGCGCCGCAAACGATTTTCCCCCATAGACCATAATGTAACGAAAATATTTTGTGTCTATATAAAGAAACTATATTTGCTACACACTTCATTTCGAATTCCGAACATTCTTTAGTACACCCCTATAACGTATAAAAATTATATGACAATCCTGGTATAGTTATGAGAGTTAGAGCGCGGACAGATGGATAAACAGAACTCATATACTTTTTACAACTACGTTGGAAAGTGCTAAAAAAAAACACCCGCATTTGTGACGATTTTGCAGCGGATCGGATACTAGATTTTATCCGAACACGACCCGATTTTATTGAGCGGGCTGTTTTAACACTTTCCAACGTATTTGAAAAGTGTTTATGGCTTTGGTATGTGTGTCTGCCGTCTGCCCGTGCTGTAATTTTCGTAAATATACCCGGATTGCATGTGATTGATACATGTTATTTAAGTTTACTAGGGCTTATTTTCTATTGCAATTCGAGTATGTAGCATTTATAGTTCATTTATATGGACACGTAAGATATTCCCGCTACATTATGGTCAAAGAGGAAAAATCGTATTTTAAGGATGTTACACTATTTCAAATATATTGAAATTGATATGCAGTTATTAAGTGCACTAAAGGTTCGTTTTCAGATATGGCATGTGTTTTTATGTTTAACTATATTTTTTCATGCTACGCAGCGTGTATAAATTCTATAGATCATATACAGGATTGCACAAAATAACTCGTAAGCTTTATTGTGCATGAAGAGAAATTGCTTGAAGGAGTTGCTCAGCCAAATCTCAAATTTCCCTCGCTAATGTTAAACCTATGGGAGTGGGTTGCATTCTTATGTTTAAAATATCTCCTCTGGATACTAATATTTTTGACTTTTTTTTTGTCTGCACTCTTCTTAAAAAATGTCTCTTTTTTTTCTTAGTTGACAAAATATTTCTAAAACATACGTTTAATTTAATATTTTATGTGTTAAAATCGTACGAGCTATGAGTAAGATTTTAACACTGCAGATAAAATTAAGCATATATATTTTAGAATTATTTTGACAACTAAGAAAAAGTGAGACATGCTTTAAAAAGAGTACACAGAAAAATAAATCAAAATATTAATTTCCCGATGAGAATGCATTCCCTTCCTATAAGTTTAACATTAGCGAAGATAATTTGAGATCTCAGCGACTACGGCCCTGAAAGTTGTTTTTTAATTGAACTATGCATGTCTCAGCTAAACTATGTTTAGTATCTAAGATATTTTTGTATAATTTAAATAAATTCATATATAAGGATACGTAAACAATAAATTCATATATAAGGATACGTAAACAATAAATTCATATACAAAGATACGCAAACAACCAGATACATTCCCGTTTATAGATGGTAATTTCTGAAAACAACTTTTCAGTTGTGTTCTGAGTTTTCTCTTGAATTAAATTTTAGTTTATTATGAGGAGTGTGTTATAATCTGTAAATAATATACAGCGCTGTACAAAATTATTCCAGTGCATTTCGGTCTATTGGTGGGAATTGGTGAAGGTAAATTTTCGACTGTGTTATGCGTTTCGTAACTAAGCTAAATTTTATCATACTATGTGGTGTATATATTGTTCTATAGATCATATACAGGGATGCTAAAAAAAAATTCGTGTACCTTCTCGGCTATAGATTATAATTTTTAACATTTAGTTTCACCTTTTAAATGGTTAAGTTCCGCTGCAGTACTCTCGAAATGTTGGAATTTTTTTCATAATCTATGGTTGAGGCATTATTTCCTTTCTTGCTGATTTTAAATATACCTTTATTTAAGCTTTAACTGATGTTACCAGTCTCACAGACCTGTGCTTTTTTCAATTTTCATAGTTTAACTTCCAAATTTCAGTTTATCTACAAACACTACTGAAATTTTGTTTCGTTTGGAACTTTAGTACTAACACCAGAGACTTTTGAATAGGTGAATTTTAATTATAACACTACTGCACAATAAGTTTAGTACAAAAACTACATCCTATGAGTTAATCGTGGTTTTTATTCATCTTTCGATGGAGCGGTCTCACAGACCGCTTCACACTAGTTATGTGACAATTTCTGTGACATCAGTTAAAGGTTAACAAAGATAAAATGTTAAATGTGAAATAAAAAATAAAATGTGAAAAACATCACAAGGTAAATTCCTTCCCCTAATTAGGAAATATTAAGCTTTATTTTCAATGTAAAAGCAAACAAAAGTTAGTTCGTTTCTCCTATAATACATATCAGAGGAAAAACAAGAGGATTTTTTATGCTTTGAAAACAAAATTAGACTGTATTAGATGTAATCAGAGCCTATTCGGCTCGAAGTAAGATACCTTGTATTTATGTTTCATGTAGTTGCTCTGTTATCCTTTAAAGTATGTTTCACGACTCCTGTGCGAAAAATTATATGGCGCTTTGTGAAAGGAGAAAATAATGGAAATAAGTTTGATGTTATATGAGAATTTTGTCACGCTTTAAAATTTTTATACACAAACATCACAATATGTTTGTTTTCAGCTCACTATGCTATTTTTTTAGTATTATAATCAGGGCCGTAACCAGCGAGTAATATCGGGGGGGGGGGGGGGTTCTGAAATATTTTTATGGGGCTAATATCTTTTATCATATTAGTAAATGAATAACATATTTATCACTTCGCAAAATAAATGAAGATTTTAATAGGAAAACTAGGTATAGTATAAAACTAATATATACATGTATCTGTTTATTTATAAAAAATCAGACATCAACATATATATTTTAAATATTATGTAACCCCCCCCCCCCCCCCGAATATGCATATATATATAGTGTCATTAAAAGGTTTAAAAGCGCTTTAATTTTAAAGTTACACTTTTAAATTTTTTATACGGTTCCTGGATCCTATAAGTTTCATTAAAAAAATATCCATGCTCTGACAAGCTGTACAGTAAAAAGTTCATTCTTCCACGATCAAAATTCACCGAGTTATGTTACTTTGAATTTTATGAAATTTCGAATCTTTCCAGGATTAAAAATTCATCTATCCGTTTTTAGTGGTGGAAAGTTTCTAAATTTTATATGTATTTTCGTATGTATATATACACGTAAACAGTAGAACCTCGATGGTATAAACAGGTCAGATACAGGATCAAATATATAGTCGAACTTTGATCCACGGTTTTCTCCGAATGTCCCTGCGATAAACGATAGATCGAGAAATTATATGAATGAGGACGTGAATTTCCAAACTCGCCTTATCCAAAATTTAAAAAAATCGAGTTTTTTCTATCGATCTATTCTATTGGTGAACTTGCATCGAATAAAACACTACAATCTGAAAAAAAAACTAGTTTTATTGTTTATTTCTGGTATTGTGGAATCTTGGTTTACAGTAAAAACCAATGAACGCAGTCAGAGCTTTTTCGCGATTTTCTGGATAAGGCGAGTTTTGAAACTCACGTCCTCACACATACATGAATATATTAAAGCTTTCTGTAAAACAATATTAATAAATACAAATCAAAACTTAAAAAAAGCAATTTAACAAATTACAACGACCATTTGGAAAATGATTTTTTCGAAGACTAAAATTTAAGACATAAAAAATCGCACGCAGTTGATCATACATTACGTACGCCATGAATTAAACATTAAAAGTGTTATTACACGTAAAAATTGCAAGCGACAAAAATCGCTTGCGAATCGTCAAATTTCCTGAAATTTACGTATTATCCACCTGAAACTTACGTATTATCCAAGCATTTCATGTGCTGTTCGGGAAAAGGCTTTTTCATCGTCAGATTTCCAAGAAATCTGACGACCCATTTTAAATGAAATTTCATTCTTAAACTTCTAAACATCCCACAACATTACTTTTTACACCGTCGTATACAGAAAAAAAATGTACTTTTAAATGCAATTAGTTTGAAAGCTCTATCTCAATTTGTTTCTGAGTTATTAATTTTTTTTTGTAGTTTTTATTACTTTTTTGTCATAGTGGCAACAGAAGTATCCATCTCTGTTGAAAGTAAAGGGAAATACAGATTACTGTATAGACCAATCAGAAAACGAATAAAATGCGGATTCAACCAGTAAAAAGCGTCAGATATGCTTTTGATTTCCTATCCTGACGAGGACAATAACCATTTTTCCAAATGGTTAATAAATCATAACCTTGGTCTGGTTCTCTTTCGATTTTCAGAGGTATTCCCAAAAGAGGAAAACTTAAAATTACTCCCAATCGCCCTATGCTATTATTTCTAATGAAACTAATTGCTATCGAGTTAATCGAAACGCAATAAAAGGTAGCTGGATTATACTCTGCCTTCTTCATAAATCTAAATGATTGACACCACAACGTTATAGAAACTAAAGAACATCATTTTTTTTCATACACTCTCAAAAATAATTTACTTAAAAATGAGAACTTCCATGTACTCGTATTTTTTTAAGTACAATTGTTTCAAAAAGAAGTACATTGTTAAAAATAATCTACTTAAAAATGAGCATTTCTATGCACTCATATATTTTAAGTACAATTACTTCAAAAAGGAGCATTAATCTACTTAAAATGAAAATTTCTTTGTACTCGATTTTTTTAAGTACAATTAATTCAGAAACGAGTACAGTCAATCAGGGTAACTTTGATCCGCATTTTCTTTATTTTCATATGCTACACTCTTATTTGAAGAATATTGTTGCAACTAGGGGCAGAAAAGATAAGAAATGATCCTAAATTATTGTTTGACTATAAATAATTAAGGATTAATAAGGATAAAAGCAATAAAAAATGGATTTTTAGCCTGGTTCAAAGTTACCCAGCCATTTAGGGTAACTTTGCACCATATGATAAATTTTTATATAAAATAATTAATTATAAAAAAATATTGTAGTCAGGACAACTTTAAACCTTAAAAAATGTTTTCAGATATGTAAAGACTGCGAATTTATATATCCCAACATCACAAGATTTGTATAATTTATGATATTACAACAAATATCAGGCATAAGAAAAGTGGAAGAAGAGAACCATGAACATTTAGAAATTAAAAAAAACCTGTTTATTGTTCATATAAAACATAAAAATGCAGTGAAAAACAATTTCAGTGTTTTAACTCAATAATATATCCATAGTTACAGTAATACATACAAGTACTAGTATTATTCAAACAAGAATAAAAAACGTCGAACGTATGAAATGTCAAATTTGAGTAGCTCCGCCCCTAATCACGCCTCTAAATGAATTTTATGTATTTTACACATATTTGTGAAAATATTTACATGTTATATCTAATGCACACTTTCGGCATTTATATATAATATACGCGCAAATATGGGAAATTTTCGACAGTAGCACCTATAATTAGTAAATTATAAGCATCAGTGTAACTTTGAGCCGGCTCACAGTTACCCTGAAAATGCGGTAAAATGCTAGTGCCTTCTTATTTTACATTTTATTAACTATTAATAAATAAATAATCACAAAATATTAACACATTTACAACATTGAGATAATAATATGTCTGATAAATGAGTATATTATTACTTACTATGAAAATTTAATTGGATTACAACAACTTCAAAACAGCATTCAAAATTAATTTGAAAACAGTACTTCACAAAAATAGTTAGATGATGCAATTAATTGCGCATAATGTTGCTAATTTATTTTCTAAAATAAAGAGTAGAAATACCAGTTTAGAACCTTGCAACAGAGCACAGTTCTGGAGTTTATTTAGTCTTTTGGAGTCAAAAATATTGAAAAATAGGAGGTGGTGCAAAGTTACACCCCGTGGTTCAAAGTTACCCTGATTGACTGTACATGATATTTTGAAGTTGTGTATACTCATACTTGATTTATAAATGTATGCAGAAATGAATACATATATTTTGTATTTTAAAGTCTTAATATTCATGTTTAAATCCTTTTTGCGCAAAAATATGAGTTTTCTGATAAACCCTTTTCTTATACCGAATTGGCAGTAGGGTTTTCCAAGCTTTTATTTAAAGATATGTCTATCTTTGTTATAATTTTTAATTTGTAATACACACTTTTCAAATTTATTTACAATTTCATTAGAAATGTTAAGGAAGAAAATTTAGTTTAAAAATTGTTTTATTAGAAATTAGAATATTTAAGAAAAGGAAAATTCATCTCTGCTGTTAGCGGTCTTCCGTCGCTGATTCATAAAAGGTATCATTTGGAAGCAGTTGGTAACTGCTCTTATAGCACAGTCAGTACAATACTGATCTCCCACCTAGAGGACTCGGGTCTAAATCACGGGGCGGCTCATACCCAAAATTTCAAGAATTAAAATAGTAAATTAGTTGTTCTTTACTCCAAAAATTGTAGTTCTTCGCAATTAAAAATGTAGATTTGCCGGTTCTCTGTAATTTCGCTTTTTTTCCCTTATAGTATATGTGTGTTTCTATACATACTGATTTTCGAGTCCCTGTATGTACTAAAAAAAATGAGTGCATGCGTTTTTCAAATTTAAGAGTTAAGTACTCGGAGCTATTTTAAGAACGGGAAGTGCTCAATAATTAGTACAATTTACTTATTTTTAAGAATGGTGTTTTAACATTGTACATATATAAATTACATACAGTGTTCCCAGGCGTCCCGATTTTGAGGTTTCCAAGACCTGTCCCGCGTAACCAAGCTGCGGGACGCTAGAAGTTCCGACTTTTCATGATGAACGAATTCTTTTATATTTTTTTAGTATCATGCCATGCTATTCGTTAGTCTGTATCGAGTGAAACTTAATACATTAACACATGTGAATAGAGAACCTATGCATAATGAAAATTTTTTACAGTTCCTTCATAAGGAATACCTTAAAAATCTACCTGCCTAGACGGAAACCTGTCTAAAATGGAGTTTTTCAGTTTTCTTTTTTTACAAATTTTACCATACTTTGTTCAGTTAAACCTGTGTAAACGGAACCTGTTTATTACGGGATTCTGTTTCAAAAGTAAAAATTTCATTGTCCTATGATAGAAGTACTACATAATTATACCTGTTAAAATGAAG
Source organism: Maratus speciosus (assembly GCA_963932465.1). Lineage (NCBI taxonomy): Eukaryota > Metazoa > Arthropoda > Arachnida > Araneae > Salticidae > Maratus > Maratus speciosus. The sequence continues at coordinate 520,889,580 of OZ010787.1, read as the reverse complement.
TGGAATTTTGTTTCAGCCACAATCGATTCCGCTTTGACAAGTTTTAGTGTATAAGATTGTTCTGTATATTTAGTATAATAAAACCTACTAAGGCGAAATTTCAAGGAACAGGAGAAAGTTCCGTTTTAAACAGGCTTAGCAGGTATAATTGTATGATATTCCTACTATAGGGGAAATGAGATTTTTATGTTTAACATAGGATTCCGTTAACACACAGGTTTTATCTTCATAGAATTTACTGTAGTTTTGTGTCCCGATTTAGACGCCGCACAGTTGAGTATTTGACCCAAAAAGCTGACCAAAATTGCAAAATTTAAATTGGCTCAACAATTGTAAAAAGCACATTTTAAATATCTGACTAACTGGTGCATCGATCTATGCCTGTTTCAGAGTCGGAGTCTGTAAAAAACAAGCCGACTCCGGCTCCAGATTTTTTTGTTAGACATTTTAAAGTGAAATTAAACTAATTATATGTAATTTTAAATCTATAAAATGAATTATTGATATTTTTTGACTATATCAGGCTACTTAAGTTAAAGATGAGACCGATTTATTGTGGTGTACAAAGTAGATACAGGGGTAGGTAGAGTACTATCCATGTACAGAGTAGAGGAAAACTATTTTAATTCATAACTGTAGTAGATATTTTACATATAGTTTATAAGTATTTCCCCTCGTATTTTTGGGGTATGCGCATAGAACTCGAGGTATAAAGTTCTGGAAGGACACAAGGCCCGGAAAATGAAGGCAATCATTTAATTAGTGACTGTATGATTTTAACTGAAAAATACATGAAAAATAATTTTGGCCAGGATTTTGCTTCAAATACTCCACTGTGAGCCGATGTCCTGCTTTTTTGTCTCCCTGTCCCGCTTTTTGTGACCTGGTTACACTAATTTACATATATCTTAATGGATAAACACGGTTGACTACAGGGCGCTACGGACATCTTTTGCACAGGGGCGCTAAATAGACCGAGACCTCCGTTTAAAGTTGGATCGCAGGGCCACCCCAAACAATCCTGCCAGAGTCAGGATTCGCACTCGGAACCTTTTCTCTAGTAGCCTCTGCCATAACCACTAGACATGCAAGTGGACGCATAAACGCGGAAATTGGGGGTGTTAGTGTTATTTATGACGTCCGATTATATGCACGAGGGACATAGACCCGAGGGGAAGTACCCTCCGTGGGGGACTTTCTAAGGGAACCTAACCCGTATTTACGAAAGTTAACCAAGGTTCGAAGAAAACCACTGAAAACTCTGAACGATTAGGCTGACGTGCGCGATTGGGTTCGAACCCAGCACCTCCCATCTACCAGCTTTGAGAGCAGAACCTCTCGGCCACTGGTGGGGCGGCGGAAATTGAAAATGATCATAACAGCAAAGAAGAATCATGATGGGATAGCGATTTTTTAAGATCAAATGTGATTTTAGCGCCACAAAAGTATAAAAAAAATACCATAGGCCTTTCTGTTAGGAAATTATTGTTCGTCTGTGTAATTATCAAAAATATATATTGTATTTTCACCTGAAATTAAAAAAAAATATATAAATTAAATAATTTTTAACTTAATTATTTTCCATTCAGGCCCGTCTGGTTACTGATATTTATTTTCGTTCTTATTATATGGAAACTGAAACAAGCGTTTCTGAACAGATGTTGGATAACTTCCAGAATTTCAGCTATGCAAAGGAAGAAGCTGTATGCAGATGAATACCATATGTTTTATAAAAAAAAATAATTAAAATAATGTCAAAGAAAATACAAGCCCGTGAACTATCTTACAGTGGGAAGCGAAATCTGATCCTTCCTTTTCAAATTAAGTTAGAATTAGTTTTTATATATTTTTTTACCTTATGCACGAAAGTAGGGATGCTTTTAATTTAGTAATAGTCATTTACAGAACACATAATGTAAGAAAAGTATTGTAATCATGTTAAAACAAGGAAGAAAAACCATGCGTCAAGCATAGATTATGAAACACTTTCCAACACATTCAGACTACTGTAACAAATTTTTTTACGATGTCTTTTACGATGTACGTACGTATGCGTGTTTGTCTAAACGGTGTTTTTGATTGAAATCATATTTGGTAGGTATGGCATAGGTCTCTGTAGCAAGAAAATTATAGATTTTTGGAAAATATCGGCCTGGATTTGATATCTCAAGTATATTAAAATCAATATGTGACCAGAAGTAGCCAATTCTATAGGAAAAATCATCAAAAATATGTGACCGATAATAAGAGATAAATATTGCCGATATGGCAACAAACTTCTGTTGCTCAACGGTAATGTCTTCAGAATCAGAAATAAGTCCTGAGATCTAATCCAACTAATTCCACCGCATCAAAAAAGTGCTAGTTGCATTCAAATATTTATGGTAATTTATTTACCTTACTTAAATTCATATTCCAGAATTTTCCAGAAAATTCATTATTTGTTCCAACTAGAGTTTGTTAAATATTCAGTTGCAGTATACAAACTTCCATTCTCTTTCTAAGAGGGTATTGTGTTCTGCAATCTGCCTGGGAAAAGCACTTGCATTTCAATAAATCTGTTTTAGTGAAACTCAATGTCATCTGCCTTTGGTGTCTTACATTAATTACGTCATGCAAATTTCGTGTTATTTTTTTTTTACCGCTCCTCCCTATGCGTCACAGGTTGCAGCGCCTCAGCAACTCCATATAGCGCCTGGCGCAAAAACCTTGTTATACACTGTTGGCATATCATCAATGATAACTGATGGAGCCGATGAAGCTTGACCGCGCCTATCGTAATTCATGGCGCCTGGTGCGCCTCCTAATCAGACCCCCTCACAACCTTTCCTAAGGCTCTGACAGGTTGTCGTACTCGAGTGATATCCTCCTTGGTTCTGTTGTGACGCCATATTTTTCGTAACTGTTATTATAGAGCTATTTTAAGCAAAAAAAAGTCATAAATGATTTATTATCTTCCGATATAAATATTGCAAAATCGTTAATCTCTTGCGAGTTTTCACTTCAAGCTGATCCAATGTAAGGAAAAATGAAAAATATACCATATACTACCTGAATGAAAAACATCATTTTAAGAACTTTATCATGCTGCTTGCAAACAATCCCTATCCAATCGTTTTAATATATCGGGTGGGCAAAAAGTCCGTAGAAACTTTAAAAATTCATAAAAAACCGGGAAAATAACAGAAATAAAAAACGGTTTGCAGGGTTAACATCTATAGGTCACGGGAATTGTTTTAAAACAGGAAAAAAAAAACCAATAAAGAGTCAATAGGTGGCGCTGACGTACCGGAGTCAAAGAAAAGATACGCAAATAACGAATAGTATGACTCCAAATCGTTTATTACAACTCTATGTGTTCCACATGACCAACATCACAGGGGATAACACATTGCAGGCGAGTCACAAATACTGCAACGGCAGTGTGTCGCAGGTCTGGATATACACATGGCACCTGGCACCTCTCGGTGGATCGCATCTTTCAGTTCCGATAGATTAAACGGACCGGATGGATACACACGGGATTTCAAATACCCCCATAACCAGAAATCTGCCGGGGTCAAATCTGAAGACCGAGTAGGCCTTTCCTTGCTAGAAGTAGCAATGTGACTAGGGTCTCCATCTTGCATAAATGTGACGGTAGAAAGCGCATCTCTTTCACGCAAACATGGCATGGCCATCTCACGCAGAAGCATTAAATAACGCTGAGCATTCACCGTAGCCGTTTTCCAACCATTTACTAGACACTGCGTTTCAAAGAAGAAAGTCCTATGATGAGCTAACATGTGAATCCACACCACATAGTCACTTTTGGGGAATGCAATGGTTTCTGGGGAACTCATGTGGATTAGACGTCGCTCAGATGTGACAGTTATAGGTATTAACGCCGCCATGAAGCGAAAAATGAGCTTCATCTGTGCAGAAGATGTTAAAAACACTAGTGTGATTCTGTTCAATTTTGGAGAAAGCCCACCTCGCAATTGCTTCCCTCTGTACGGTACGCGCTGGTAAAAAAAGGTTCATGGCAAGACTGTAATCTGTATGGGTACATATCAAGTATTCTATGAAGAATATTGCGTACCGAGGATTGTGGTAAATCCAAGCGTCTGACAGTTTCACGAGCACTGCTGGTTCCCGCAGCTAAATCACACGCTAACGCTTCCATTTCGGCTGCAACACGTGGCGAACGTGCCTTCATTAAACGTGGTCGTCCAGATCTTACATGATACTCCAGCTTTCCAGTTTTATCAAACCGCCGAACAAGCTTTATGAGGCCTGTCACTGTTATAGGACCTTTTTCAGTCCTCACATTCTTCTGAACTCGGAATTTACGCAAAGCAATGGTCGCCGATTCCTGGTTAAAATAACTCCACCAAGATCACGTACACGGCTCACAACGGTGAACTAGTTCTGGAATAGGAGCGCAAGTTCTTATAACCGTACCATTTGCATATTTCCACCAAAATCGCATGGACCAGCGCCACCTGTCGGTTGTTTTTTGAACTATTTTTTATTTCTGTCTTAAAAAAATTTCCGTGACCTATAGATGCTAATCCTGCAAATCGTTTTTCATTTCGGTTATTTTCTTGGTTTTTATGAAATTTTAAAATTTATACGGACTTTTTGCCCACCCGGTATATTAAACGTGATGTCAAAGCATGTAACCCCTTTTCTCCTAATGCCATAACTGGTGGACCATCCCCCGTTTTGAAGTCTGACGTACTTTATGGATGACTCTTTTCTGTAAATAAATTGCTTTTTTGGTACGTTGGCTACTTTTAGGATTCATAACACGCAGGTAATTTAACCTAGTAAAACGCTGGATACGTAATTACACATGAATAATTAAAGTTGTAATTTTTCCAAACTGTCCAGGTGGTCAGGATTCGAACCAGGGACCTTTGGCTGAAGCCGCCAATACTCTACTAACTGAGCTATCCCGGACAATCCTGGAAGACACATAATTTATCCAGAAACCTAATGACTATGACATCTGGTCTGATATGTGTATCAGATACGCAGAATAAATCACAGGCAATGGAAACTCGAAGAAACGTTGTACATGTAATTATATTCCTAAGTCGCAGTGAACTCGAAGAAACGTTGTACACGTAATTATATTCATAAGTCGCAGTGCGACTTATGACTATAATTATAGTGCGCGAGCCAGCAACAGATTTTCATGACCAAGTTCCTCTCGGCCCATAACTTGTAAAATCCTTCAGAGAGTTGTATCATGAAGCTCTGTGAACGTCAGCTGCGGTTCCGTGGGTGGGTTGAGCAGCGGTAGCCTCCCACGCACGTAAAAAAAAATAGTTATTTCCTCCCGATTGAAAATTTATCAAATGATAGTTAAAACTAATAATAAGCTCGAAGTAGCAATGGTTGGTCGGTAGCTTCATCGCCCCAAGCGTTCCCTTCCCGCTCTTCGATGTCTTTAATTTGTGCAATTTCTCTTTTAAATTTGTCCAGTTTCAATTTTTGATTTTTTTTTCAACCTGGCTTCCGCTAGAGTGTATTTATTCGGGACGTGGCTGGGGACCGATGAACCTTGCTTCCGCAAAAGAGTCAGAATAAGTAGAAGAATAAAGGGCTGCGGACGAAGAGAGGCCGCTCGCCGCGGCGGTTGAAGCAGAAAAAAAAGTCAGCTGACTATAAAGTGGTGGTAAATACGCCAGCTGGTCACACGAACATAAAAAATAGGTATACGTATTCAGTGATTTCCTCTCAATTGAAAATTGATCAGATGACAGTATATATGCTATTTTAAATAAATAAACATGTCAGCTGGCTATATCTCTGTGGTAAAATTGCCAGCTGATGCCCTGAAGGGTGTAGCGCAGGAGCCAGACAGCAGCACCTATCACTTATTTAAATGCACCAGCTGACGAGTTTTACCTCGGCATATTGCTAGCTGATTTTTTTTATTACGTACATGATCATATTAACTATCAGCTTACGGATATTCATCCAGGAGGAAATAACTTATCTTAAGTTATTCGACTTTACGCTCCGTGCTCTAACTGAAAGATATAATTTTATTGCGGTGTATTTACATCAATATTCTTTATAGATACTTTTAACATCTCATCCCCTTCTAACTCACTGTCTCCGCTCGCATTTTTTCCAATTCCAACCGTTATATCTAAAATAAGAAACTGCGCATGCGTGTGAACTTGGATTGAAATTTTCTTACTACTAGAAAAATTGTATGTACAGGGTTGGAGATCTTATTATATCAGGCATGACATTTTCATCGCTTCAACATTTACTTCATTTTTTTCAGTTGTGCAAAACTTTTTGTAAATGTTGTAGTAAGCCAATGGCTTATAATAAATAAAAGTACCTCTACCATCAATTTAATGTTCGATTTTTATTTGTTTTGTAATTTCCTATGTCAATTACATTATTATTTTACTTTTTGTTGACAAACAACACTGCTTTAGAAATAGCTTCATGTGATTTTCTTAAAGTATTTAATACAAACGCAATTAGGAAATTATTTATTACTTAACAGATAAAGAGTTAAATTTTGCAAATGAGTTGGGTCATTTAAACGTATTACTAAAAAAAATGTAGCTGCAAATACATACTATTCCTTTTCACACTTAATCATAAGAAGAATGATTATCTTATTTTTATTTTTACTTTATATATTTATTTTTTTAACATAAAGTTTAAAATATATTCTTTTAAATTTTGTGTGTTCTGCTGCCAAAATAGTATATATTTAAAGAATCATTATTAATTTAATTTAAGTAGTACGTATAAATTTAAATGTAATAGTTTATGATTTTTACAAATTTAATAATGCATTATTTTTTTACACCCTATTCTACTTTTTTATGTAATTTTATTAAATATTAAATGCATTTTTTATTGAATATCATTACCATGGCCTTCCCTTTTAAATACAGCTTCTTGGAACTGTTTTTTTTTTAATTCAGTTACAAGCAATTAAAAGCTACCTATTAAGATAAGTCTAAAATTCTTTTAATAACCAATTTCGTTTAAATCACTGGGCATATATGGCAGCACAGTAAAATTTTCTTTTCTTTTTTCACTCTTTATGGATACAAGTTATTCAGTTTTGATTTTATTTACCTTTTTATTGATAAAATATATTTATTTTAACTTTTTAAATACTTTTATTATGTTTTTATTTTAACTTTAACTTTCTCTTTTTATTTTCGAAAGCCAAAAAGTAATCGCCAATTTATCACGATGACTTATAGAAAACTCGGTAACCCTGTACAATTTTTCTGGTAAGAGAATTTCAGTTTAAGTCCACACGCATGCGCAATTTTTTATTTTAGATATAACGGTTAGGATCGGAGAAAATGCTCTCCTCTATAACCTTCCGCCGTCAGCGCTCATAGCGGCAACTCATGTTATGTTATTCTTACCGCTTTGTGTACGTTTATCCCCACCTAAGGCGAGATACAGCCCTAGCGGTTAGAAAAAACAGAACGCTTCAAAAAACATACAAATTCCTTGACTCGTTCCAGTTACCCAAAAAATGAATTAATAGCTCGTCTCTATCTCCATGCAAATCGGAACTATATCAGCATTTTTTACGAACATGTTACATAGCTCAAATTTAGTCACACGCACTTCTAAAAGTCCCAACTACAGATGAACCGTCAGACTAAGGCTGGGTGGAAATTGACAACAAATATGAATTCAATTGGTTTTTTGGACCTCAGTTACCATCATCGATTAATCAAATAACTGTTCAGCCCGAAAAAGGTAACATTTTTTATTTAATTTTAATCATGTCGATTATGTTACGTTAAACATACATATTTATTTTTTTTCTTTGTATTTTTGTACAGATGACGATAATGAAGACATGGTGGCAGATAGTTCTGACAGCGACTCTGACAGTGAATCAGGAGATGAGAGCAACACGAGCCAAAGCGAAAATGAATATGATTAAATTACAAAATTAAATTGAATAACCCTTTAAAATAAATATTATGTAGGGGAGCTAGGGGATGTATGGGACAAGGGATGGATGGGACATTCTCAATATTTCAGGCAATAAACATTTATTTTAAATTGCTTCCTAACCCCATATACCTCTAACACAGTGTGCTTCAGAACTAAAAGTAGGACCACATTGCTGTTTTCATTTTCCTTCAAAGTTGCATTTTCTGAAATCTCTGCTTAAAAGTAAGTTTTTTTTTACATTTGAAGATGTGAAATATCTTATACAATATAAAAAATTAAGCTATGTTGTAGTTATTTATTTTAAGGTTCAATATCAATAATTAAAATGAATGAATAGTAACCATTGTGACAAAATAATTTTTGAGGTAAAATGGCTGAGAAGGGATATTATGCATCATGGGGATGATTGGGACATTTCAAATGGGGATGAATGGGACATTCTCACTCCTCCCTAGAGATGGTGAAAATTTTATTTATTAATTAAATAGTATTATATAGGATGATAAATCAATAATTTACGTCAATTAATAGTATTAAATAGTATTATATGAGTTGTTATTGTTTAAAATTTCTGAGTGTTACTTATTGTATTGTAATAATTATTAACCCTCTGTCTACCAGAAGGGTCCAATGGACCCGACATGTACATTCAAAATATTTATTCAAACCAGAAATTTCTTCAAAACAAACTAAATGTATAAATCAGACAATAATAAGTTAAATAAACAAATTAAATAGTTTTAAGTAAAAATTCTGGTGTAGAATGTTTTTATAAAACTTGAGTAAAATTTCCGGTAGTTCTAGGGTTAATGGATTATCAAAAAATTGGTACTAAAACTTAATCAAAATAGATAAAATTGATAAAAATAGTATATGTGTATTGATCAAATGGGGGAAATTATACAGAATTTTGAAATGTTGCACAAATAAATCCCCATCCCTAACATATTGGGTCAATCGGAAAGTCGGGTCGTGTTGGGAAAATCAATTCGTACCGGAAAATTCAATCATTTAATTATTAGACATTGATTCCGATATCTAATGTCTAATAATTATTGGGCAGAGTTTTCCGGTACGAATTGATTTTCCCAACACGACATGACTTTCCGATCGACACAATAATTTCCGTTCTGCATGTTTCTACGATACATTTAATTAATATTAATTAATAAGTTATGATTGAAAATTATTAGCTATGCTATATTTAAAAGACATTTTGCACTTTCATTTCAAATCTAAAATGCCTCATAAGTGGAAAAAAAGAACAGGTTGATAGCCGAAGTCCGCATTAAAAGTTAAAACTGCAATAAAAGAAGTTATTGGAAAAAAAAAAACATATCGATTCGTGCTGTAAAATCATATATTACAAATATAATTTTCATATAAGGCTATAATTATAAATTTTAATTTGGTAAAATTGAATACAGGGAGGAAAATCTTTGTGTCCCATCCATCCCTATTAGTGTCCCATTCATCCCTGCTGTGGGGATGATTGGGACAGGGAGGAACATTTTTTTGATTTCATAATATTTTTATGAATAAATCATAATCTAGAATAAATATTGTTCATATATGTTGGCAAATACCTAATGTATGAAATGTGATATATAATATTGATAGTAACTTAAATAAAAAAATATTTTTGTGAAAATGTCCCGTTCATCCCCCACCTCCCCTACTATATATTTAAGTTTCAATAAATTATTAATTAATTAAATTGCTTATCACAGTATTTCATCATTTATTTATTTCTATGTTTATCAATTTTAAAGTATCTATAAAGAATATTGATGTAAATGAAACATCACAATAAAATTATATCTTTCAGTTAGAGCATGGAGCGTAATGTCGAATAACTTAAGATAGGTTATTTTCTCCCGGATGAATATCCGTAATCTGATAGTAAATATGATCCTGTACGTAATAAAAAAAAATCAACTAGCAGTATGCCAAGGTAAAACTCGTCAGCTGGTGCATTTAATTAAGTTATAGGTGCTGCTGTCTGGCTCCTGCGTTACACCCTTCAGGGCATCAGCTGACAATTTTTCCACTGAAATATAGCCAACTGATATGCTTATTTATTTAAAATAGCATATATACTGTCATCTGATCAATTTTCAATTGAGAGGAAATCATTAATATGTATCCCAGGTAGCACACAGATATCGGCCAATGTCCCGATCAATATTGGCCGATATCGCGAAAGTCACTGAATGTCAGACGTCAAATTTACAATATCTGCCGATATTCACAGATGTAACCTAAAATTAGTTTTAAAAAAAAAAGCATCCAAACGAATTTTTTGCATTACTTATAACATTATAATACGTAAATAGTATTCTAAACAATAAAATTTAACTATTTTACTATTTTTAGAAAACTTGTAATTTTAATGCCTTATTTTTAATGTTTTATTTACATTGGCCAATGTCGTAAAAATGATATTAGTATTCCAACATTCAGAGATATCTGTCGACATTCGTAAAAACAATATCATTTTTCAGACATTTCAAGATATCTGTCGACATTTAGCATATCTGACGAAGTTTGTAATCTTGACGAAAGTGAATGCAAAGTTCTGAAGGACCGCCCATTTTTATAGTTTTCGTTGGCCATGAAATTTGCGTTATATAAAAATTTTCTTTACAAATCTATAGTTATTTATATATATGTATATATTTGAAAAAAGCATAGAAATCTATTGAGATTAGCGTGGAAAATTTTCTGTAGTACAATTTATATAGAAATTTATAGATGCAAAATAGAATTCATATTAAAATCTATTGATAGTGCTAATAAAAACTTAAAAAGGAAATCTGTAATTATTGCTCTAGAATTATTTGTATTTAAAATAATAATGTAGTGCCTATAACGATGTTAAAATATAACAATTGTTAGTTTTATAAAAAAACGAAAGATGCTTTTTTTATTACATAAAGTTTTTCAATAAAAAAAAGAGTCCAATTGGTCTCTTTTTCAAGAGATCAATTTATGTATTTTTTAATGGATACTATGTTTTTCTTTTTAAAATGCTCTCGAATTTCAGACTTTTAAAATAATTTTATTTTTTATTATAGAAAGAATACAAGTTTAGTTTCAAAAGTAGGTCATTAGTTTTCAACATAATTTCTTTTTAAATTTCTAACAAACTTAATTATAAAAAGTGATATTTAAATAAATATATGTTAAAAGAATGAAAAAAAAAAAAAAGTTGGTTGTGATTGAAAAAGTATGAGATAATTAAATTATAATTTTGTCTGACATTTTTTTCGTCACTAATAGAAAAATCTGCTCCCACCACTTTCAATTGAAAGCTTCTTATTATTACAATTTTAGTAGGTTTTTTCTACTTTAATCTTTAATAAGACTGAAAATCTCTTTGAGCATCAACTTCTAGCTCAGTGAGAAGAATACTTTCACCACATTTCCAAATCGCAGTTGTTGGGGTTAGGGATGGGCGTTCCTGCTCCTTTTGAAAAACGAATACGAACCGTTACTTCAGAACCTGGAACTGTTCCTTTTACCCGTTCCAAAGGAACAGGTCACGCGATCTCGTAACGAACGAGAAGAGGAACGAAGACACCAAGACCTGTTCCGGGGACTGTTGGAGTAACAGACAGAGCACTGATTGATTGTTCGGTTTCAGGGATTAAAAAAAGCCGTCTTTTCTTTACTGAATACATAACACTGAGGAAGGGAGTTTAAAGCAATGAGGGTTTCTGATACAAAAAAAATCTAGATACATCATGTTATTTTTTTTTCTTTTCTCTTTTCTCTCTTTTTTTTTTTTTTTTTTTTTTTTACTTTTGAGTTTTCAAGTGGAAATTTTGATTATACAAAAAATGAAGAGGATGTTGCTTGAAAAAGAAATTAAATAATAATAATAATAATAAAAAAACATTTACTAACATTTTCAGTAATGTAAAAATGGACACCATGGATAATATTTAAAACAACTGCAATGAATACTGTTAGCATTTGACTCGAAACTGGTTTTAAGATAATCCAATAAATAAATTCCGTGAAATACCTTTTTTCAAACTAATTAGTTCTAAACTTAAACTAATAGGATTAGATAAACTAAAATTTTTGAGACTTCTTATTAAAATTATCAAGCTAAAAATTGAAAATAAGGCCAAGAATTGAGATATGGCTCTAGGAAGGCGAGGGGGGGGGGGGGGAGTGAGGGTTCCAAGTTCAATTAACTAAATTTTCTTTTTATCAGATGGTTTAAAAAAATGAATATTATTTATTTATTTTTCAAGTAACTTAAAATAATTATACAGTAAGAGAAAAGTAAATTAAGGATTTTTTGGTGAAGGGATAAGCTTTCTCTCACTAAATCTGTCGTTGAAGACAATATTTAATTCTGTTTCTCTTAAGTTCATGAGTTTAAAATTATCTTAAACGGCAGATAGGGGGGGATCCTCGACAAACAAACAAAAAAAAAAAATATTTAATTCTTCAAAGTTCTATTTCATGTGTATATACCCGATTTAAAGACAAAGCAGACTAGGCAATTGATGACAGACATATTCGTTCCAAAATCTAGTGCGGCCCCACCAGTGGCCGAGAGGCTCTGCTCTCGAAGGTGATAGGCGGGTGGGGCTGTGCTCGAACCCAATCGCGCCCGTCGGCCTAATCGTTCGGAGTTTTTCGGGGTTTTCTTCTAACCTTGGGTTTCCATACGTAAATACGGGTTAGGTTCCCTTAGGAAGAAACCCACGGATGGCACTCCCCCTCGGGCCCATATCCCTCGTGCAGATAATCGGCCGTCATAAATAACACCAACACCAATAACATCAAAATCTAGTGCCACCGTGATTTATTTTTTTTTGTGTGTGTGTTGGTTGTGTATTTCAAAATTGAGTAAAAATATCGTTTAAAACTTCCCAATCTTGTTTCTAATAGGATCTAAGGGATTCTTTAAATGCAAATATTCTCACTGTTTAGTAGCTGCTTCTGTAAACCTTAATTCCGATAGAGATTAATTAAGAACATATCTGGCACTGCTTCAAAGTTTTTTAGCATACATTATTAAGCTGACACTAGAAATATTTCTAGTGAATACATGAAGAAAGATTTGTAACTTCAAACTGGATGCAGTTTCTTCTTTGCATTCTCTTTATTTATTTATTTTATTTATTTATTTATTTATTTATTTTTGCGAAATCTTCTAAAGAATTGTTTATCCAATTGACTTGAATCCATAAAACAACTCATGATAAAATATCTTTATTTTTCAAGAAAAGCCAAAATAAAAAAGGCATTTAAGGAATATTTTCTTTTGATTTCATTAGTCATCATAATTAAAATTCTATAAATACAATACTAATAATAAACTATATTTTTCTATCTGATGTCTATGAAAATCGGAAAATACGCATAATGTATAATGATTTTTTTTTTTTTTTTTTAAGCTATATGAATTTAAAAAATATCTGACCCCATGTATACTTTCTTGATTTTCTTAAGTCTGTTCTCAAATCTAAACTGTGTTCTTTCTGACACATTCTTCATTTCATTTTTATTCGCAAACGCATAAAATTACTAGGTACTTTTGCTCAAAAATTAGCTAATCGAATGGGTTTTCCCCCATTTTCAATAAAAAGGTAGGTGTTTCAGACAATTCTGCGAATTTGATATCTTTAACTGAATTTCCGGACGCGACAATGCGGAGAAGTGGAAAAACTACCATCATGATACAACAATAGCTAATAGCTCATGATGTAGTCCATTTATTGTAAATTGAAAAACCGTTCGATTACAGTTTTTTTTAAATACTCTTTTTATAAGAATCTACAGCAATATTCCTTAATTCTTTTAATTTCAAGATTTAAAATTAAATTTTTTGCTGTAATATTTTGTAATACAAATTTAAAGACTGAATTTAAATAATAACATTTATTGAGCTGCTTATTTAATTAAAATTATATTTTTAAAACTTTTAAACATTCTTTTTGGATTTCTTCATAAATTAAAAGTTTTTTATTGATTCGTTTGTTAGAGTTTTGTTCATTTTCTAGAAATATCATTCAACTTTTATCTTACAAATAACCTTACTAGTGCTGTTTTATTATTATTATTGTATTAACATTAATTTAACCTCATTCCTTTTGCTATTTTAACATATCCTTATTATTCAGCTGCGCAAAAATCGTATTTATAAAATAGTTAAAAAATAATCTTTAGTTATAGTAACAAATTTAGAGTTGGGGGCGGACTGGAAACCTTCATTCAGATGTAAACGAAAACGTTTATTATTACTATTGTTAATACTAGTATTGATTTTTATGTGCCTATTCCCATTCATACATTTGTTGAACAAATATTAAGAACGAAAAGAAATATTATTCTCATAATTCGATACTCACAATAAAAAAGAAATTGACATTTTTGTGTATTAAATGTGTAAATTGAAATTTTTATGTATTAAATACAAAATAAATATCTTATGGTTAAAAAATAGTAATTATTTTTTACATTAATAATCCGTATTAAATTATAATACTAAATTCATGAAAATGCAAAAGACCTTTAATCTGACGTATCTTCAGTAAGAAAAAGGGTTAAGAGACCTTCTCCCCTTTCCTTTATTTGTCTAATTTATCAGCGACCAACAAATTCTATCCGTCATGTCCTCATGTCAAAGTGAAAACTGAATTTTCAACCTGGCACCAACAAAGTTCCTTTCTTACCAGTGCTTCTTATCACCCCCCCCCCCTTTCCCGTCCCTCACACACACTAATCCAAGCAAAATACCTCTAAAAAATGATACGAACAAAGAAGAAACAGCAAAAAAAAAAACATGTTCCTTAAGTATGTTTCTCGATCTGCTCCTGTTCCTGCTCCATTCCACATTCCACTATCTGTTCCTTGCGTTTTTCCGCGGCTGCGCAATGATGAGAAACAGAAACGAGAAGTTTTTTTTTTCCAAAGATATGTTGCTTTTAAACTGCTCCTCGGATTTGGCATCTTTAATCAGGCGATTTTCCCCTTTTCTGGCATCTAGCATTTGATACTTTAATGACGTTTCTTATTGTTTGGAAAACTTTTGACATCATCAACCAATCGCAAGTGAGAGAAAAATGTGACAACGTTTGCTTTGGCGACAGATGGAATTTTAGTTCGAAAGGAACGGTTCTTTTTGGCGAAGAGAAACAGTTCCTTCGTTTTTTCTCTTGGAACTGTTCCTAGGAACCTGTTCCACGTTTCTCTACCCATCCCTAGTGCACTACCGACGGAGCCACTCCGGACGAATCTGGCGGACTAATACACCCGACCCAACTTAACCTTTAATGACCAGATGTATCAGCTAAGCAGAATAAATCGGAGGTTACTTATGGAACTGCAGTAAAGGCCGCATGCGTAATTTCGTAAATAAATCATAATAGTTGAAAATTTCCAAGTGGATGAACAATAAATTAATGTAATATAATTACGAATGCAGCGTTTACTGACGTTACATAAATAACATCCAATATATTTTGTTGATCTGATTCAGATAGCGGACTAGAGGCTGTGATCGTGAAAGGTTCAGTTGGGTGAATTAGTCCTCCAGATTCGGCCAGGATAGAGCATTCGCGGCTTCAGCCAATACATCCCAGGTCCGAATCCTGGCCAGGACATTTTTCACCCAGAATTATGATTTATTTACCAATTGAATAAATGTGTTAAAATTAATCTAATATTATTAAATCATTATCGATACACTATAGAAATAAGGCTCAGGATGGCGCCGTTAGAAATTATTGTCTCAGCTTTATCGCACAACACTAAATAAAAAAAGTGAAGTTTCAATTAGACTCCTCCCACAGTAGAAACGTGCAGCCTTTACTGGCTAATCCTCGAAAAATAAGATTCTTGAGGGTTCTTGAAATTAATTTTACATTTCCTATTTTTTCTTAACTATGAATTACAAAAATTCTTCATAATATTCTTAAAATAATAATAATAATAATAATACTTATAATATGATCTTTCTGTTGCTACCCATTTTTTTTTATGATATGACATCATAAGCTAGTAAATTTGAAATAAAATTTCTTTAAGGAAAAGAAAAGAGTGGTAGAAAGGGAGGATTATGTAAATGAAACCAAATATTTAAGATGTATGCTTTAATAGTGATACTAACTGTTACTAACAATGTTGATCTTTCATTAAAAGTTGCTTTTGAAAAAATGACGTAGAAACCATTTTCTAACAATACCAAGTTATGTTTCAACATATAGGGCATTTCTTAACACATTCACGACGGGGAACGAGAATCCTCGTTTTCATTCAAAAAACATCATTGACTAAGGGCGGGGCTTCTACCTTACAGAAAATGCATTTATATCATTTTGTCTACATTTTTTAGAATGTAAGACATTTTACATTGAATTCGTACATTCAAAGATATTTGGCGATGCATAAACTTTGGAAACCTATCTAGAACACCGATTTACAAAAGACTTTCAGAACACGGAGGAGTTTCTACTATTTTAAAATTCAGATTTGATTGAAATTGCCCGTCGGCATTGTGTTAACATAGTAGTAAAAAACTAAAAAGTAAGAATTAACAACATTTCCAGATGAAAAATTCCTCTTGAACTAGAAATGTCAAGTCTCCGGCTGTTTGCTGCACTCCAGTATGATCTCAGGAAAAATGTAGTGCTTTACCATCGAAAGAATATTCCTATTTTATAAAATAACATTTTCTCTATTAAAATACCGGTATACAAAAAGCCGGAGACTTGCAACTTTGAAATATGGTAAGAAAAGTTTAAATAAGAAATAGATAAAAACAAGTGAATATAGCAGTAAATTGTTTAAACTCACACCAGATTAATTTTTAAATTTTATTTTATATAATATAAATTAATGCTTAACACACCGTTCAACATCTTTTTTGCATCAATTCAAGTAATATCGTCTCTAACGACGATCACATCATTATATTATATAAGAAGTTGAATAAAGACCGGGCCAGGATTCGAGCCAGAAATGTATTGGCTGAAGCTACATGTGCACTACCGACGGAGCCGCTCCGGACGAATCTGGCGGACTAATATACCCGACCCAACTTAACCTTTAATGACCAGATGTATCAGCTAAGCAGAATAAATCGGAGGTTACTTATGGAACTGCAGTAAACGCCGCATGCGTGATTTCGTAAATAAATCATAATAGTTGAAAATTTCCAAGTGGATGAACAATAAATTAATGTAATATAATTACGAATGCAGCGTTTACTGACGTTACATAAATAACATCCAATATATTTTGTTGATCTGATTCAGATATCGGACTAGATGCTGTGATCGTGAAAGGTTCAGTTGGGTGAATTAGTCCTCCAGATTCGGCCAGGATAGAGCATTCGCGGCTTCAGCCAATACATCCCAGGTTCGAATCCTGGCCAGGAAATTTTTCACCCAGAATTATGATTTATTTACCAATTGAATAAATGTGTTAAAATTAATCTAATATTATTAAATCATTATCGATACACTATAGAAATTAGGCTGAGGATGGAGCCGTTAGAAATTATTGTCTGAGCTTTATCGCACAACACTAAATAAAAAAAGTGAAGTTTCAATTAGACTCCTCCCACAGTAGAAAAGTGCAGCCTTTACTGGCTAATCCTCGAAAAATAAGATTCTTGAGGGTTCTTGAAATTAAATTTACATTTCCTATTTCTTCTTAACTATGAATTACAAAAATTCTTCATAATATTCTTAAAATAATAATAATAATAATAATACTTATAATATGATCTTTCTGTTGCTACGCATTTTTTTTTTTATGATATGACATCATAAGCTAGTAAATTTGAAATAAAATTTCTTTAAGGAAAATAAAAGAGTGGTAGAAAGGAAGGATTATGTAAATGAAACCAAATATTTAAGATGTATGCTTTAATAGTGATACTAACTGGTACTAACAATGTTGATCTTTCATTAAAAGTTGCTTTTGAAAAAATGACGTAGAAACCATTTTCTAACAATACCAAGTTATGTTTCAACATATAGGGCATTTCTTAACACATTCACGACGGGGAACGAGAATCCTCGTTTTCATTCAAAAAACATCATTGACTAAGGGCGGGGCTTCTACCTTACAGAAAATGCATTTATATCATTTTGTCTACATTTTTTAGAATGTAAGACATTTTACATTGAATTCGTACATTCAAAGATATTTGGCGATGCATAAACTTTGGAAACCTATCTAGAACACCGATTTACAAAAGACTTTCAGAACACGGAGGAGTTTCTACTATTTTAAAATTCAGATTTGATTGAAATTGCCCGTCGGCATTGTGTTAACATAGTAGTGAAAAACTAAAAAGTAAGAATTAACAACATTCCGAGATGAAAAATTCCTCTTGAACTAGAAATGTCAAGTCTCCGGCTGTTTGCTGCACTCCAGTATTATCTCAGGGAAAATGTAGTGCTTTACCATCGAGAGAATATTCCTATTTTATAAAATAACATTTTCTCTATTAACCCTAGATCTACCGGGAATTTTATTCAAGTTTTAATAAAACGTTCTACACCAGAATTTTTATTTAAAACTATTTAACTTATTTATTTACCTTATTTTTGTCTGGTTTATATACTTAGTTTATTTTAAAAAAATTTCTGGTTTGAATGAATATTTTGTATGTACCTGTCGGGTCCAATGGACCCGTCTGGTAGACGGAGGGTTAAAATACCGGTATACAAAAAGCCGGAGACTTGCAACTTTGAAATATGGTAAGAAAAGTTTAAATAAAAAATAGATAAAAACAAGTGAATATAGCAGTAAATTTTATAAACTCACACCAGATTAATTTTTAAATTTTATTTTATATAATATAAATTAATGCTTAACAGACAATTCGACACCTTCCCTGCAACATTTCAAGTAATATCGTCTCTAACGACGATCATATGATAATCATTATAATATCCAAGAGACCGGGCCAGGATTCGAGCCAGAAATATATTGGCTGAAGCTACATGTGCAGTGCACCAAAGCGGTTCCAGGAAAAGCCAAAGATACTATATTCTGTAAAGATAGTCAGCTTCCGTAGGCGTAATGTAATCGCGTCGAATCAACTTGGTACCTCAATATGTAATGCGCGATAGGCAACATTACAGTGAAGCAGCGCAAACCAACCACGTGATTTTTAATTTTCTTTTTCCCCCGGTCCTTTTGCTTTCAGTTCAGCGTCCTTTTTTATTCTGTAATTCTAAATCGCGGACATAATTATTTTAAGTAGACACTATTTTCAAAACATCAGATATTTATATGTATACGCAATTTAAATATGAACGCTTAAATCGCTAAAATATTATTAAAAAAGACGGATTTATTATTTTTTATCAGCCAAATAATATGTATTATAAAACAATAATAAACTGTGAAAGCTTATTTTTTTTCTTTCTTTCGAAATGAGGGAAATTATCTTTCGTTTTTTAAAACAAGGCATTTGCAAATCTACATTTTATTAGTAGTAGATATTCTGAATATACTAATTTCACACATATTTAAAAGGAAGTTAAGTAATTTATATAAGTGATGTTTTGAAATGATTTCTAACATTATTCAAACTTTTAAACGGATTTTTTAAAAGTTATATATTTATAAAATACCATTAATAGTTCAAATTTTAGTGTTTTGTGTGAATTGCAATATTTTGCATGCAGAAGAAACATAATTCTTAAATTGCATTAAACTAATTATTAACAACTCAATTAAAAAATTATTACACCACTGTGAAATTTTTTTTTCTCTTTTATTGCAAGTGGAAATATAATCTTTTGCAATGTTTATATCTTTAAAAGATCAATTTCAAATATTTTAACTATATATTTTCCTGTAGGTATAAGAATGATTCATGAAAAGTAAAGCATATTTCACTTTTGAATTTCTGAAATGAATAACTTCACCTTTGTTATTGATCCTATTACTCCATTTTTGCACACCTTTAATTTTTTCCCTAATTTTAATTAAGTATAATTCAAAGGAATATATAAAGTGTTTGAAATGAAAATTAATAAAGCATAGAATAACCTTGGGATCAAACAAATTCCATTTTCTTTAAAAATAAGTAAATTATGCTCATAAAAATAAGACTGAAATACCCCACCCCCCTTTTTTTGTGTATACAAATAAATTTGTTAACACATTTAAACGAATTCAGGAAATCATAAATAATTATATTTTATTTATACATAATATCCCAAAACAATGAAAAATGGCAAGAGCATACAATAATATAATTTAAAATTAATAAAATTAATGCACATCGCAAACAAATATTTTCACATGTGACAAAAACTTCCTAGTACAAAGTAAGTACTGAACATACAATTTTCATTTTCAGGTTTCAGTAATACGCACAATTCGTATATGTTTACACTTTTTAAAAGTAATAATAATAATGACAATTAAAAGAAAGAGTTAGAAATGACACATTTTTTTTTTAATTTTAAAACTCGATTAAGTTAATAAATTAAAAATATTTTTTACTACTATTTTAAGCTGGTAAAATTCATATGACAAATTAGGATGATATGATGAACATGAAAATACCAAATTGTACAAGATTTTTTTCTTTTGATTTATATAGAAATTCTATGCCCTTATAACAAAATTAGTGTTAACAATGAGAAAAAAACTTTAATATATAAATTTATGTACATACACCAGTATTATTTAAGTTTTTACATTTGAGCTATTGATTTTGAAAGGGGTAAATCCATTTTATTTTATTGATATGTATTGAATAGTTTACATTTGAATAGGTTTAAAAATATTCATAAGCAGTCATACACTTATTTTATATATTTGTCATCTTATAATTTAATATGCAATAAGGGTTATCCGTGCCAAAACTTAAAATAATTAACTGTTTTAGGAAAAAGTTGAAAAAATATAAATATTCAATCATAAGTTAAATGCATATAATTATAAATTATGACAAATAAATGTTGAAAATGAAACACAGTTGTAGTACATAGATCTACTAAATTATGATTGATTTTGTTAATATTATGGTACATGAGAAATAATTCTTATTAGAAAAAAGAAGAAAGAAATATGAATTGATAAAAGGTTTAGTGTATTCAGAAACTGCCACATTTTTTCATACTCCATTAGTGGAAAATGGAATTTTAAATAATGTGAATATAGCTAAAAAAAATCGAAATTAAAATACATTATATTTTATAAAGATTTCATGTTACATTCCAAAATAAATTATGAAAAATTAATGTTAAAACAAATAATAATGAAAATCTGTATGTATTTCCATAATGTGAAAAGTACGATAAATTTCTAATTACACAAAAAAAGCGCATTGCCAACAACTACTTTGAGGTGTTGAATATTTATAATCTAATATTAAATTAATAAAATCCAGTTTTTAAATTGCACACAATTGAATAATGCCGTGTATCTTTGAAAGAAAGACATTTAATGTGACAAGTTCAGTATAGCATCATATAGATAAAAGTTACAAAATTTTTAAACAAGAAAGAAAATTTATACATCAAGCACAGATTATGAAACACTTCCCAACATATTCAGAATACTGTGAAAAACTTCCACATCAATTAAGGCGAAAGATTATGTCTAAGTAAAAAATTATGAAAAATGGTAAAACTTTTGACAACCCAATTTCAGATAATCAGAGTCAGAGCCAGAGTCAGATAATAAGTAGTCAGAGAAGTATCCGAATTACTTTTGTGCAGTCCTATATGTGATCTATTCATTTGTATATAAGTATATTTACTACATAGTATGGAATTAGATTTAGTTCAGTTAGAAAACATATAATACACCTGAAAATTCCCTTCAGCAATATCTGTCAATAAAAAAAAATGTACTTGAATTCTTTTGTGCAGCCCTTTATATGATCTATTAGAATGTGCACCACGCCGAGTAATATGTACAGCTATAGTAGTATTTAATGCTGTAAATATCAATTTCAATATGTTTGAAATAGTGTAACATCATTAATTACACTAAACATTTTTTATCGATACACCATAATGCAAAGGGATTCTTTTATATCCTCTATAAAAGAACTATAAATGCTATAAACTTTATTTCCAATACTGAACATGGAATGGCAAACCACAGTGACATATATTTTATTACATTAAATTTTAAAAAGTAAAATACATTTTCTAGATTATAAGAAGTTATGAATTAAACCGTAATTAAATATTAACAATTATAACAACATACAATACTATAACAACATATGAGGACATCAGAAGCCAAGGGGTACAAGTGACAAAATTTCGATTTGGAGTAAATTGAGTTTAAAGATAATGGACGTTAAAGTTGGACATCAATAATAATTGACTGAATTGAAATAGGAAACTGCTGCTTGTTTAACTGTGGTCTTTGAACTCTTATTTCAATAAATGTGAAAAAAAGTAGAATACATTTTTTTTTTCTTTTTTACATTTATAATTAATCAATGTTGATCATTATTCGGCAAAAGTGGTTGATCTCTAAAATGCAACACATAATTAGAAAATCACTTATATTTCTTTACCTGGAAAGAAAAAAGCATATTTCCAGGCCGTCTGTGCACTTGGTTAAATTTTGTCATTTATACCCCTTGGCTTCTGGGGTCCTCATATAATAATAATAAATGGTAAGTTCTATTATATAAAAAAATAAATCTATTATTAAAGCAATACAAACATAAACAAAATAATCACAGGAGCTCAAAAAAAAAATATATATACAAATTATTCAAATAATACTATAATAATAATAATAAATGGTAAATTATATAACAAGACGGTAAGCGTGATCTGCGACCACACAAAGTGTTTCGTTTAATATAACTTTCGAAACAACTTATTCTTTAATTAAATATAAATAAAAAAA
This sequence comes from Maratus speciosus, assembly GCA_963932465.1. Lineage (NCBI taxonomy): Eukaryota > Metazoa > Arthropoda > Arachnida > Araneae > Salticidae > Maratus > Maratus speciosus. The sequence goes on along the minus strand of OZ010787.1, from coordinate 520,866,750 downwards.
TATGAATACATTTTCCATTATTTTAATCGGGGTTGTTTTTTAGTTAATAACGTGCATTAAGAATTTTTCAAAATTATGATTTTTCGTGTGATCCCAGGTGTTCAGCTATAAGTATCCAAAATTTCAAGTCTCCAACTTATACAATTTCTGAGAACGAGCTCTGTGACGGATGTACACACAGATAGACAGTATAATTAGATGAATATGGAATCTACTTTAATTTCATAATTTTTTATAGTGATTGTGAACACCCATTTAAATATCGCACGACCCACCGCTGGCAGTGTTAGTGATTACAATATTAATAATAATCCTTTTACCAGTAGCAATACTAAGCAAATGGTAAGTATTAGGAATCAAACAAAATCAGAATGGAAAATAAAAAGTAATAAAAAAAAAATCAATCTTATCTTATATAATTTAATTAACATCTAATGATAAAAGATACCAAAACGTACAAAACTTGCATAAAAAATCAATAATAATTTATATATATACTTATAAATACATTATATAACATTCTATATGAAAATAAATTTTAAACAAATTCTTCCAGCTAAAACAATAGCGATAAAGCGATGGTACTTCTGCAAAAAATACTTGTCTTTTAACAAAAAACTGTCAAACCAGCAGATACGAAGAACGCGGGAAACAGTGGGACGTTTTGTTTGTTTGTTTGGAACAACGAGGAGGAAAGGAAGGGTGACAGTTGACAGAATGAGTTACGGACATTATTGGGGGGGGGGGGGGCGGTCAGAGATACTATACTCCTCCATATTCTTTGGCCCGGTAGCTCGCGGCTGCTCTCAGCCTGTAACGTTTGTTTTCCCACCAAGCTTATTGAGGTCTCAACTTTTTATCTGTTGGCTGAAGTCGGATTTCTTTCTCTCTACATTCTTTGGAAAAGCGACGACATCTCTATGGTACGACGCGCGCGCATTTCTTGACTTTGAAAATAGGACAATCGTAGTTTACAGCACACTAACTAGGAGCGCTGCAATCGTCTCCACCTGCGAAGAACCTGCGCGCGCATCTCACACACTTGACAGTTGACGACACTTTTTGATTATCAATATGGAGGATTTCCGTTGGAGTCTTACTACGTGCATTACTGGATTTTTTTTTTCTTTTTAACAAATTTTATATTAAACGGCACTTTTCAGAGCCGTTTTATTTCACTTTTAGTGATACTTTTTCTTCAATCTGGAGTAAAATGCATCCTGCATCGCCGTTATTCCGATTGCAAGAACACCACAAATATCGAAGGAGTTCATTTCTAAAGAAGAAGAAAGGTTAGTAATAAATTGTTTTATGATTATTTCTTTTTCGTCATGTATAAATTTGTTAAGTTAGACATTAATTAGTTGCAGGAATGAAAGCTCTCAGCTTATTTTTAATGTCTTATTGTCTGTTTCTAAGATTATAGTATACAAAAATAATAATAAGCATGAAACATTTTTTACGATAAAGTGACAATTTAATTGTTAACTGTGTTCACTCTTTTTTCTAATAGTGTTAGTAATAAATAGAAATGTATATATATATTTTTTTTTCAAATACAAAGTCAAGAAAAAGTGAAAAAAGAACAGTTTACAAAAAATTTGTTGAAAAAGCAATAAACTAAAATGCATTGATGTTTTATTGTAATCTGTGCTCATAACAGGGTTGCAAAAAAGCCGGCCAAAATTAAAAACAGCCACGCTGGTGGTTTTTATTGGTTTTAACCGGCTTTTCTTGGCCAAAATTGGCTTTTATACAGTGAAACATCTTAATTATAGACTACACATTTTAAAATGTTTTAATTAGTTTTAATGATATTTAGTTGATTTAGAATCAATAAGTAACCCAATTTCTCAATAATGAAGGCATAATACTGAAAAAAAAAACTTAAATGGATCTTCTAGTGATTTGAAGTGAGAATTGGAAATATGTCAGCTAAATTTTAAAAGAGCCATCCCAACTGCTTTATCTGGTTTACACTGACCTTTAACCCCCCCCCCCCTTTCTTCATTTTTACTGCTTTATAAAATTAGAGGACAATGATTGCTAAGTTACATGTTTTATTACTTAAATAATTTTAAGAGCTATTAATATACAAGTCTTATTTTATTTCTCATTAAAAAAATACAATTTCTCACTATTAAAAACAATATTATGAACAGCATATGCATGAATATGCACTCTTTTAAATAGCAACAAACTTTTCAAAATTTTATTTCAATTTTACTTACAGAATGTATTTTATTTATTTTGCACAATTGCTAGATTTATTTTTATACACTTATGTACCAAACTCTCCTTAAATATTATAACCTTTTCTCTTTTTGCGATTATAACGTAATCTCTCCATATGGACCTATATGTTGGTGTATGTAATGTAGACTTTTAAAATACCAATTTAAAGTCTAACTTATATTATTTTCAAAGTTTATAATTATTTTTTTAGATATATTGCCTTCACTGTTTGTTGCATTCTAGCGGTCAAGACTTATTTATTTGACAAAATTTAATAGAAATTTATATTCTTTTAGTAGAAAATATTTATAAGTGTATAAAAAAATAATTAATCTAAATTTAATATGAATTAGCTGAAAACCAACTTTTAATAATAAAAACCGGCATTTTTTAAGTGGTTAAAAACAAAAAAACCTGCCGGCTTTTTTTGGGCAGGCTAAAAGCCGACAACCCTGATTTACATGTACTAAAATTTCCTCAAATGTTATATCCTTTCTAATTTCTCTTTCAACATTGTTCATTCTACGATTTTACTGTCTGTATGGACATACCTGGAATAAGTTACATAACAGCTTAGTACTTAGTAGCAGAAAAACTTTTTACATGTATCATTTTTATAAGTTAGAATATAAATTGCTTATTACTGGGTGTTCTCAAGTATTATATAAGGTAATTTCAGTTATTAAATACATATATGCTATTTAGTTTTAATCAATTTTCAAAGTAAATATCAGTGTGTAAGAATATTTCCATTTTGATGTGTGACATTTTCTTATACTTTCATATAATCTTTAGAATGTGTGGTATGTGTAGAGCTATAATAAAGAATTCCAAACCAATACTGATTTAATGTATTCTTCTGAATATTTATATATATATATTTTTTTTTCTGACACAATGTCTTCACAGTTGCATTCTAGCAGTTATAAGGACTTATTTATTTGACAAAATTTAATAGAAATTTATATTTTTTTAGTAGAAAATATTTATAAGTGTATTAAAAATAAATTAATCCAAATTTTATATGAATTATCTATAAACCACCTTTTTAAAAAATAAAAGCCGCCTTTTTTCAATTAAAGCCGGCTTTTCTTAAGGGGTTAAAACCAAAAAAAAGCCGGCCGGCTTTTTTGGCCTGGCTACAGGCCTGCAACCCTGGCTCATAATGCAAAATTATTTTTTAATTAATAGTTGCAATTATTATTTTCCTGTTTTTATAATGTTATATTAATCCAGGGTTATTAAATTTCAAACTTATTTCAATTATGAAATTTCAAACTTATTAAAATGTTTAGTGTCATGTGTCATTTTAATCAGAAAACATTCAACTATTCAGCTACAGACAGTATTAAGTGATATGACCTCTAAAATTAAAAATATCCGCCAATAATGTATGTTGTTGTCAATAATGATTGAAAGCACCTAATACACACTTATTTGCTTAAACAATCCGATGAACTTTTTATTAGCTACATGTTTTATAGTTATATTAATTGTAACCTTTGGACTGTTTTCTTAGATTCTATAAGACATTTTTAATGTGAGTGATATATATTTTTTTTAATTTAAAGATTTTATTTAACTAAGTTTCAGATGTCATTCCATTACCAAAAACTACTAAAAAGTATTCTTACTAATTGGCTGTTTGCATTAGACACTAGATATTTTTCCTTCAAAGCCAGTTTTGAGTGTAAATTGAAGAAAAAACACCACAACATACAAGTTAAATAATTTCATCCTTAAAACATGGAAACAGAATGACAAAAATAATGGTAACGGAATGACAAAATATGGTAACAGAATGACAAGTCAACAAACAATATGCACAGATAGTCAAAATAATAATTATTAAAATATATGGCATCAGGGTAGATGTGCCAGTAATGGACAATCCTTGATGTTTTTTATTCATAAAAAAATAACTAATAAATATTTAGCTTTAATTATTTTTTTTATAATTCCCCCTTGTATGTTTTATAAAACTGGGTTATTGTTGACACTTTTAATCAAACCAATCAGGAAGCAGAAAATAATGTTTCAAAGTTTCGCTGTTTTTCTGTGAAAATCTTAATGAAGAGGGTAAGAGTTGGCTTTGTTTAATTTATATATTATTTATTTTCTTGCAAAATGTGATTTTTGTTTGAGTAGCAATAGAAAACTTAGAATATTATATACCAATGGCCATTTACAAAATTTCATTTATTTTTAAGATTTTAAGAGGGGTGTCCAGTACTAGGATAGTTAATTAGTCATTTTCCAGTAATGGACATTCCATGTAGACATTGGTAAGAATGCAATTTTTGTAATGTTTATAGTGCATAAAATATTTTGGCTTAACTGCAAACCTAAATAATGAAATTTAATTTTTAAATTATACTTACCAAATTGTAATAACACCAAAACTTTTATAAATAGCTTCTTTTAAGTTATTTTATGAGATTTTATGAAATTTCAATATTTTTTTTTATTTTATATTATTTTTTTTTATGTAGTACACATACCTTGCATATTTTATAATCTGGCAATCAAACCAGCCAGGAAGCAAAAAATATTGTTTAAGAGCACAGTCAGAGAAATTCGTCATTCGATTTTTTTTTTTTTTTTTTTTTGCCAATTTTGTGTCATTATTTTCTGCTTCATGATTTGTTTTATTGATTGCTAGATTATAAAATATCCAAGTCAAGAGTTATAAAAAAAAATTAATTTGATTAAAATATTGAAAATTTTATTAACCCCACACAGTTAATGAAAGCAGCTGATTGTATTGTAGATGCATACTTCATTTAAATGAAGTATTTTCTAAACTAAATTATTTTTTTGTAATAATAATGTTTATCCTCTCTCTTTTCAGATACAAAGCATGGGTTAAAGCTTATAAAAAATGAAAAGCTCATTGGTGTCCCTGCTTCTGAACTTTATAAAAGAGCGCATCTTTGCTTGGATCACTTCGAGGACTGGTGCTTTATGAACATTACTAAAAAAAAATCCTTAAAGGGAAGATACATTAGTGAACTAGACAATACTGATTTCAATTGTTTTACTAAATTATATGATGACAAGTGGGACGATAAGAAGGTTTCTGCACTTTCCATAAGTGCAGCAATGCACTTTGTCATATCATACAATGGATGGATTAAGTCACCGTCAGCATTATCATCTCAGTATTCCTTAAAGTGCAGAAACATGGTATGCTGCAATATTGGTTTTGAGCTGTCCACTAGTAAACTCTGGCACTCCTGCAGTTTAAGTGCATTCATTACTCTTTTGTATATGTATCCGCTTAAAAAGGCAATAAAATTTTGCGGTAAAAAGTTGGTGCTGTGAAAACTTTTTTCTTGACGAGTTGCATCATCATCACAATTAAACAAATCAATGATAAGACGATTATCAAAATCATCTTCATTTTGATTTTCTTCGTCCTCTGACTTCTGCACTTTGAGATGCAGAAGACAAAGGATAAAACATAAATTTGTCTTTATCAGGCTCGAAGTTGGAAAATTTATTATTTGATGAAAGAGAATTCACCGATACAAGCTTGAAAGCAGTGGCAAAATCATATGTGGAGGGGTTTGTTCTATTGCCTCTTCTTGGTTGCACCGTTTTGTCATATAAAAGTCTCTGATTGCCAGCATTTCTTCAGAAAGTTGTATCATCCCATTTATAGTTTGTAACCAACATTTTTTATTGAGAGGTCCTGGATTTTGTCCAGGTTTCAGAAATTTCCAGTAATCTATGAATTCTAGCATTTGCTTCCAAAAATTTAGATGAACAGATCCTTCTTTTACTGCCTGCAGCAACACTGTGGCTAAAGAGCTGTGCAGACAGACTTACCTTCATGGAATCGTGTTTAATTGAATTAATAATATGTGCCTCAGTTATCCTGGGTGCACATCTTAGAAGTAATTTTTGGTCTTCAGCAAAAAATCCCTATGCTGAAAATGAATTAGACCCTGATTTGTTTGAAGATCGTACTTCATTAAGTTCCTTCTTAAGTTTTTTAAAAGGTGAGGTGGGTCAAACATTCAAAACACTTTATGTACATTAAATTCAAAATTGTGATTTGATGCATCTGCTCCAAGCATAGTGAAAATTTTTGTATTGTTTCTACCTTGATCATATATAAAAACTTTTATGATAGCACCTGCATGATAGAACTCCAAAAGCGCTTTCATGACTATGCCTTGCAACTTTTCAGCATTCATAATGTAACTTGAAAAATAAAAACTAACGGGAAGTTTTTTCCTACCTGTCAAAGTTCTTAGCATGATTTGCAACATTGTTAGTGCGCAAACCTACTGAAAAGTTTTCAAAACCAACATTAGACATTTCGTCAAAAATCAAAGTAAATAACCAGAATAGGTGTATTCGTGCTTGGGACTTTAGTAGAACAGACCATCCCAGAAACTGTACTTGATACTTGAGAACGTATTGAATTAACATCTGTTGACCAGTGTAACATGTTTACTTTTCAATTACTTTAATAAAAATTGCTTTTTTTTTTAATTGATATATTTTCTTCCTGCAAGACTTACCTATGTATTCATTTTTAGGTCTTTATGTTTTATTGTCAGATTTATTGTTATTTGGAGATTTTTCATTTCCATTAAATGTTTTGTCTGCGTTAGACAGATTTCCGACTTGTACAGAGGGACAGAATTTTCTGTAATTAACATATTAAGGGTGTATTAGAAAATTAAATAAATCTATTGGTAAATACATGCCCAGTAGCAGAAACAGTGCAGCACAGCATATTCTTTTATACCTTGCAGATCGATCTAACGACTTAAAAAAAATTCTGGTTTAAGAAAAATTGCTAAAATGTAAGTTTTGTTTCTAGATTTATTTTACTTGAGGTAGGTGTTCCTGATTTTTTTATAGCTTTTTTTTACAATGATTTCATATGCATGTATACATAATAAAAATTTCTCATATTTTCCTTGAGCTCAGTTATTTATTTGAGCATATTTTTGGATTGCTTTGTTGTCCATCTCTCTGACATAATGGAGCGGAATCCTCAAGGTACGAGTTTTACATGTATGTGTCCTGTTTTTCTTTGCCTACAAGATATGAAATAACAGCAAAATAGTAAAATTAACTTCAATATTTCTTTCTTTATATGAAATTTTTACAATTTCCACTAAATATTATATGCAGACATGCAAATAAAATGGCAATCTATGGGAAAAAAAATGTAATCTTGTATGGACTATTTATGTTTTATATTGCATTATTATATGACTTTTTTACGTATAAATTAAATAAATTGCATTTCAATGTCATTGAATGCAATCTAGTTAAAGTATGTTATAAAAGCTTACTATGCATGTTCAGAATTGAAAGTGAAGTGTGTAACCTTTATAATATGTTAAGCCTGTTCTCAAATCCAAAGAGTCAACTTTGACATAAGTTTTAATTAATTTTTGTTCGGAAATGCAGGATACTGGAAGGTGTTGTTATTCAGAAACTATGTAACTGAGCTGTTTTTTCCGTTTTCTTGTAAATGCAATAGATCTTTCAGAAAATACTGTCAAAGTTGGCATTTTGAACTGAACTTCTGCGAGAAAAAAGAAAATCCAGTCAGTAAGGGGGAGAAAAATGCCGTGTCACGTGATCAAAATCGCTTATACCTCAATAGGTAATTGATGGATCAAAAAATGGAAAAACCAGTTCGATTCCAAATCGCTTCCATGGCCAGGCTTTCCAATTTTATATCTTTCCGTTAAAAAATGAATTTGTAAATGTGTCAAAACGTTTTGCGCTTGTTGAGCAGAGCAGTTAAGAACAGCCTTAAGAGATACTGAATAGAATTGCCGGCAATACATTATAAAGTGCTATTTTTTTAAGGAATTTTATAAAATAATCCCATTAAAATAACTCCATTTTTCAAATTTTCCATTTAATGAAACCTGTCATTCCGGGTCAATTTTTAAATAAAAAATGCATATCAATTTGGAAACAAAATACAGTATCCAGATCCTGTTTTTCACATGAATTTAGGACTTATGACATTGGATTCAATCAGATCAACAGAACTTTTATAATAAAGCACACATACTACAATATATATTAAAACACACATAAGTTAAATGAACCCTTAAAACAGAACTTTTGTTTTCAGAGTCTACGTGTTTTAAGGCTGTTCTCAACTGCTCTGCTCAACAAGCGCCAAACGTTTTGACACATTTACAAATTCATTTTTTAATGGAAAGATATAAAATTGGAAAGCCTGTCCATGAAAGCGATTTATAATCGAACTGTGTTTTCCATTTTTTGATCAATCAATCACCTATTGAGTTATAAGCAATTTTGATCAGGTGACAAACACATTTTTCATCCTTTCTTGACTGTCTTTTCTCCTTTCGTGCAAAAATTCGGTTCAAAACTTTCACTTTGACACTATTTTCTGAAAAATCTATTGCGTTTGCAAAAAAATGGAAAAAACAGCTCGATTACATAGTTTTTGAACAACTGCTAGTTTCATGCATTTCCGAATAAAAATAAATTAAAACGTATGTCATAAAGTTGCCCTTTTACATTTGAGAACAGCCTTAAATGAAGAAAAAAAGAAAAGGCAGTGAAATATTCAAGTTGTTGTTTTCCTTTTTTCACTTTAACTGCAAGTAACTACAACAAATAATGCTACATTATCAGTTGTAACTGGCATTTTACTTCAGTCATTCAATTTGTAATGTTTAAGGAAAAAAATAAATGTTGTCATGTTTAAAAAAAGGATTTTAATTATATTAAATGTTCCTAGCTAAACTTTTTAAAATTCTACCACAATATTATCTTTTTTTTTTTTTTTTTTTTTTTCATTTTAGAATGCACTTGAAAAAAAATCGCCTTTTTTAAAAATCCTTTAAAACAACTGAAAAGTTATTTTATTGTTTATATTTAAAATGTAAAGGTACTATTAATCTAAAAAGTAGTCACTTTCAAATGTGATTTTTTTAAATACCAAATAAAGAAATAAATAATCAAAAATACATGAGTAAATATGGGGCAATTTAATATAAAATAGTGCTGACATTAAATTAAAAAAGAAAAAAGTAAAGTTCATTTTTTTAATAAATGATAATGTAATAAAATTAATTTGTTTTCATTAATTCTAGAAAAGGGCTTCAAACAGAAAGCAAAAGCACCATCGCTTCTGTATGTTACTAACACAGATAATCAATAACAATTCAATTCTCTTTGAAATTGATTTTTAAACAATGTAAGAAACTTGGGTTACATTCTTGTTTATCACAGTAATATTTCCCCTTTTTTCAATTTGTGAAAAACAAAGCAAAACAAATATGCTAATTAATAAAAAGAAATCTCATGTTTTTCTTTTGGTTATTAATTATGACATTAGCAGAAATGGTAATTCTTGGAAAAGCATTGTGTGTGGGGAGGGGGGGGGGGTGTATAAGTTTTTAACAGAATTACTTTCATCACAATGCTCTCCTTTTTTTTTTTTTTTTTTTTTTTTTTTGAACTTGTATTTAAACTTTAATTTCATGATATCTGAAGATGCAAATTTTTGTGATAATGTCTTTTTCTGTTTTATTAAAATGAGTGGCAAATCCATTTTAAGATTTTAAGTGACTTTCCATTCATGCAAAACCCTATTTTAAAAAGAAATTCTACTAATTCAGACTCATAGGTGAGTTTAAATGTAGATCAGTGGAACAAAATGTCAGTAAAAAAGCCATCATGATCCAATTACTGTAAATATTTTTAGTTTTATGAATGAAAATATACTTATGAAGTTTTGTAATCATGAAAGCATTTCATGGTTTTGTGTTTTGAGATAAGCATGATTTCATTTTCATCAGCAAAATCACTTTTATTTCTTGATATTCAGTACTAATCTCAGTAATAACAGAATTAAAAATACATATATTTAAAATTATTTCAGTAGACTTTATTTGTAACGTTTAAGTGAAATTATGTATTATCTTTTTCATATATAATTTACTAATAGAAGCATTCTGCCTTTCTGGGATTGCAGCTCTTTGCAGGAATAGGAATGAAAAATATTTAGGCTCTTTGATCTTAATCCTTCCAGTGGTCGATCCAGGCAAAATTTGGGCCTATTTAGGGCCCTTTCACAAAAATCTATTTAATAAAATAGGGTTCATAGATCCATTCACTAAAATAAATTTAATAAAATGAGCCACTTCACAAAATTCCTTTAATAAAATAAATTCCCTACATACCATTCTTTTTCATAAAAACTGTTTTAAAATGTATAATTTGTAAATAAAACCAGGTCACGAAAAACAAACTTTAGCAAGTGAAGAAGTTTTTGTTAATAAATTCTTGGTTCGAATTTGAATCACTGGATTTCAACTTTCATCATAAAATGGGCCCCAAGAATAAAAACCTGCATCGACCCCTGCCTTCACTACACCACGTGCCATATCTGGCACATACCCCAAAGCATTATAAATTTCATTATGTGCCATGAAGTTGGCTAATATCTCTGTAACTGATCAAGGACAATCCAAAGAATGGAATAACACTTATTTTGTCCATGTCAGATGGCTGCATTATACAAAAAATTAGAATTTGTTCTTCGGGAAAAAAAAAATTGTTTAAGCTATTACGGTAAGATTTACTTTCATTATTTTTACTGAATATTTAAAAATATTAATATAATAAAAGTTGCAGAGTGTTAAGCAGATAAAATTAATTAATTTAAGCTGATTTAGTTGTGAAATATAGCAATGCAATATTTTACAACTCTAAATGTGTATAAATGACACACCATAAAATATCAAATTTTGAAATTAAATTTTTTTTTTACTATTTTTCCCATTATTAGACAGATATATAGATTAAAAAGAAAAGAAAAAAAAACAGAAAAATTCGTGCAGTGAAGGGTTAAGGGTTTGCTGATGCAGAGACGCTCACAAGCTAATGTTAAGTCTTTGGCTGGTTCTTTTTGAATTTCAATACTTTAGACGACATTTTTAGCATTAAAACCTGTTTCCAAAGTGAAACTACCTTTATTAAATTCATCTGGAATCAAAATCGAAATAATGCCTTATCTTAAATCAGTCTGAGCTATCCTGCGAGGAAAAGAAACATCCCATAGGTTTAACATTAGGTTTATAACAAGTTTTTCAACATTTATACGCACACGCATATATATTATATGAATCACAATTTTCATGTGTTCATAAACACTGTTCAGAATGCTATTTAATTTAAACTGTACTTTTATTTTTTGTATAAAATAAAAGCTGAAAATTTCATTTATTCCATTTAAAATTTTTTTAAACGTAAAAAAAAAAAAAAAAAAATCTTATTTTTTTAAATGCTTTTCTGTAATAAAACGTGTTTTATGTGCCTTTATAAAACAAGAACCTCATATACTTGCAGTAAGGAATTTAACTTTTAATGAAAAGTAGCTGTTGACATTTTCATTTATTTCATGGCAGTATAAAAGTAACGACAATAAGATTTCAGTTCTTTCAGTAAGCAAACTTATGGTGTGGAAATATTAAAATTTTTGATAAAAGTAATCAGATTATTTATTTCTTTTAATCTGATTTATTTTCTGTTTACTTCTTATAATTTATGGATACAAGTGCATCTTATTATTTATGGAAAATACGAATGTTTTTATGAAAAAAATTACTTGTTATCAATAGTAATCCCAGATATTAAATATCCCATTGAAACAAATTGTCGAACGCATTAAATAATATATATATCCACTGTTCCAGAAATAGATCTCTTTTAAAACATTCGTATTCTTCACGCCATTATAAATTATAAGCAGTAAACAGAAAATATTAAAAACTGAAACAAATACATAATGAGATTAGTCTGAGTTTAATCACAGCAGTTAAACTCCAATTGGCGTTACCGTTGTACTGCCGCGAAATAAATAAAAGCCCGTGAAAGCAAAACCAAAAGCTCCGTGGAGTGCCCCGCCCACTACCGAACAATTTAGTTTACAGCACGGCCACCAGTCAGCGCTGTTGCGCTACTTTGCGGCGTCATTTAACATGGGAGTGTCTTCGCTTTCCTATATAACCGCTTTGCAGTGCACTACCGACGGAGAGACTCCGGACGAATCTGGCGGACTAATACACCCGACCCAACTTAACCTTTAATGACCAGATGTATCAGCTAAGCAGAATAAATCGGAGGTTACTTATAGAACTGCAGTAAACGCCGCATGCGTAATTTCGAAAATAAATCATAATAGTTGAAAATTTCCAAGTGGATGAACAATAAATTAATGTAATATACTTACGAATGCAGCGTTTACTGACGTTACATAAATAACATCCAATATATTTTGTTGATCTGATTCAGATATCGGACTAGATGCTGTGATCGTGAAAGGTTCAGTTGGGTGAATTAGTCCTCCAGATTCGGCCAGGATAGAGCATTCGCGGCTTCAGCCAATACATCCCAGGTTCGAATCCTGGCCAGGACATTTTTCACCCAGAATTATGATTTATTTACCAATTGAATAAATGTGTTAAAATTAATCTAATATTATTAAATCATTATCGATACACTATAGAAATAACGCTGAGGATGGAGCCGTTAGAAATTATTGTCTGAGCTTTATCGCACAACACTAAATAAAAAAAGTGAAGTTTCAATTAGACTCCTCCCACAGTAGAAACGTGCAGCCTTTACTGGCTAATCCTCGAAAAATAAGATTCTTGAGGGTTCTTGAAATTAATTTTACATTTCCTATTTCTTCTTAACTATGAATTACAAAAATTCTTCATAATATTTTTAAAATAATAATAATAATGATAATACTTATAATATGATCTTTCTGTTGCTACCCATTTTTTTTTATGATATGACATCATAAGCTAGTAAATTTGAAATAAAATTTCTTTAAGGAAAAGAAAAGAGTGGTAGAAAGGGAGGATTATGTAAATGAAACCAAATATTTAAGATGTATGCTTTAATAGTGATACTAACTGTTACTAACAATGTTGATCTTTCATTAAAAGTTGCTTTTGAAAAAATGGCGTAGAAACCATTTTCTAACAATACCAAGTTATGTTTCAACATATAGGGCATTTCTTAACACATTCACGACGGAGAACGAGAATCCTCGTTTTCATTCAAAAAACATCATTGATTAAGTGCGGGGCTTCTACCTTACAGAAAATGCATTTATATCATTTTGTCTACATTTTTTAGAATGTAAGACATTTTACAATGAATTCGTACATTCAAAGATATTTGGCGATGCATAAACTTTGGAAACCTATCTAGAACACCGATTTACAAAAGACTTTCAGAACACGGAGGATTTTCTACTGTTTTAAAATTCAGATTTGATTGAAATTGCCCGTCGGCATTGTGTTAACATAGTAGTAAAAAACTAAAAAATAAGAATTAACAACATTCCGAGATGAAAAATTCCTCTTGAACTAGAAATGTCAAGTCTCCGGCTGTTTGCTGCACTCCAGTATTATCTCAGGGAAAATGTAGTGCTTTACCATCGAGAGAATATTCCTATTTTATAAAATAACATTTTCTCTATTAAAATACCGATATACAAAAAGCCGGAGACTTGCAACTTTGAAATATGGTAAGAAAAGTTTAAATAAGAAATAAATAAAAACAAGTGAATATAGCAGTAAATTGTTTAAACTCACACCAGATTAATTTTTAAATTTTATTTTATATAATATAAATTAATGCTTAACACACAATTCAACACCTTCTCTACAACAATTCAAGTAATATCGTCTCTAACGACGATTACATTTTGGGGTTTAAAAAAGAAGTTAATGTGTAATGTCTAAAAAGTTATAATTTAATATTTAAAAATGTTATTCTGGATATTGGAAAAATATATCACTCAATGTCAAATAATGATATTCAGCAATGACAGAAAAAGATATCGCTTAATGTCACAAATTGATATTCAGAGATGTTGAGAAATATTGGCCAACATTGCAAAATATCAAAAAATAATATTTGTGGATATCTTTTTAGGGGGGGTCATTTAATGTTGGCCAATATTACATTTTAATATCGGCCAATATCTAATTTTGATATTGGCCGATATCTTTGTGCTACCTGGGATATACATTTTTTTATGTTCGTGTGATCAGCTGACGTAGTTATCACCACTATATAATTAGCTGACTTTTTTTTCTGCAAGATATTGGGTTAACTATCATTTAAAAAATTTTCAGTCGGGAGGAAATGACTAAATATTTTTTACGTGCGTGGGAGGCTACCGCTGCTCAACCCACCCACGGAACCGCAGATGACGTTCACGGAGCTTGATGATACAACACTATGAAGCATTTTACAAGTTATCGGCCGAGAGTAAATAATTGATGAAATTTGTACCTAGCTCGCGGACTATTACGTGTCCAACGTTTCTTGGGGTTTCCTTTACCTGTGATTTATTAGAAAGCAGGACATTTCGGTCCCGCCGTTTCGGCCCTGGCGTTTCGGTCCCGCCATTTTGATCTCTCTGGCATTTCGGTCCCTTGACATTTCGGTACATTGCAGTTGTTGTTGGAAGCAGTTATATTGTTAAATAAAAAAATTCTTGAAAATTAAATTTTTTTATTAAATGTTGTTTATTATTAACAATTCAAAATTATTTCAATTATTAATTGCTTATGTAGCTAATTTATCAATTACTTGTTTAAAAACTATTACATGAACTATATAACAGTTCTTACAGGGTAAATCCAAATATATTTTTTAAAATTTCGGTTACTATATTGTTATTAACTTCATCAGGATGTTTAAAAGTGATAAGGATTCTGGGAATAAATATGTTATTTATTTATTTATTAGTTAGTTTATAACATTTTTCTTTCTCCTTAAATATAATTAATTAATAATTTTTGTGAATTGTAAATTATATAAATATGCTTAAAAAAAATAAATCTACATCTACATCTGGACACCCTATATCACCCAACACTGTTAAAAATTATTTTTACTTATTTGTACAGTGTTGCAGCATTATTATTATTATTATTATTATTATTATTAATTAATAACTTCTTAGACTTTACGTTTTTCCAAAAAGTATCCCTTTTTTGAGAATAATAGGTCAAAATTTTGAATAAAAACTTTAATAGTTGAATAGGTGCTATTAATTAATTAATAAAATTGTTAATAAATTTAGTTTTAAAATTAAATTAATATTTTATTAAATGTATTTTTAAATTTAATGTATTCTATTTTTTTTAATTAACAACATTATTAATATAAATTACAAATTTTTACTTTCAAATAAACTCAATACGTAATATATTATATATTCAGTTTATCTTTATATTTCATAGTAGCTATAAACGGAAAATTATCCTTCACCTATTTATTTATTTTATATTTAAAGTTACTGAAATTTAAAACTATTGATATAGTTAAAACTAGAACTAAAATAAAATTTTATTAAGCTTATTATCTGGGAAAGAGGGAGGAAAAAGGTAATTAAAAAAATAAAAACGACAAATACAAAAAACTTAGTATTGTCAGTTAAAAAATGAAAATAAAATTAATTAAAATATTACTAACATTATTACATAAAATTAAAAATAATCATTTTATTAAAAAGAAATAGGCCCAGTTTCAATAAAATTTGCTCACAAAAATCTACTTCAAGCAGTGGGAAGACTGTTAGAAAAAATGCAAACAACGATTATATATATAAAAAGGAGGGAGGGGATCTAAAAAGTTTTCCGAAAACAAAATATCTTTCATGTCATGCCTAGTAAGCAAATCGCTATTGCTTTCCCAATCTATATTATAAAGGACGAACGTTGTCCGTGCGTAACGCGGACGTCATTTTGATGGCAACTGCAGACGATTAAATTTCGCTTTTCGTACAATTTTTTAATATGTTTAGACTTCTAAACATCGGGCATTTTTAATTTTTACACCATCGAATATAGTAAAAAAGTACAGTTACAAATGCAATTTGTTTCAAAACTGCATCGCAGATTGTTTGAAAACTGTATTGCAATTTACTCTTATTTTACAGTTTTTAAAATAAGTTTTAATTATGATTTTTTTTTTTTTTTTTTTTAAAGCTAACTCTATCGCTTGCAGACGATTATGAAACAATCCGTTTGTACTGAAGTTAATAGTTCAGCATTTGTTTCCGCCTGATATTCTGTAACGATTCCAAAACTTCACCAATAAAACAAAATGATTTAAATAAAGCAGAAATTGCACAGACATGTAATTGAACTACGCGCTTAAATAACTGAAATGATCGAATTAAAAAGGACTTCTGCAAGTAAAGAAATCTTCGATGATTTCTTCGGTTATCAACTCATACGAAAGTAGTGCTTTTAATAAAATTTAAAACTTTATTTGATTAAACTCTAATTGATACTTTTCGAATAAAAATGAATTTTAGTATTGTTCGTTGCCAATCTAATATATATATATACATCATCATCAACACCAACCGTTTTCATTCCACTGCTGGATGTAGGTCTCCCCCAGATTTTCCCAATGTTTCCTGTCTAGTTCTTTAGTCATCCAATTAACACCGGTCACTTTTCTGATTTCATCATTCCATCTTACTTGAGGTCGTTTTCTTGTACGTTTTACATTTCTGGGATACCACTGTTGGGTGTTTGTGCTCCATCTTTTGTCTTGTCTTCTTGCAATATGCCTAGACCATTTCCCTTTTAGCCGTTTAATTCTTTCAATGATGTCAAAAACTTTCGCCTGACTTCTTATCCAGGTTATTCTCTTTCTGTCTCTTCTAGTTATACTTAGCATACATCTTTCCATATTTCTTTGGGTTGTTTGTAATCTTTGTACCATCTATTTTGTAAGCTTCCCTGTTTCTGCTCCGTAAGTAAGTACAGGCAAACACACATTGGTTAAACAGCTTTCTCTTCAAACAAAGAGGCATGTTACTCTTCATAATAATATCGTTCTTCCCAAAAGCATTCCATCTATTTTTAGCTCACAGGCTATCAAAGCCTGAGAGCTAATGTGCCCGCCGGTTCTGTATGTATGTATGTATGTACGTACGTATGTATGTACGTACGTATGTATGTACGTAACGGGATAACTCTTGATAGAAACATCCGATTTGCTTCACATTTTTTTTCTAGGTTCATTTTGATAAGGCGCTTCCCTGATTAGTTTTTGGGGTTCATTGGTTAAGTATAAAGGGGGGCTACCCCCCTTAAATTAGATAAATGGGTTTTTCATGCAGAATTATTTGATTTGCTCCAAATTTGGCATACCGGTTTATTATTTTAAGGAGCTTCCCTGATTAAATTTGAAAGTTCATTAGTTAAGTATAAAGGGGGAAAAGAGGGAAAGCCCCCCCCCCCTTAATTCAGATAAATTGATTTTTTATGCAGAATTATTCGATTTGCTCCAAATTTGGTATACCGGTTTATTATGTTAAGGCGCTTCCCAGATTAAATTTGAAAGTACATTTGTTAAGTATAAAGGGGGGGGGGATGGGGGCTACCCCCTTATTTTAGATAAATGGGTTTCTCATGCATAATTATTCGATTTGCTCCAAATTTGGTATACCGGTTTGTTATGTTAAGAAGCTGCCTGGATTAGATTTGGAAGTTCCTTAGTTAAGTATAAAGGGAGGATTGGGGGGCTAGCCCCCCCCATAAGTTAGATAAATGGGTTTTCATGCAGAGTTATTCGATTTGCTCCAAATTTGGTATACTGGTTTATTATGTTAAGGAGCTTCCCTGATTAAAGTTGGAGGTTCATTAGTTAAGTATAAAAGGGGAAAAGGGGGGGAAGGGGGCTACCCCCCTTACTTTAGATAAATGTTTTTTTCATGCAGAATTATTTGATTTGCTCCAAGTTTCGTATACCGGTTTATTATGTTAAGAAGCTGCCTTGATTAGATTTGGAGTTTCATTAGTTAAGTATAAAGGGGTAAAACGGGTTAGAACTTCCGCCCTCTTAATTTAAATAAATGGGTTTTCATGCAGAGTTATTCGATTTGCTCCAAATATTGTATACCGGTTTATTATATTGAGGAGCTTCCCTGATTAAATTTGGAGGTTCGTTAATTAAGTATAAAGGGGGAAAGGGGGCTACCCCCCTTAATTTAGATAAACGGGTATTTCATGCAAAATTATTCGATTTGCTCCAAATTTGGTATGCCGGTTTATTATGTTAAGGAGCTGCCTTTTTTAAATTTGGAGGTTTATAGGTTAAGTATAAAGGGTGGCGGGATTTAGTTCCCCTCCTTAATTTAGATAAATGGGTTTTTCATGCAGGGTTATTCGATTTGCTTCAAATTTGATATACCGATTTATTCCGATATGGCGCTTGCTTCATTAATTTGAAGGTTCATTAGTTAAATATAAAAGGGGGCAAGTCCCCTCCCCTTAATTTAGATAAGTGGATTTTCATGCAGAATTATCCAATTTACTTTATTTTTTATTCTATGTTCATTCTGATAAGGAGCTTGCCTGATTAGATTTGGAGGTTCATTAGTTAAATATAAAGAGGGGGAAAGGGCGGTTAGGCACCCCTTAATTCAGTGATATGGTTTTTTTCATGCAGAAGTATCTGATTTGCTTCAAATTTGGTATACAGGTTTATTATGTTAAGGAGCTTCCTTGATTAGATTTGGAGGTTCATTGGTTAAGTATAATGGGAAGGGGGAAACGGGGGCTAATCCCCTTCATTTATTTTGTGAGGGGCATTATCCTTTGAAATAACAGTATAATATACAATTAGTGTGAATAGCCTGTGAGCTCAATGCCATCAGTTTAACTGGGCACTTTTCTTTTTATTATTCTTCTGTTGATTTCATTCATGATACTATTATCCAATGATATTTCCTGTCGAAGGTACACATAACTTTGCACTTTTTTAATCTCAGAGTGTTGTTGTAGACAATTTTCTTTTTTGATGTAAATGAATTGAATATTACCTTAGTCTTTTCCAAATTTATTTTTAATCCCACGTTAATGCTAGCTTCTGCCAAATCTTTAAGCATATTTTCCAATTCTTCAGGGCTGTTACTGAAAATTAAAATGTCGTCAGCGAATCGGAGATGATTTAAATATCCCCCCCCCCATATATATATATATATATATATATATATATATATATATATATATATAAATGGTTCTTCCTTATATTCTCTAACCTGGGAGGTCCTGGTTGAATCTCTTAGTTTTCTTACAAGAGAAAAATTGTTCAAAGTAATATATTATTTTGTAAGCTATGTAATAATCTTTGAGAACTTTATAAACTACAAAAGCTTTAGCAAATATTTTATTAATAATAGATTAAGCATATAATATGTAAAGTGCCTCATAATAAACTACTCCTGTTTATAATGGTAAGTAACTCATGAAAAAGAAATTTATAAGATGCAACATTGTATTATAAAAATAATATTAAATATTTGTGCATTAATAAATATATCTCAATTCTAAGTAATTAAAAGACGGGGTGTAGAGGGGTGATTTGAGGAAATATTTACACATAATATGTGTCTGATTGAATTAGTGAAGACATTTATTATTAATCTAATTGGAAGAAAAACAATTAAGCACAGTTTTGTTTATTATTCAATTGATGTTAATTTAGAGGTTCTAATTAAATGTATGTAATCCACCAAACAAAAAAATGTATTTAAGGTTGTCTATAGTATATATATAATACCTAATAATAATAATAAATTTAAAAACTTAAAACATCCATTCTCGTTAAAGACAATCTCCCCTTTAAAATTACATCGCATTGTTCAATCACACAAAATTTCAGCGCGCTGTGATTACATTATCACGAGTTAGTTTAAATTTCTCGGACTCTTATATTGAGCTTTTTATACAATTTGGCGAAGGGGATGATAAAAAATGATAAAGACCACAAATGATTTTGAACCATACAGAGCTTGGCGGGCCTACGGCAAATAGTGTCCGAGTTATACGGTGATGGGGGCCGAAATGGCTAAGGACCGAAATGGCTAAGGACTGTAATAGCAAAGGACTGAAATGGCTAGGGACCGAAATTATTAGGGACCAAAATGGCATCGGGACCGAAACGCCAAGACCGAAACGGCGGGACCGAAATGTCGTGTACCCGACTTATTCTGCGTAGCTGATTCACATATCAAACCAGATGTCATAGTCATTAGGTTTCTGAGTGAATTATGCGTCTGCCAGGTTTGTCCGGGATAGCTCAGTTTTTAGAGAATTGGTGGCTTCAGCCAAAAGCCCCTGGTTCGAATCCTGACCTGGATACTTTTACCCACTTTGAAAAAATTATAACTTTAATTATTCGTGATCTTTTAGGATTCAAATGCTGCCCAAGAACGTCTTTTTTATAAAATAGAATTTTCAATTTATGAAATGGGTTAAAATAAACACTCTACAAAACATTCGTAGAAATTGCGAATTTTTGTGAATCAGTGCAATAAATGTGCCGTAAAACATTAAAATTAATTTATTCTAAGACAATTTTTAGGTCAAAAAAGACTTTTCTAGACGCACACAGAAAAAACGAAAGCCTCTAAGCATTTATACGACTAGCAAAAATTTAGGGTTTTGTACAATTTTATACTAAATTTTACGTTGTGCATAGATAGTATCTGACGCCTGTATAAAAATATCTCTGTTTCAAGAAATATTTGAACATTTTTTGCATATGCAGATAACTAGTTTAAATTAATATACTTGAAATTTCTGAAATATTAATTCATTTTTTGTGTAATAAATGGTAAATAATGCTAAAATGAATTACAATTAAATGTTATCGGAAAAAAAAAATTCATCTCGTATAGATTCTGAAAGAGCGAGATTTACTAAAGAAATGTTTTAGAAATTATTCAATTGAACCATTTCAATAATAAAAAAAAAAATGGCTTTTATGAAGTTTGTGAACGTGTTAATTTCAATAATTTCTGGATTATTACCGCACACTTTTCAACGACTTCAAATGCTCTTGAAATGCTCGAGAGTTTGATGAAACGTAGAGTTTACTGATGCTTAATAATTTGAGAGACGCTCTTAATTTTGCTTGTTTTTGAAATGGTCCGAGATACAAAAATGTCATTCATAAGAGTTTTTTAAATTTAATATACATTTTTTGGCTTTTAAAAAATAATACGATACATTTTGATTAAAAATAAACCACACATTTTTACGGCAATTATATTGGTATGAGAAACATATATACTTCCGTAATGACAAGTTTTCTGGTCGAATATTAATTTGCAATCTCAGAGTGAATTATTTTTTGGATCAGATTTCCAACTTGAATTGCCTACACTTTAACCCTTTATCTACTGACGGAACTTATAAGTACCATTAAAATAATTTGTTATAAAATCCATTTAATACATCGATTAGTTGTAATACAGTTTAGAATGAGCTATAGATACATTACTTTATTTTGTTCCAAAAGCATTATTGGTTATACAAAACAAAAATATTTTTAAAAGGATGATTTCTTTTGCCTTTGCATCTTTTAAACTATTTTGGCTTGGGGGGGGGGGGATTAATCAGAAATAATTCTATATTTATATTGTAAGAACATTATATGTGTACATTTCCTAATTCTACAAAATACTAAGGAAAATATTTAAAATAAAAGATTTGAGTGTGGTTATAAATATTGCACAAAATTCCTATAAATTCAAATTTAATTAATCCTTCTAAAATTTATTAAATGATTATGTA
This sequence comes from Maratus speciosus, assembly GCA_963932465.1. Lineage (NCBI taxonomy): Eukaryota > Metazoa > Arthropoda > Arachnida > Araneae > Salticidae > Maratus > Maratus speciosus. The sequence continues at coordinate 520,844,863 of OZ010787.1, read as the reverse complement.
AATCTTCTAATGTAGTTTAAACAATTCACGAAAATGCTTTAGAAGATAAAATTTTCATGAATTCATAATTCAGTACATAAAGGGTTAAAATTTAATTTGTAAATTCTATGATAATTACTGGCAGCAAAAGTACTCATTATTTTCAGAAACATTATGTAAATCTCAGAAACGGTTTCTTTTTTAGGTTTCTGATTGATTCTTCACGTATGGTTTCTGTAGATAAGAGAAAAGTTTTCATAATCGCAGGTAACTTTGAAGTACTAACATATTACATTTGAGCAAAAAATTCTCAAATTTTACGGAGCGTAAATTTATTTTTAATTTACATTTATAACATTTTGAGCACAGAGTGTCGAATTAGCAGATTTTTGATAATGTACAAATTGAAAATAATTTATATATGCTTCTGATTTTCATATCTTTTGATAAATTATCACTTCCCCTTGTTCTTATTGCACCCCCCCTTCCAGCATTTACTGTAAATGCAAAGAATTTAAGGGGGTACATCACCTACAGCAGCTCGATATTGCTTGATTTTAACACAATATTAAAAAACATTTTGAAGCTGTAAATATTTCTTCAAATTATACATTTTTTTTAGAATAAATTGGTCAAATTTTTGTTTACGTATTTCTTTAAATAATTTTAATGATATAATTAGAATTTAGTTTAATTAAGACGTACTAATTAATAGATATATCCACTTAATATTACATATATATTTTTTCTTACAATATCGTACTTTAACTTCAACCTAAAACAATAATCAAGTTTACAGATGAAAATATTTTTCTCAGGCAATTAAACCATAAAATGCAAAATCTATGAAATTTCAATAAAAATTTAAAAAATATATATATATTACAGTTACTTACTTAAAAATAGGAAGAGGTTATAAGGATATATAAGATACTATATAATTCACAATTTTAAGTTTCTATGTTACTTAGTTTTGGAAATAGGATGCGCGAAAGGTCAAAAATATCTGCTTTGAGTAAATTGACATTAAAGTTAAAAATTTACCTTGATTTGGATTTGTATCGCTCCACATATTTTATCATGAAACAGGTTTTAATTGGAGTATCGTCATGATTTTTTTTTAAAGTTCGGGAACATGTTATTCTTTCATTAATAAACAACAGGCATTTTTTTTTTACTTTTTAAAAAGTTTTAAGGTGATCTCGGCCTTAAGTAAGTGCTGGTCAATGCTTTAAGGGGACGAGGGACCTTTAAAATAATTTTTTTATTTTTTGTAAATTTCACCTTAAATATTATTCAAGGGTTTTATGCATTATGGCATAGATTTATCACATTTTTTTTTTTGAGAAAAAAAAGGATTTTTCCGTAATATTTTAGAACTTTTGAAAATGCTCCATCCGCATTCCATATCAATGAAAATCCCAATATTTTTTATACAAGCTTCGTTTATATATATAAATCAAAATGTGCATCGAATTTTATATATTTGAATAAAGAATAAAGGTAAGAACAAAAATATTTTCTAAATTTTTTGAAATTTTGAGCATTTTGCTGTTCAGAATTTCGAAAAATTTAGAATATATATATATATATATATATATATATATATATAACCTTTATATTCAAATATATAAAATTCGACGCACAGTTTTATTTATATGTATAAACCAAACTTGTATAAAAATATTGGGGATTTTCATTGATACGGAATGCGCATGGGGCATTTTGAAAAGTTCTAAAATCTTAGGGAAAATTCGCTTTTTTTTCCTCAAAAAGAAAAAAAAAAAAAAATGTTTTTAATTTTTTTTTTGTGATAAATGTATGCCATTATAATATATACCCTTGAATAATATTTAAAGTGAAATTTACAAAAAATAAAAAAATGATTTTAAATGTCCCTCGTCCCCTAAAGCCTATATTAGTCAATCACAGGATGTATATTTAACTTTATATTTATACATTAGACGGGACAAGGAAATAGATTGTTGCATTTGACTTTAATTCGTTGTTTGTATTTGCACTGGTAAGACGTATATGACCCACTTTTACAAGTGCTTCTCCGGACTTTGGCTGTAGAAGATTATATTTTTTTCCCCTTAATTCTTATTTTGAGTGACAAGCGAAGCCATATAAAAATTATATTACAGCGAAGTTTACTAATTATAATAAATTGTTATTTATTAATCATTTCAATATTTGTATAATTTTTATACCATTCCTTTGTTAACAAACATCGAATATATAATTTTTATATAAGAATAAAATTTTTATTTACCATCTTTTGTTACCTCATACAACCGGAAGCCCAAATCCAAAGATATTCACGCATACATGCATGAAATACAGACTACAAAGGCAATCATTGCTTCATTTACCCTTTTGTTGATCAGAGAAACCAGATCACGACGAATCCAAATTACAGAATTAGATTTATTATAATTTATTCATAATAATCTATAACTTAATTATAGCCTAAATTACTATGCTTGTAGTGAATTACATTTTAATGGCAGGATTCAGAAGGTAAAAACAAGTAGATGGATAATTTATTCATTTGTAAAGGTCAAAAGACTAAACATAAACTGTATATATTTTTTAATTGATGATATATTCAAATTGAGACGCATAACTCCGTACCGGAGAGATACTTTAACCGACTTTCAACAAAGATGGTTATAGTTAAGTACAGATAAACATAGAAAGATACTATTACATATATATGCAAATATAACATATATATATATATACAGATTTTACATAGTTGTATATACAAATATGGTTATAGTTTATTATTACATAAAGGTAGTGCTTATAGAACGAAAACAGACAATAAAGTAGCCGAAAAAACAAGCATACCATTTTTGTAATATAATGATATTGATACCGGACCACCACCTGAAATAATCTTTCCAACAACAAGAAATTTATGAAAATCGAAAAATTCCATTATTATCCGTTAATTATATTATTTTCCATTAATTTATTATATTATTAGCCGTTAATTATTAGATTATCAGTTATATTATTTTATTATTATCCGTTAATTATATTCTTATACGTTATATTATTGTATTTTTATTATATTATTATTATCCTTAATATCATATTATTATCCGTTATATTATTGTATTATTATTATTATTATTATTATTATTATTATTACTATTATAAATATTATTATTATTAGTTTTAAACTTGGTTGGTATATTTACCTTTTTCATGTATGGCAGGCCATTCATAAATTTTAAAGGGATGCTCCAATTTTCACAAGTCTCTTTTTGTTGCAAATGATTCATTCAGGTTGTGGTACCATACAGATTTTATTAGGATCTAATATTGGTGTGCTTGTCTTTTCGTTTGCTTTGTTGTCTCTTTTCGTTTTATAAGCAGTAATTTTCGTTAAAAAAGGACAATCGAAAGAAAATTTGAATACGTTTTTTTAGACACCACAAGAGCCGGGGATGCTTTAAAAAAATTTTGAAGATAGGAGGGGGGCGACTAGTTTTTGGGATTTTTTTCTGAAGTATTTTTTTTTTATCATTTAGAAAAATTGAAATAATATTTATAAAGTAATGTATTCGAAATTCGATGATAGCTATATTTTTTCTCTGTTTCTTTTTCATGTTCAGTGTTCCGCATGAAAATGTTAACTTGAAAATTAGGTAATCAAATGCTACTTATCCCATTAAAAATAAAAAATGATATGCAAAAGTATACCCATAACACCAATTAATAAAAGTCCTAGTAAGGTTGCAAATAACGCAATACAGTATATCATTTGAAAAATTCCTTAATTATTATTACGATATATTCAATTTTTTGTATAATCAGACAGCAGTTATCGGGAATATTTAACTATCATTTGATTTTGTGCTAGGAAAGTACTCCGTGCCAATAATGATGCGTAATTACGATAAACGTTAATTATTTTTTTCTTTCTACATTACTATTACATAGTTAATCGTATATAATTGCTATACTAAAGGTAATTTGAAAGAATTAATGTAGAATTACATATTATTACATATAGATATAGATATGTATATTATATTTAAATATATAGTACTCTATGGAAACATATGCATATTACATTCATTCCGGCAGGCATAACTGCCATCGCAAGTGTCTTTCATCGCTAAAAGATGTTACGAATTTAAAACATGCTTACTAATTTTTTTATTATTATTTCAGTTTGCTTTTATATTATCGTCCATTTTTAATGATGTTATACATTTAATAAATGTATATGAAATTACTGTTTTGAACTAGATAGGCAATTGGCAATGATAAAAACAGTTGACGATTGGCAACCAATTTTGAGGATCTGTCTTCCAGGGACCGATAATACGTAAGTATGAGTATTTTTATAGCAAAATTTAAGGTACTTGGCCCCATTATTACCACCCTAAGGTATGATTGCTTTTTTTCACCATGTTAATAATATTTTTTCCGGAAACTATTTATGCTGTTCCTTAGAGGGATTAATGTGGTAAATAAAAGAAAAGACTTTATACTTGTAATTATACTATTAAAAATTATATAAGCTGAAATGTAAAAAGTACCATATGGGCCATATTGGGAACACCCCGTTCTCAATATGTCTCACTTTCTAAATTTTTAGAAAATTGCAAAATAAAATTAGAAAATTGCAAAAAATTGCAAATTATTATATGTTATAGATTATATGTTATGTTATTATAATTATTATATATAGTATATTTGTATATACATATTATATATACAGTGAAACCTCCCTAAAGCGACCACGTTTCGTTCCAATAAAAAGTGGTCTCTCTGAGAGGTGGTCTCTTAATGGAGGTCATGTTTGAATCTAGATTTTAATTGTTGAAAAAGGTTACAATTAATGCTACTACGATTTATTTTTCACATTAGGAAAAAATATGAAAATTTAAGTATCAAAACAAAAGTTAATTACATAAGTTAATTACTATAGAGTTTAAAAAATGAATACAGACGTTTGCTTTGATTTTACGGTTTTATCTTTTATAACTTTTATTTCCAAGTATTTTCAAAGTTCAGTAAATAAACGCATTTTTTTTTTTTTTTTTTTTTTTTTGGACGGGAACAAATAATGAGATTTTATTAATTTATTTATTTCTTTGAGAGTTTTCGGACAGAAGGACAGGGGAGTTTAATGACAGCCATTCTTAATTTATCATCAGAGTTAAATTCATTGCCGAAAAAGGCACAAAGGGGTTTAAGCACTTAAAAGTTACCGGAATAAAAGAAATTCTAAACTTAGTTTAGAAGTTTGATGAATAATGCTCGTTCCGGAATTATTTTTCTAATAAAACCTTCTTCAAGCGACCAGGAAAAAACGGAATTTGTTTCATTTTATTCAAAGAAATAGGTCGCTCATGGAGGGAGTTCAACTGGGATGGTCTCTGAATGGAGGTAAAATTAGTATTGAGCCTATGGGAATAAATTTCGTCATGAAAAAATGGTCGTTCAGGGAGGTGGTCGCTTAATGGAGGTGGTCGCACAGGGAGGTTTCACTGTATATATAATAATTGCAATTTTTTGAAAGCTAGAAAATCCCCAAAAAATAAAAAATAAAAATAAATATTCATTTTTATTAAGAAATTTATTAATTGAAGAACAAAAATGAAACAAAATTATGGCTAATAATAAAAAAGGCAGCTAAATTAGTAAAAACACAAATATAACCAAAAAGTGGCCCATCCTGGTCATAATGGGAATCTCCGCCATTTTTTTATTTTGCCCCAAGAAACGGATTCACTAAGAAGTAATGATAAAACTATTGATTATCTAAAAGTAGATTAACGGTGTTATTATATTCATTTTTACTTTGTATTAAATGCTAACAAATATAACTAATAATACGAAATAATCCTTACCTTTAAAAAATAATAACGCGACTTTTTTTGGCCGACAATTTCACTCCCCCTGCTAGTAGTGTCGCCCACGTGATGCGACTTCGCCTTTATTGTTTTTTTCACTTTCTATCGTCCTGGGGTCGAAAGAATATTGCCATCTATTGAATTAAAAAGAAAGTTAATGAAATATACGACGTGGGCCATATTGGACCCAGGTACCTTAGTAGAAAACGTTTTATGTAAATTAAGTATGCAAAAAATCTACTTGCTTTTTATAACTTTTATTTTTAGTATTTTAATTATTTTTATAAAAAATAATCAAAAAATCTATTTTCAGCAATTGTTGTCCATATCCGATAATGGGTGCGAATTCTTTTGTGTAGCCTATAAAAATCTATAGAATTTATAAATACCACGTAAGACACTAAAAGTTTGATAAGTTCAAAAATGCATACCACAGCGGAAAATGTACTTCCAGCAATTATCAATAATTGTCAGTCCTTTAATCGAATTCTTTTGCGCGTTTCAGTAAATGAACGATAAATACTACTTTCTCCATTATCTATTAAAAAAAAAAAAAAAAAAAAAAAAAAAAAAAAAAAAAAAAAACATGCTTTAATGCATCTTACTCTCTTTAACCACTTAACTCTCTCATTTCTTTTGACACCATAATCTAAAAACAGGGAGCCAACACCATTTTTTAAGTACAAAAATATTTGCCTTAAATAATCGAGAAAAGTCTGCCATTTAAAGAACCGAAGATTTCAGGTAAAAAAAAAAAAAATGGAGTGAAAAAGCTTTTAGTAACGAAGCAAGCTAACTTTTCTTGTCCGAACAGAGTTCGGGCAAAACAGTTATGTGGCTAAAAAATCGAGTGATTTTAATTCAGACTGAGTAAATTTTCATCCCTTTCCAGTATTTGAAATGCACTTATTCTATAGGAGTGAATTTCATCCATCTTACGGAGTGGTTATTTTCACTCTTTTGATCCTTTTAAATTTCATTATGTCTGAAGCATCATAACATCAATGAAATACACTGAAAACGACTTTTCCATATATATTATAAGGGAATGGAATTCTTTTATGCGTTTGTATAATTGAACTATAAATGGTATTTATTCTATGCTTCTGAAAAACCACGTTGTAGTTCACTGCAGTAATTTGTATCAATATCATTATATTTGAAATACCATAGCACCAATAAAACCAAACGATTTTTCTCCTAGAGCATAACGTAACGGAACTATTTTGTGCGTTCTTGTAAACGAACTATAAAAGCCACAGAAATTTCAATATCGAACCTCAAAAACATGTAAAAATTCGAGCATGTATATTCACTAGAGTTAAAGCAGAGAAAGAAACCGAATTAATAAACAGTTTTGAACTATGTTGGAAAGTGTTGAAATTCTTAAATAATATATTATTTATCTTTAACATACAATAATATTTAAAGAGATAATTGATCTTGACTTTTTAATTGGACTATTTTCTTTATTAGATAGAATTTTGGGGTAGGCTTATTTTTAAATAATTTTCAAACGGTCATTCTATATTGTAATTCTTCTTTCAGGAGATATAATTTTAGCCTGAAAGAATTAAATTTATCTGAAAATGTGAGACCATTTTCATGATTTTCTCGTATACAAACAGAGAAACAAACTTCTATATAATGCAATTTTATGACAATAAACCTCATTTCAAAGTAAATCGTATAATACGGATGTTAAAGTATCGATTATTTTGTTACTTCTTAAAATCTTGATACAATTTGACTGAAAAATTTCATCGCACACCCGAGGTCCTCTCACGGTATTCCTCTTTGCTGCGGCACACCGCCTGAGGACCATCACTCTATTGGATGACAATTGAGAACATTTTGTGCTTAGAATTTAAAACGCAGTATAATTCATTACGTGATTAAGAACTTATTTTTATTCTACTATATAAAAAGGCTATTCCTATTAATATAGAACTTGAATTATTTAGTAGAAATTTTCGAAAAACACAGCAATATACTTCTCTTAGTTGCTAGAACATGTACATGATAGGTCGCCAAGACAACGATTTGCTGTCAAAATAATAATATGAATCCATTCAACGACACTGTTACAAAATTGATAAGATCAGTGAAGTTCGTCACACTTGGGTAAATTTATATTACTTCTCCGTTGGTCAATTTGATATAGTCCAATCTAATTTCAAGCATAAAAAGTAAAACTATTTATGACTTTCTTACACTGAAAGTTAGGACATGAACTGAGAGTCAGAACAACAGAGACAAAATAAACACAATTTATTCGGATTTTGAAGCAAATTAGAAAGTAGTTTTTGTAAATAAATTATGAATTAAATATTCTAACGGAGGTTTCAACACAAAATTAATTACTGGTAATTTTAGCTTACTAGCAGATGAAAAGCAAAAAACGCTTTTAGATGTAAAATGAATACCGTATATACTCGCGTATAAGCCGTATATAGGGCTCGGCTTATACGCGAGTATATACGGTATTAGCTATACAATAGTATTACCATGTGTCCCAAAAATGACGGGTTTATTTGAAAATTTATATTATTTTATTTATATTATTTTTATGTTATATTACTTAAATATCCTTCTGTTTCTCAAAATTTGCTGTTTTCCCAAGTACATTGCAGTAAACGATGTATTTATATCGCTTGCCATTAAAAAGAAAATCATCTTCTGAATAGACCTGTCATTTTTGGGACACCCGGTATATTTAGTTATGAGACATAGGAACGTGGCATATGCACATTATGGAAGAATTTTAAAATACAGTTATTTTAAACATTAGCTATGACGCACTAGAATGTGTTTGTTGCTAACAATGAAGGTCTCCATACGGGCATATTCAGAAAAATCTGAAAAAAAAAATTACAGAGTATTCTTCTCATGTGGATATATATGTTTATAATTTTTTTTTTTGTCGGAACCTCGACAGAACGTTCGTAAAAAAAAATAATGAAAATTTCGTTTATTTGGCGATTTATCATCGGTTGACGATGAAATGAAATTTCGAAAAATACCTTTGTATGTCGAATACTCTTTAAGATAAAAATGTTTCATATTGAACTTGTTTAAATAAATTTAATGTAAATAACTTTAGTTTTGTCATTTTTAGTTTGATTTAAGTATAGTTTTGTCATATATACATATATATATTTATTTATAATGAAAGTTAAATATCAAATTTTATGAATTAAAACAAAATTAAAATAAATTAAAATTGTTTCAATATCTCAAAATTAAGTCCAATTGAGCACTGTCGATTCAATTTTGTTGCTATGGAAACGAAGAATTCTTTGATATTGAAATGAATAACTGGTAAATGAATCTTGCCTTTATTTTGGAATACGCTTAAATATATGACAGTATTTTTTATATACGGAATTGTTTTTAAAGTAATAAAGTTAAATAACAAGCAACATAAATATGTAATACAAAAAATGTATAAAAATGTATTTATTAAACTCTCTCATTGTTTGTGTTTAAATTCATCAAATACTTTTTACACACATTCTAAAAAGCAATTAACAAACATTTTTCAGATGCATTAAAATCGTTTACTTTTAGTGAGGAAAAGTACAGCTCGCCAGATCGCATGACGCTTTCGTCTTTTCGCGCCAAATACTCGAAAGTATTTTATTTTTTTACAGACTTTCTACTGTAATTCTGCCGCTAAATTTGACTGATCCTTTATTACATACACAAGTAGTTTAATTGGTATTTTTTTCAAAATTTTCTGAGTACGCCCAGTAAGGAGACCTTCCTCCTTGTAAATGCTGCTTTCTTGTCGTTTATCCACCGTAACAAATTCACACAATAAAATTACACGCATATATATTCATTCACATATATTATTTCCTCTTATCACTGACCAATAGTTAATTCCTAAATCATTTGTTGTAGATGTAAACTTCTAATTGCAAAATGTTGTTCTCCATCATATTAAAAGCTATTTACGCCAGAATAGTTATTTTTCTAAACATTACGAAAGTTAAATATTTATACGTTTCTGGATCTCATGCGTTATATTTAGAAAAACATTCTCCATGCTCTAACAAGGAAAACAATAACAAATTTTATTTTTGTACAACCAATTCTTAACAAGTATTAACACATCGAAATGCATGAATATTTTCTTGCAATAAAATTTGAAAGACGTGTTTTTAGTGCCAGAAAACACTTAAAGATAATAAGTTCAAAGTATAGTTATAATGGTTGTTTTGTTGCTTCAGAGAAAGCAAATATATTCATTTTGATATGATTTTTTTTTTTTGCCTTAATAGACTCTTTCTCTTGTTTTCTATATGTTTTTCGTGATTTAATATAGGGTGTCTCAAAAACTCATTCTTCCGATGCAGGTGTTTTAAAATGTGATGAGACAATTTTTTAGTAGTTAATATTTTTATATTTAATAATTTAAATATTAAGCTAAATAATGCTATAAAAAGTGATAAAATATCTTTATTTAGATTGACGAACGTTTCATCGCACAAACGGCGACATTTTCAAAATCATTCATGATAGAAATATTTTCACAAAATTAAAAAAAAACAATAACTTGGTAAACAATGTCACGATTCATCATGCATAATGGAAATCAGTGCAAACATAAAATAAAATGAAATTGGATATTTGTGAGCGTGGATTAATTTTTACTACTATTATTAAAATTGCATAGCATCTCTTTCCAAATTTTAGGTAATTATGTTTGCACTGATTTTCATTATACATGATGTCTCGTGACATTGTTTACCAAGTTATTGTTTTTAAAATTTTGTTAAAATATTTCTATCATGAATGATTATGAAAATGTCCCCGTTTGTGCGATAAAACTTTCGTCAATCTAAATAAAGATATTTTATCACTTTTTAGGGTTCCGCACTTAAAAAGTAAAAACGGAACCATTATAAGATCACTCCTGTGTCTATCTGTCTGTCACAGCCCTTTTACTCGTAAACTATACAACGTGGAAAGTTCAAATTGGGGGAAGTAATAAATATTACTGACCCACATATTTACAGATTAATAAATATTCATAAATATATTTAGGAAAAAAGTAGCGGGGCAAATTAAGTTACTTGAAAAAAAATCTTTTCTTTGTATATCGTGTGAAAGCTTTCGTAACGCTGAAATCAAAAGTATATTTCATTTAATTTTAGGTATTATATTTTCAAAGTTATGGTGGAAAATGTAGTGCAAAAATATGTCCCCCCCCCCATCTAATTCCGAATCTATTGAAACTAAAATTATGAAAAAATTAGAGGTAGTAGACATTAATTTAAACCTTGCAGGAAAATTATAGCGATTACCCTAGGTCACATAGTTTTTGAGAAAATCGCATTTTTACATTACAATCAAATTTCGATTTACGGGCGTCAGTAAAAGTGTTGAGCAGAGCTGGAGGTACCTATGGTAGCAGAAGTATAAAAGCATTGTTGATCATGAATTTCGGAAAAAATCGTCGGTAATTAGTCGAGATATTAACCCTTAAAGACACGGGCGGTTTGAACGTACATAATGACAGGGACGACGTACTCTATACTCCATCGGCTTTTAAAGCCTAGATAACAAATTTTAAGAATATATTTATGTAATTCAATGCGTAGTAGCAGTATAAAAGCAGTAATAAACGTCAAATTGTTAAAAACAGACTAATTTAATGAAAATTAATCACAAAAATACTATGGGATTGGCGACTAGTTTCCATTGCGTGGCTCCCTCAATACACCTACTATGTCTTTAAAGGTTAACTAAAAACCTATATGGAATAACAAATATACAGAATAGCCATATTTTCTATTATTTAGGTTCCATATATCTTTAAACTTTCATGGTATATCCGTTTATACTTTTCTAGTATACAGGGTGCAAAGGAAAGTCCCTTTAACCTGAAAATACTTGTGAACGGAGAGAGCTACAGCTATGCAAGTGACGTAACGGTATAGTAAAGCGACTATGACCGATTTAATGAAAACGACAGCAGCGCCTCCTAGTGGCGAAATTTGGAAGATAGCCACTGCAAATCGAAAACGTAAAGAGATTTCCAGTTAGAGAAAAATTTCCAGTTAGAAAGTTTTAGAGCATCAATTAATTAGTAGAATACGACTTTGGATTTACATGGATAAGATAAATTACCCAAAAGCCTGTTTACCCAAAAATGTCCAAAATCGATGCACTTCATTTTGTGTAAACGTTTGAATGGAATAGTCAGAAGTATGAAGAAATACGCACAATTTATGCTATAAATACGTACTTGTCTCAATACATTTTGATAACATCACACACAAAAAAAAGACAAACTGTCTTACAGTGATAAAAAGTTAATATTCAGTATATTCGAAAAGTTCGCCATTGCTCACGATATACCTTTGTATTCGTGAGAGTAATTCTGCATGGCGATTTCTCAGCATAGAACGTCTATTGCAAGCCTCTTCAATACGACGACATAGATTTAACCCTTTCAAGGGCGGTGGCTAGACGGTCTAGCCACCTAATTTTAATTCCAAAATTGACAAATGGCAGCAAGAATATTTTAATAAAATATTGCTTTTGTAATAAAAGTGCAAATTAGGTGGTTTTTGTTTTCTGAGAAATTCGTTTGAATATTTTGATGTCAGTCAATTGTTTCATCAGTTTACGAACAGAATTCTTATGGCCCTGAAAGGGTTATTCTAAAATTTTAAATACATTGGAAATTAAATCTTTACAGACATTACAGCACAGTACAACGTCGCAATCTGCAATTGTGCACTGCTACATTTCCGGAATGTGAATAGGCAAAGTAGAATCGTCGCTCGTCAATTTCGGACATTTTTGGGTATGCAGGCGACGATTTATCTTATCCGTGTGAACCAAATGTCGTTTCGTACTAATTAATTGATGCTCTAAAACTTTCCAGTTAGAAAATTTGCGCTACCTCTTTTCGTTTTCGATTTGCAATGGCTATCTTCCAAATTTCGCCACTAGGTGTGCTGCTGTCGTTTGCATTAGGTCGGGCGTAGTCCCTTTACTGTACTGTTACCTCACTTTTATAGCTGTAGCTCTCTCCGTTCGCAAGTTTTTTCAGGTTAAAGGAACTTTCCTTTGCACCTTGTATACTATGCAGCTATATATAACCCTACGTTGTATAGTTTTTACAAAGCCTTAGTTTTCTTTTAGCAACGGTATTTTTTTTTTTAATAATACACTTACTAATTCATATATTATTGTACGGAACCCTCTGTACGTGAGTAATACTCCCACTTGACCGTTTATTATAGCATTATTTAGCTTAATCTGTTTATAAGTCATTATTATACATCTTGTTCTAATTTAAATTTAATGTTTAAAAATTAAATGTTAATGAATTTTTCTGAGAGAGTATACTACCTGTACTACCTGTAAACATTTTAAATACATGCTATGAATAATTATAAATATTCAAATGTACAAAACAGAAATTTTTCATTTCAATTTTCTCTTAATATAATTTTTATTACATTATCTTCTTCCACTCTATGGTCTTTAATTATAGCCGAAATGTGAGAGATCCGTGCGTCAAATCCTTTACGCATGAGTCAAAATAAGGAGTCATTTCTAATTTTGTTTTATCGTATTACATCCTTTTAACAGTAGATTATTTCCCAAAGACTATGACCTCGATCCGCATCTGTGTCATTTTAATTATTCATTAATGTATGCAATGGATCAGGTTAGTTAAATTTTAGATACTAAAATACTAATTTATTTTATTTCCTAAATATTTTTAACAGCTGTGGTATTTTAAACATTCAGTTTGGACAAAATATGTATGATTCATTTGTATATTTTCCTTTTTAGAAATTATGCGTTAGAGTTTTCAGTAACAAGTGAAAAACATATGGTGGTTTATTTCTGAATGATATTTCTCAGTTTTTAATTTACCAAATAGTATTTATTTTAAAAGTATAGAAATATAAAAGGAAAAATTTGAGTACATAAATGAAATAAAAATAAAAATAAATTTAAAGATATAATAAAAGAAAGTAAAATTAGTAAGAGATTTAATAGGTTTGTAATAGGTTTTCTTTTTAATTATGTGAGTTTTCCGATGTAGAATTTCTGTTCTAAACAAAACGGGATATGTATAAAATAAGAAATAAGGTCATTGTGATTAAATGCGTAGCGATTTATCATAAAGTTGTCACATTTTGGGCATAAGTTCCATTTATCAAATATAAAATACCAAATATAAGTAAATAAACGGTCAAGTGGGAGTATTACTCGCGCACAGAGGGTCCGTATACAACAAATATATAAATTAGTAACTGTATTATTACAAGAAAATCCTTGCTAAAAGAATAATGAGACTTAGTAAAAAACTACACACTGTAGGGTTGGGTATAGCTATATATACTAGAAAAGTATAAATGGATATACCATGACAGTTCAGGGAGATATGAAGTCTAAATGGTATCAAATATTGCTATTGTGTAAAACTCTTTTTTTAAACTTATCCTAATCTGTTTATGATGTACTTAATTCGGTGCTGACCATAAAAGTAGCACACATTTAAACTTGATTTGGCATTCCTTAAACCCAAATTCAGCGTAGCAATAATCTTTTCTTTTTAAAGTGTACCTAAAACAAAACCTTTGCTCAAAGTTTAAACTTGGCACTGTGCAAAGCGCGCTTCGAAAGGAGGTCGCAAAATGGCAATGCCGCCTTGCTCCGTGCCGTGTTTTTCCAAATAAGATTTTAATTAACCTTTAAAGATACGGGTGGCGTATTGAGAGAGCCATTCAATGCAAATTAGTCGCGAATCCCATTGTAATTATGTGATTAGTTCTAATTAAATTAGTCTGTTTTTAACAGTTTGACGGTTATTGCTTTTATACTACTAATGGACCATTGCATTACACAAATATATCATTAAAAGTTGTTGTCTAGGCTTTAAAAGCCGATTCCACATAGAGTACGCCACCCGCGTCTTTATGTAATGTCCAAACCGTCCGTGTCTTTAAGGGTTAATATCTCGGCAAATTAGCGACAATTTAAAAAAAATCATTATCAACAATCCTTTTATACTTCTGCAATATGATAGGTACCTCCAGTGCTCCTCAACTCTTTTGCTGAACGCCCTGAAATCGAAATTTGTGTGTAACGGAAAAATGCGATTTTCTCAAAAACTATGTGACCTAAGGTAATCGCTATAGTTTTTCTGCAAGGTTTAAAATAACTTCTACTACCCCTACTTTTTTATAACTTTATTTTAAGTAGATTCGGAAATAGAGGGGGAGGGGTATTTTTGCATTACATTTTTGACCATATCTCTAAAAATATAATACCTAAAATTAAAAGAAATGCATTTTTGAGTTCGGCGTTACGAAAGTTTTCACACTATATACAAAGAAAAGATTTTTTTTTTAAAGTTACTTAATTATCCCCTCTACATTTTCCCTACATATGTTTGTAAAAGGTTAATAATCTATAAATATGTCGGTCAATAGCCTTTATTACTTCAAATAATTTGAAATTTCCACGTTCCACAGTTTTCGAATAAAATGGCTGTGACAGACGGACAGACAGACACAGGAGTGATCTTGTAATGGTTACGTTTTTACTTTTTAAGTACGGAACATTAAAAAGGATTGATTATTATGCTTTTAAGTCAAAATTAATTGGTTTTGTAGAAGTTTAAATATTATCTGTATCTAAGAAAAAATATATCATTGTTACATTTAGGCTTCTTTTCTCTAATTTACGGTAGTTAAAACCTAAACGAGATGATCAAAGTACCTAAATGTGACAGCGCACTTTTTTCATGTCAGTTCATTTTAAACTTTAACTGATGTTACCGGTCTCACAGACCGCTGCTTTTCTCAGTTTTTATAGTTTAACTAGTAACTTTCAGTTTAACTACAAACATTAGCTAAATTTTGTTTCGTTTAGAATTTTAGTACTATCATCAGAGAGTTTTGAATAGGTAAATTTTAATTATATCAATCCTGTACAAAAAATTTAGTTCAAAAACACTATTCTATGAGTTAATCGCACCTTTTATTCATATTTCGATGGAGAGGTCTCACCGACCGCTTCACAGTAGTTATGTGACAATTTCTGTCACATCAGTTACAGGATATAATTTTATTAATTTATTTGTTATCTGATTTTTAAGCACTTAGCTCTGCATTAAATAATGCATTATTTAACATTCATACCTTAAAGACTTTTAACTTTGATGATTTATAAAAAAGAAGTAAAAAATGAATGGCCAATACAACGTTACTTTTAATAAAACAATGCTTATTACTGTATGTTCTATACAACAATTTCATGAACTAAATTTTTTTATATTCAGGAATTTATGGAAAGCTGTAGTTGTTCCTGAAATTTAATCCTTGTGATAATGTCATAGTTGCCAAGCTTCCAGTTTTTTTTATTTAAAATTAAATAATAAATATAATTTGAACAGAAAAATACCTTAATGAATGCTTTTTGTTTCTATGTGGTTATATTTTAACTTAATTTTATAATAGTTGTGGTTTTATTTAATTTGGAAAATAACAACAACAACCAAAAACAAAAACCCGCCAGATTGTAAGGCATGTCTAATTTTATTGAATTGTTTTATCAATCTGTTCTGCTCCCTGACAACTTTTCTTACTCCCCATTACTATTGTGCTTAGTCCGTCTTCGCTATGTATATAAATATTAAACATAGTACATGGAAAAATTCACCCTGATACTAAACAATGACGTAGCTGCTAAATTTAATACTATCGTTAGGTTATCCAATTAGAACATTATTAGATAAGCTGCAGATATTGCCCTCAAAAGTTCACCCTTTAATTTGCCAATGTATTTTTGAGTGACAACTATCATATTTCCTATTAACCTGCCATGATGTCAGTTGACCAGCTTTACCATACTCGACAACTTTTTTAACTTCTAGGACTTTTTAGAAGATAGCATAAGTATTTTGTTAAATAGAAATTAAATCGGGAAATAAAAGTATATATAGTAATGAGATTGTGTTTAATAATCCATTTTCATTCAATAATAAAATTATCTTTAAAAAAAAATAATCGATAATCCGGACCATTTCCTTTGAGCCTTTTGTGTGTCTATGAAAAACGGAAAAGGACACTTTAGCGTTGCCCACTATCACTTGGATTCAAAACTTTATCCACTGATTGCATTTTTTTATTCTTAGTTTAAATATACATGTTATAAAATTGATAAGATGCTCTATAAACTTTTTTAATTAGTATACCTTCCCCTTACTTGCTAATTCAATTTCTATATCTGCCCCAAGTAGGATTTCAAATCATCCCCATAAGAGATATTATCAAGTATAGCCTATTTTCGATAGCTTTTTAAGACCCGATGATCTGTATCCCTTGTACTTGTAAACAAAGTTAGTCATGCCGACTGAAAGTAAAACCGTTATCTGTTGATAAGAAATGATACTTTACTCTTCCTGTAAACCGGAACGATCGTTCGATTCATGTTTTTATTACGTACGACTGTTACATACGACTCAGAAGCAAAAATTTAAATGAATGGCTAACCCGCAAGATCGTGCGAGCTGGGTCTTAAAGGGATAATCATCAGTGCAGACATATGTTCGATGTCTTGACACTTCTCAAACATAATAATTTCTTGGCTACTTCAAATCCCAATTATATTCAGAAGTAACTCGCAACATGGCCCAATTATCAAATATTTATAACTTTTAAGTCTAGGAGAGCATGAACACGTATCCTATACTAAAGCGAAAGCCAATTATCCAGGATTTCTCAGGAGCATCTAATATAAAACGGTCTAAGGCTATAAATTGTAATAAAGTAAAAGCAGTTTGCAAGTGGCGATCTTCTCTTAGAACTTTAAATTCACTCAGATTCCTACGAACAGCCCTTGTGAACAGACACGGTATTGGGACTGCTAAGATTGATCTTGTCGGGTTCCGCCTTGGATGACTGTGATCTCCTACTAATACGTCCTCTACGCCCAATAAAGCAATGTATGAACTAACTGTGTGTGTTTTTATGTAAGAATACCGCCATTCACGACTCCAAAACCCAGTTTTATATCATACATACTTATTATTAAGTAAAATGTTGGATTAAATTTTTTATAAAGGTATGAATTTTTCTATTTTGATCATCTGGAATTCTCAATTAAGTACCCAGCCAAACAAAAGTACTCATATATCACCACGTATAAATTTCTAAATAGTATACTATTTCAAAAAAAAAAAAAAAAAAGTGATTCACTATTTCTACTTTTAAACAGAAAAAATCATTTTAATGCTAATCGTTTCAATTTAATACATTAAAATACCTTACACAAGGTTGCCATATACATTTTATATTTATACCGCTATATAATTTTTTTTTTGGCGTAGATTTCACTTTCAGTTGCTGTACAAATGGATGACTTGGGTTATAGTATGAAAAAAGTGGTACAAACCCTTTGAAGTAGGATAAAAATTAGTCTCGGTAACTCTGCACAAAAACTTATTTTTGAACATTTACTGAAGGCCTCTCAGCATTTGAAGGATTCAATTCGTTGCTTATAGGTCTATCTAAAACGAGACACTAAAATGCGATGGAATTTTTGAAAACTCCAGTTCAAAACATGCCGTATTTCCAATTTTCGCTTCCAGTAGATGAAACAAACCTTTAATGCCGTGATATTGATGGAATCTTTTGGTGTTCAAAAACAAAAAACAAAATGGTAATTTCAATCTCAAGAAATTTCCCCGCATTTAGGAAGTATTATCGGAGCTTGATAATTAACGATGTGTCCACTACAATAGAAAATTTCCCTAGAAGAAACGGTTTAACCCTTTAGTGGGCAGTGTCCACAAAAAATACACCTAAATTTTAGAGCACTGGCACCAATAATATTTTGTTAAAACTTTCCTTTTATAAAGTACGGGAAAATTAGCAAGTTTTTATCTTCTAATAAATTCGTTTGTAAATTCTGGTGTTGGTTTCATCATTTTACAGACAGAATTACTCCGCGCCGGAAAGGGTTAAATGCAGTAACGTGATCGCGTTTTGTTCCTCAAATTCAGATATTTGATTATGTCACAATTATATACAGTTGATGTGTCAGGATTTTAGGTACAAGAATTTTGTCACATTTATATGCCATCACACTGATCTTATAACTAAAAAAATATATAAGAAACACGTTTTTAATCCAAAATTTAATGTAATTTGAATCAAAAACGAAAAGGAAAATTTCCTTCCTGTACCCAACCTTTCACAAAGTAAAGAAATTTGAATATTCATTGTTATCGACAATGTACTTTTGTGCAAAACATGAGCAAAATCATAATAAAACACTCATACTACAATATATATTAAAACACACATACACACATAAATAACGCCTGCATTCAACAGTTAAAGGTATATATAAATATTATACAGACATACAAACAATAAATACAATAAACCCAACTGGAGTGGAAAATTAGCCAGAGCCAGGAATCGAACCCGGGACCACAGTATACAAGACTGCTGCTCTATGTCTGTATAATATTTATATATACCTTTAACTGTTGAATGCAGGCGTTATTTATGTGTGTATGTGTGATTTAATATATATTGTAGTATGAGTGTTATATTATAATTATCGTAGATCGATGTAATAGTAAAATCTATTCATCGTTGTCCGGTCATCCAAGGCTGTTGTATAGATGGCTGGTGACTTCCCCAACATGGCTTATTAGTGAGAAATTGCAGGCTCAGGCATCGGCCGGAGTAGCTCAGTGGTTAGAGCAGCAGTCTAGTATACTGTGGTCCCGGGTTCGATTTCTGGCTCTGGCTAATTTTTCACTGCAGTTGGGTTTATTGTATTTATTGTTTGTATGTCTGTATAATATTTATATATACCTTTATGAGCAAAATCACTTCGTTAGCTATGTGATTTCAATCAGAAACATAAAAGAATATTTTTGAATCCGGAGCCAAGGCCTGATGAGGTACGGCCCTGATAATATACGAATATTGAATTGTTTTTGAAAATGAACTTACGTTGAAAGCATTAGGAAAAATGGTTCGACGATAATGTATCAAAAATGATAAGGTACGGCCCTGATAATACACGACTATTGAATTGTTATCGACAATGTACTTGTGTTTAAAGTATGAAGGAAATCGGTTCGGCATAAATGTGCAATAAAGAAATTGCGAGATTTGACCCAGACACCAATTTTGAACTCTTTGTTACATGTAATTCAACTTGTTATTCGTAATATAAAATTGTTCTTGTGTTTGCTCTTTGTTTTAAGACAGAAAAGAGAATGAAGCATTTGCAAAACGTGTTTTCCAACTCTGGTAGAACATTGCTAGAGAAGACAAAACAATGACCATTAACCATTTTTAAAATGAAGGAAAAAGAAAAATAGAAATGTATCAAATGTTTAAGATAAATAAAAAAAAATCCCTGCCGGCCCGGCCTACAGGCGGAGGTAGATTTCGAAGTTAAGTATACTAATTTCACAAACAAAAACCAAATCATGATTAGAGATAAACCCACTTTTTATCCACTTTTACCACAATTTTATCTGGCCGCTTTTGACGAGTTTTTATTCCAATTTTATATAATAACTGGTTTTATCACAATCATGTTAGGGCGGTATTCCAAAAAATATTTTTCCATGCACAACTCGAAATTTTCTGGCATAACTTCAGATTCATTTTTAATAGGAGAAACATGAAACTTGTTGACGTGATTTTTGAAGAGATTTATAAGCGACCTGTGTTTTTAATTTTCGTTCAATTAATTAAAACTTGATATATAAACAATTATTTTCTCAGTAAGACAATATTTTTCGTTTCTAACACAATCGCTTCGGGAAATTCCGTTCAAAATGCCCAGTTTGACATCATTTTTTGAAATATATTCTGCCTCTGTCAAAAAATCGATCATTACGGTACATTATATAGTTTCTGAATAAGCGAATCTACCAATTGGATGCGTTTGAAAGCAAAAATGAATTAAAAAATGAGTCAGAAAATAAGCAGTTTGGATTTGAATACTCCCTTAATACGATGATTTTTCCAACACAATCCTCTTCGGGAAATTCGGTTCAAAAGGCCCACTTTGTCAGCATGTTTTAAAATTTATTCTGCCTCTATCAAAAATTGACCATTACAGTACATTATATAGTTTCTGAGTAAGAAAATGTACTAATTGGAAGCCTTTGAGAGTAAAAATGGATTGTAAAATGAGTCAGAAAATAAGCAGTTTGGATTTGAATACACCCTTACGATGATTTTTTTCTTCAACCGCTATGTATTTTTAATTTGTTTTTGCTGTAAGAATTGGTCCTATCCAAAACTTGTCTATATAGATGTTGTAGATAATATTAAGAAGATATATGATAAATTCATGGGGATTTTATATCTTTTGAATTGACGGAGTTATGGATGTTTTTCTTCTTCAAACGCCCTTTTTGTTTTCGTTTTTAATTTTTTTTGCGGTACGAATTGGTCCTATCAAAAACTTGTGAATATAAAAGTTGTAGATAATATTAAGGAGATTCATGATAAAATTAATTAGTTTTGATATCTTGAGAATTGACGAAGTTATGATTTTTTTTCATTTTCAAACGCCCTTTTTGTTTTCGTTTTCAATTTTTTTTGCGGTACGAATTGGTCCTATCAAAAACTTGTGAATATAAAAGTTGTAGATAATGTTAAGGAGATTCATGAAAAAATTAATTGGATTTGATATCTTGAGAATTGACGAAGTTATGAATTTTTTTCTCCCAAAAACCCTATTTTTTGCGCCCCTTGAGCCCATTTTTAACTTTATCAAAAATCTGTGATACATAAATTTTTGGCCCTATTTTTAGAAGTAATAAAATCTTTAAACTGATTCGATATGTACAAAATTTAAGAAGTTATGGGCTTTTTTCGGTTTTCACAAAACCTCTCCCTATTTCCATCCCCTTGGTCCGATTTTGCCCATTAACGAACTTGACCGAGATTTTATGCCCCTTGATTTTATGTATCAGTTTGGAAGAGATTGGTGCAGAATTGTGGAAGTTATTGTGTCCAGAAGAAAGTGATATATATAGATACATACATACATACATACATACATATATATATATATATATATATATATATATATATATATAAAGTTTTTTACTGAGGGTGGTTTTGGGCTCTAGGGGTCATGATCGGTGTACATCTGCAAATTTTTTTCAGAAATTCCAACATAGGAACGACGCCAATAGGTAGTATTTCATACGAAATCTACCTAATAAAACAGAGGAATTGAAAAAGCCTGAAGGTCGTACACCACCTAAATACACACCAGAAATCATTCGCAAAGTAGAGAATCCCTTCTAGAAATATCTTTCTACCCGTGCAGATCCTATTAAATAGAAATTATTGTATATTAATAAGATTAGAGATCTAAAGTTATATATATATATATATATATATATATATATATATATATTTAAAAAAAAAAAAAAAAAAAAAAAAAAAAACATGTTATAAAGTATTCAAAAGCATCTGAACAAGAAGTTACTAAATTTTTAATTTTATTATTAGAAAATTAATTACAACTAATACTTCTTACTCTTTTTTATAAGTAATTCAAATTCAGTATTATCGTTTCGTAACACGTTTTACAAATGCTTAATTTTCTTTTCGGAATATGTTTTTAAACAAAGACAAAGAGCAAACATAAAAATTATGTTGTATTAAGAATTAATAATCATTCAGTTACCTGTAAAAAAGAGTAATAAGTTTTAGATATAATTAAATTTCGGAATAATAAAATTTAAACTTCAGTAACTCTATGAGTACTTCTATCTAGCCCAAAGCTTATTTTAGTGAGGCATTTTGTTTTCAAATGGCTAATCTTTCTTTGTTCACTATGCCGAAAAAGTGTTCGAAATTACGGGAAATTTTGGGGGAAAACAATAGTGTGAAATTTGTGTTTATTTTCTTTGCAGATAGTCTAGTGTAAAATATAATTAGAGGAGAAGGTCCAAATACCGGCTAGGGTCCAAATACCGGCTACTAGGTGTTCTGAGAACTGAGTGCAGAGCAGCCTAGCGGTGGTAGGCAGAGTTTGTAACTTTAATTGAGAGAAGAAAGTTACGAAAAGTACGTCGCTGAAGTCTGTGTTATTTACAAATAGTAAATGCAAAAGTGTCGAATCTACGTAATCTGATACATCAAAAGTTTTTCAGATATAGGGGAGACTAGGGAGGGTTGACCCACTTTTTACAAAATTATTTTTTATTTTTTAAATATTGAACGTAGAATAAAGTTTTATATATCATTTTATTCGTTATGCAATGAGTTATCAAAATAAAATTGCTACATAAGTGTAATATATAAGAAGTTTGAAAAATGAATGATTTTATTCATGACAAAATAATGGGTCAAGGCTCCCCACATACGGGAGGGTTGACCCACTATATGGGAGGCTTGACCCACTTTGTATTATATTGAAATATTTGAGAAGAGAATAAAATCAGTTTAAAAAAAGACAGAATAACTTTATGCTACATGCTTTAATTATTAAAAAAATATTTTTGAAAACATGACGCTTAAAAAAACCTGTTTTGACGCAATCGAAAGTCATAGGAGAAAACATTTGTTTTAAACATGATTTTGTCTGAGCATATATAATTGTACAGCAGGGAAAATGAAATTTTAACATTTAAGACAATATTCCGGTACAGACAGGTTCCGTTTTCATAGGGTTTCATGTATGAATATTTCTGGATTTAGGAAACACTGTCCCGCCTTTTTTTTGTCTTCTTGTCCTACTTTTTGTGACACTCGACCTAACAACATAGTTGTCACATAGTTTGGCTTCATCTAACTTTATTCATCCTGGTGAAATTTGTCTACATGCTTTCCTGAAGTTTTTCGATCAATGCTATTTTCTTTTGCAGCCGCATTGGGCACTTAACTTATTATTAACATCGTTTAGGCCTTTCGGAAGCAAAGTACTTTCAGTACTAAAATGTTGAAATAAATGACTGGCACCGGAATTTACGAACAAATTTATTCGGAAATAAGAAAAAGGCTATATTTCACATACATATTAAATGGAAAACATTTTAGTAAAATTCTAGTGTTATTCTGGCGTTTGGGAATTAAAATTAAGTGGTTTCATAAACGTGCCACTGTCCCTGAAATGGTTAAGACTGCTGTTTTCATACTTTCTATTCTTTTCCACTGTTTCTGTTTACCTATTTTAAGTAATATTTAGATGGAGAAAAGTTCTTATCAACTTTCCCATTTATATTTCATTAAATATTTTCTTGCAGTGGATACTACAGCAATTTTTTACATCTTTCTTTAAGCAGTTTCAAACACTTTCTTTTCCATCACCCCATTTTACAGTAGCTTTACAGGATAAATATATATTCTTTTTTATATATAACCCTTTTCATTATGCACAGTGTATAATAAACAGATTGCCAAAACCACTTAATTAAGGGAGCCTTGAGCATCTGGTCAACCCACCCTCACATTGACTGGGTCAAACCTCCCCACATACCACTTTTCTAAATAATAGCATATTGTTATGTTAAGCCTAACTTACGGTACAATCTTTATGCCTGGAATGAAAGCTCGTTATTTCTGAATTACTTTAAACCTACTTACTTAAATTTGTATGATATATTTTATCTGAAAAAAGCTTACAAATTATTTCTAAAAAACGCACTTTTTAGGTTGAAAACGCTCCCCATTTGATTTTTCCACACCTATTTCGATTAGCTGTATGAAACAAAGACTGTTGTTTGAGCATTCCAATAGCTTTGGTTGGCACCTATTGGTAAAATTCTGAAATTATTTTAAATATGAAAACTGATGGGTGGGTCAAGCCTCCCGTATGGTTAACCCTCCCTAGTCTCCCCTATGTTTCTCATTTTTTAAAAATATACTGATCGTATATTGGCTTGAATTGTTGATTAAGTTATTTTCTAAACATATTTATCTCTCAATTGCCACGCGCACAGTATTGGTATTTTATTATATGAATGAGTAATACTGGTTTTAACTTAAACATAACAGTGGTCCGAATACCGGCTAACTAGAGTGGTCTAAATACTGGCTAGCCGGTATTTGGACCTCTATCGGTTGCTCTGCTTGAAGGGGAGGAAAATAAACTAATTTAAATAGTTCCATAATTAATAAATTAATTTAAATGGTTCAGAAATAGTCCCCGCCCCATTTCGCAATATGAAAAAAGCTACCATGGCCGTAATTCTTCAGGACCGACACTGGTTACCGGATCACTTTCCAAAAAAGAGCTGTTGGACACTACAAAATTGCCTGTAATAAATGTGAAGAGAAAGAAAAAAAATGACGGAGTAAACCAGGCGAAAGAGGCAGAAATTTGATTTTAACCCTCTCGCTGCGCAACCCGAGATTTCCTTGGGTATCGTAAAAGTAGCAAAATTTGCGCAACCAGAGATTTCCTCGGGGATGCATTTTTTTCCGTCTAATTAACCCTCCTTGATTATTCCCACCAGTTATTTTTTTATTGTAAATTATGCCTTATTTAATCGGAGCATTTTCCCGGTTAAATTAGACAAAAACTTTCGTTTTGAAAAACCGGTGACAAAAGAATAAAAATTCTTAAAAGACGCTCGTCGCGAAGGGGTTAAACATGCAATTTTTGAAGCTATTTTGATAAAACAATTACGCAGCGAGAGAGCTAAAAAAGTGAAAAAGGAAAATATCCATAGAGGAATATGATAAATTTGTGTCTTCTGCATGGGTGCTTTCTCTCTGGACAAGAATGGGGGAGGGGATTCTGGGTTCAATGTTAAGAATGCGATACGTGGGTTGATAGGGACTATACCGACGCAGAGAGTGATATCATGCTTTTTATTTTGTCAGATAAAATAATTCTCATTTCAATCAGCAAGCTTTTTTTTTGTTTTACACGTTAAAAAACAAAATTAGAAACATAATGGGAAGAAGACTGTGAGAGATAGTCGTAAAGAATTTTAGAAATTTGACAAAAATACTTATTTATTAAAAATTGCGTATTTTTTCTGTGCATAAGAAATGTTATTAATCAATACAATTTATTAAAATAATATTGTTATTGCTTAATAATTGTCATTAGCTCTATTTGTGTGATCTTTTGGAAAAAAAAATCTAGGTAGCCGGTATTTAGATCCCATTTTAAAAACTCAAAATTTGAAGACTTTCGGAATGTTGCTTCTTATAAACAAAAAATGCCTTTTAAACTGATTTTTTTTCCTAAAAAAGGTGTAATACGTGTCAAGGTGCTGTCACTTTTTATTTTATTAATTTTGAAAATTGCATGATCTAGATTGAAAATAAAAGTGGTAGACGGTATTTGGAACTTTTCCTCTATATTTATTTTTTAAGAAATTTGACGAAGGGATTTTAATTAGGTCAGCTTACTTTTATTCATTAAAATATAAAAGCTGAATAAATTTAACTAGTTTTCTTTGAAAATACTTTACAAATAATCTCAGTTATTTATCTGAGATGTATAGACGCTTTCGATATTCTAATTTTGGGCATGTAAAGTAGATCGAAATGAATTCTCCTCAAACCCACTAATTATGTGAGGAATTTGAGCATGGTAAAGTACTCAACCACATTTGAGTCCAGCGTTTGATACACGAATTTTATTCGGTCAGCATTATTTAAAAAACAAAAACAATTATCTTTAATTATTTAATCACGGAAATGCCTAAATTAAATAAGGCAAACATTAATTTTCTTTATTACTGGTACCAAAAACAATTGCTGTATGCACATTTGGAAGGTGGATATATGCACTCATGGTCTTGAATGTGTTAAAGGGTATTGTAATGATTAAATAATTAAACTTTGTATTTATCACCATAAAACAAAAGTACACACAGGAAGCGTTTCGGGATGGAACGCAACTGTGTGTGCTTTTATTTTATGGTGATTAATACGAAGTTTTATTATGTAATGGTGAGTTATCGCCAGTTTTTCATGCTGTTTCATCTGTATTGTAATAATGATTGACATAAAGTGCACCTTATTTTTGACCAATAACTAATTCCTAAACCGCTAGTTTTAGAAGTATTGTTCCAGTTCCAAAGCTGTTATTTTAAATGCTCTTCCTCATCATACCAAAATCCATTTACATCAAAATATTTATTTTTCAAAAAGGTACGAAATTTAAATTTTTGTACGGTTTCTGGATACTGTGAGTTATATGTAGAAATATTTTCTTCGTGCTCCAAGAAGTAAAACAATAAAAATTTCCATTTTGTACAACCAACAGTTATAGAGTTATGATACACTGAATTTTATAAATTTTCGACACTAAAAATGCGTTTTTCTGTTATTCACTAAAAATTTATCTATTAATTTCTTAATTTCTTAATTATTATTAATGTATTTTTTTAAGTATGCAGAAACCCGATTTATGTTCAAATGTAGGTTGCATATTTTAAATGTCTTTCAAAATATTATTTTCTTTAAGGAATTTTAATTATTTTATTTCATTTATTATCATGAATAACTGCCATTTTTTAAGAAAAGTCAGAGATTAATGACTTTATGATAATAATGTTTAGATATGCTTGATTTGGAAATGTTCGAATACATACGTTCAATGTTTATTATACTGCATATTTATGACAGTATATGTTTTGATGTAGATTAGCTAGATATGAACTCAGCAGAAAAAAAGCATTATTTGCTGATTTTCTATCTTTATAATTTATACTTTAAACGTTGTATAGAGTACACTTGTAATATTTATGCTGTATTATGCTGTAAAAAATTCACCGTAGGAAAACAGTCATTTTACAGTTTATCATTGCAGCATCAGCAAATTACAGCTACATTTCCAAATTCACGAAAAATAGGTGAAGAACAATTTTTTTATCCCTTGTCGAATGAAATCTTTGTAGCATATTGTCGTGCTTCTATCATCTTCTAGATAAATAGTAAAGTGAGGTGTAAAATATATCATCAATAAATCATTATTTTAAAGAAAATTTTAACCCTTAAATACGCGATTTTTTATTTATTTATTTATTTTTTTTTTTTGAAAAATTATATATGATTCCCCGAAAGGTTTATTACACAGGAAAAAAAAAAAAAAAAAAAAATCAGAGATACATTTTTCATATAATACGTCAATCTTTTTTTCTGTTGCACATCTGCAATACAAGTAAAAAATACTGTCGTGTGGCTGTTTTACGCTAAAATAATGCAAATTAGTAAATATTTTAATAAATATGTCTCCAAATACCTTATTTTATATTATTATTTATTTTATAAAACGTAGCCTTTAACCCTTTAATTCCCATGATAGAATACGTTCAGGAAATTACGTAGTTCAGATAATCTGACTTTATACCAGAAAGTTTTAATAGTTAATTTCGTTTTATTAAAAAGGATGGAATGTCTGCTGTTATTAATTAAAGCCAATATTGCTATTTTAATTTTCTGGTGTGAATTAGGTATATACTAATAAAAAAAATCTATTAAATTAAAAACACTGTTGTTTGTATGTATGCAAAGCTGAGCACTAAATGGTTAACGGTACTTATGGCACATTTAAGAAAAGAAATATTTCAGTACGTTTATGATTCATGATTTTATATACAGGGTTAGCCTAAATGATTCATCGGATATGAAAAGACTGTTTATTTACAAATATACGGCGTACACAGACGGATGATACATGAAAAGATACATACGCACTTACCAAGTTTTTGGTACATACTGCAAATGTTCAATGTGTGCGCCCTTTGTCCCCCGGCATACATCCCAACTGCAATCCAGTTCCGTAAATAGGTTCAATAGCATGTTTCTATCAATATCCGTCACAGCAGCAGTGATGCGTTCCTGCACGCGATCCACGAGGCGGGTTTCATATCATGTATCACCCGTCTTTGTAGGTCGTGTACCTCTCAATAGTCAGTGTTTTGAAACCCGATGCATCATTTAGGCCAGCCCTGTATTTAAGATACGCTTTGATTTAGACCAGGGGTGTACAACCTGCCCCCGTGTGCCACAAAGCTACCACTATTTTAATATAGAAAATTTGCCTTATTTAATGACAGAAATTTTAGGATTAAGGAAGCTGATAAGTTTTATTTAGAAAAAGTGGTAACTTACGGCATTGAGGCAAAAAGTTTGGTCACCCCTGATTTAGACGCTTAGAAGCCCCATGTCTTACAGGAAAACGGGCGTTTTAAATTTCTTGCAAAATTCATAGCAAAGCGTTTCGCAAAACAAGCACTGAGAAAACAAATATTTTGTTTGCTTTCACTCCAATATTTATATTAAAATCACGACTTCTTTTCTGCGTAAGTACAGGTAGATGCGCTATCAGGTGATTTGGGAAATGTCGTTACTACGGAAACAGTAACCATGGCAACAAGCAGTTGGTAGACTGAGAGCGTCTGTTCTCCGGGAGATCCCGGTTTCTATTTTTAGAATCCATCTTTTGCTCCTGACATCAAAATGGAATACGGGGGTGGAGCAGACACGGAGGTCGATGTTTGGAACTGTGGTTTTTCTGGGAATAACCAGATGGAGCAATATGTCGATGAAGTCTAAAAGAGACGATTTTGAAAGACGGTTATATTTGTTTTAATTCTGATGTGATAGAAGAGCTCTCTAAAGGCTGTTTCGTTTCGTCATGCAGGCATATTATTGCGATTCAAAACAAAGCTTTGAAATACAACACTACCTGTCGGATAATGATCGTGTGCTGGTAAAATAATGGACCAATATCAAATAGCAATTTGCGATTATTAAAATGTATACAATATTGGTAATTTTTGTTTTTAGGTTGGTGCGAAAATAATTCATTATTTTACAATTAAAATTTAAAACGCTGTAACTTTTTTCAAACTAAATATATTTAATCAAAGTAAAAGACGTTACAATCAATACATTTTTGGAACGAGAAACGAGTTTAGTGATTCCTGTGACATAAAAGTCTGGGCTTCTGGAGGCGAGAAACTGTCGGAAGGCGTTTCCGACATCATCTTGATTGACGAAAATGTTTCCTCTCAAGAAATGGTCCAGGTGTTTAAGGGGTCTCAGGACTCTTAAAATTAGAAAAAAAAAAAAAAAAAAACGCTCAAGTGCGAGTACTACTCGCGCTCAGAGGGTTCCGTACAATAAATATATGAATTATTAACTGTATCATAAAAAAATCGTTACTAAAAGACTATAAGACGTATATACGTTGCCATAAGACTTTGTAAAAAACTACACAACGTAGGGTTCGGTATTGCTGTATATATACTAGAAAAGTATGAATGGTTATACCATTAAAGTTGAAAGAGATATGAAGACTAAATAATATCAAATATTGCTACTCTGTAAAACTCTTTTTTTTTAATCTTATCTTAATCTGTTTATGATGTACTTAATTCTGTACTGACAATAAAAGTAGTGCATATTTAAACTACATTCGGCATTTCATAAAACTAAATTCAGAATATTAATAATCTTACTTTTTACAATGTAGTAAAACCCTTGTTCAAAATTAAAACTTGACATTGTGCTAAGCGTGCTTCGAAAGGAGGTGGCAATGTTGCAATGCCGCTTTGGTCCGTGCCGCGTTTTTCCAGGTACGTAAAGACAGGGGGACGTATTGAGAGATCCACTCAATGCAAACTAGTCGCGAATCAAATAGCATTTATGTGATTAATTCTACTTAAATTAGTGTGTTTTTCATAAATTGACGTTTAATGCTTTTACACTGCTACTGGGAATTGCATTACACAAATATATCATTAATCTATGCTTTAAAAGCCGATAGTATTTAGAGTACGCCGCCCTTGTCATTATGCATGTTCAAACCGTCCATGTCTTTAAGCGTTAATATCTCGGCTAATTACCGACGATTTTTTTCAAAAATCAATATCAACAATGCTTTTATACTTCCGTTACGGATAGGTACCTCCAGCGCTCCTCAACACCTTTGTTGAACGCCCGTAAATCGAAATTTGTGTGTAACCGAAAAATGCGCTTTTCTCAAAAACTATGCGACCTAAGGTAATCGCTACATAATTTTCCTGCAAGGTTTAAAGTAACGTCTACTACCTCTAATTTTTTCATAATTTTAGTTTCAGTATATTCGGAAATAGATGGGGGAGAACATATTTTTGCACTACATTTTCGAGGATATCTCCTAAAATATAATGCCTAAAATTAAAAGAAATGTATTTCTGAGTTCAGCATTGCGAAACCTTTCACAAGCTATCCCACACCATATACAAAGAAAATATTTTTTTTCAAGTCACTTAATTAGCCCCTGTACAGTTTTCTTAATATATTTGTGAATGTTTAATAATCCGTAATTATGTGGGTCAATAGTCTTTATTACATCCCCCAATTTGAACTTTCCACGTTCCATAGTTTACGAGTAATATGGCTGTGACAGACAGACAGACAGACACAGGAGGGATCTTATAATGGTTCCGTTTTTACTTTTTAAGTACGTAACCCTAAAAATGAAACAAAAGAGACCATTTTCAACATTTATTCTTTTAAAATGTATTTTATTTTAAGACACAATTTTAATTGAGATGAGAGACGTAAGTATATTCCTTCATTTCAAATATTTAAAAAATTGCAAGATGCAGAATTTGCATTTACAGGGGGCTCCAAACTATCAGGCATTTGACGATCAGAAAATCGGCATAACAGATTACGCGCAGGATTACAAAATAAATTTCGTAACTAGAATAAAAATTTTGGTGCCTACTTATATTTCAAATTGTGATAATTACTCTGAACCTAAATAAATTTGTATTTAAAGCATTTTTAGATTTTTAATACAAAGTTGTATTTAGCTAATGCAAATTTTAGAAAATTTCAACAATATAACCACCTAGAAAAATATATTTTTTTTAACAATAAAAACGAAATTTTATGTTCAGTTTATATAGACTAACATGAAACATATGTTTTGAAAATTTCATGAAAAATTATTCAGAAGTTTTTGAGATATCGTGCGCATTAACGCCCAAAAACGTTATTTGCAGAAAAATGACTCCAAAGCTTCGGAAACGCCGCTTCAGCTATTGAGCGGCTATAATTCTAAAAGCCAAAAATTCCGTTCTAATGGGAATTTTAAAGAAACAATTGTATCAAAATGTTCAGAAAAGATTGGAGTTTAACATCTTAAAAAAAAAAAAAAAAAAAAAAAAAAAAAAAAAAAAAAAAAATTCGAAAATTTTAAAGCTTGAAGAGCCCCGAGACCCCTTAAGGGTGTGGTAGTCAGTTGGCAAGAGTTCCGGTGAGTACGGTGGGTGAGATAGTGTTTTGTAGGCCAACGCGTGTAACTTTTGGAGGGTCAACGCTGCGACGTGAGTTGGCTTTCAACTTGTTCGCCAACCATCTATATATATATTACGCTAATGTACGTGGCACAGAAATCGCGATTATTTATTATTGTTTAATGGCAACGCCCGAGAAACGCATCTCATTGGTTATTGTGTAAAAGTCCTTTGGCAGGATTTAGAGCGCCGGGGTTATTTACCTTTCGCTGCGCGCTACCGTCTGCCAGCCCCAGCCGGCAGCGTAGACACTTCCTTTCGCTGCAATTATGCAGCTTTAAAATATCATTTGACATGCTCGTAAAAGATCTCAGCGAATGCTTCAAAGTGAAGAAGAAGCCGAATTCAAATCGAAACAGATTGGATCGAGAACGCCGTTAAACACAGAGCATAAGCGATCGCCAAAATAGGCTTAAAAACCGTAGCATGCACGCGTTGCTTCTGAAATCCAAATTACTGATTTAAAAGTTCCGGGGCGTAACTGTGGGACTTTCAGTGAAACGTGCAATTTCTGAAAAGCACTGTATTGGAAATGCGAATTAAACAGCAGCGAGAAGTTTACAAAATGTTGTCATGACGTTAGAGTAATTATGTACGGACGGGTAGTTTTGACTGTACGGACCTGCAATACAAATTTCAGGTTCATTTAAGAATATTATTACGAGTCCACCAGAAGTAAGATACAATAAAACCTGCTTAGACGGAAACGAAAACGACTAGTGATAAATTCCGTTTTATGCAGGTTATTTAAATTGAACAAAGCATAATAGCATTTTTGGGGGGGAGGGGGAAGCTGGAACTTTTTTTTTCCGTTTATTGCAGGGTTCCGTTATAAACAGGCTTTACTCTATTAGAAAATAAATTTGTTGTATGGTACTTTTACAAAAAAATCTATATAGTAATATTTGCTTACAATTTTATTATTTCTTTTTCAGTATTACAGTTTATGTTATATTTGTAATTGCTTTTTCATCTAAAGATTTTAAGTAAAAATTAAATTATTGAAAATATAATTAAATTTTAATTGAATTCATCAATCAATTTGGAATAAAATAGTTTAAAGTATGAGACATATAAAAATTAAAATCTTAATCCGTGACTTTGCGTAACTTTGGAACTCAACACGTCAACAACAGAGTTCATTCGCAATTTCTCGAGTTGTTTTGGTTAGATCAACTTCGACTATTGTCTTCAGTTGATCTTCGTCAACAACAGAGTTCATTCGCAATTTCTCGAGTTGTTTTGGTTAGATCAACTTCGACTATTGACTTCAGTTGATCTTCGTCAACAACAGAAGGTCGCCCGCGACCATCCTTGTCTTGAAGGTCGAAATCTTTTCGATGAAATTTTTGAAACCAACACTGAACAGTACTTACTTTGATGCTTCTCTCGCTCCAAACTTCATTAATGTTTTGCACGGTTTGTGCTGGACTGCGACCGAGTTTAAACTCGTAAAAATAGATGTGACGAAAATTTTTTTTGGCAGCTCAGCCTCTGAAACCAATTAATAGCCGAAATAAAATAATAAAAAAGTTAATCTGCAAAGAAAGTGCTTAAAATAAACTTTAAAATGATATATAATGCATACCACTAGAATTAAATTTTGTATACAAAATGCTTATAAAATAGGTTGCATTGTAAAATCATGCATTATTTTTGCACCAACTTAATATAAGTGGGAAATCAAAAGTTTGGGATAAATTAACAAGACAATTTGAATGAAAGAAAAAAGTTTTTTTTACTGTAATTTAAAATAATGAAATTATGAAAAGACGAAAGATCCATTTCTGATAACTAAATAAAAAATAAATTTAAGAAATAATATAAACCCTCCACAAAGTCAGCTTCTTTATTTCATCCCTTTCATACGTTGACGTTATCGAATTCTGCTCCAGTTTTCGGAAAAGTTCAAATATTTAGGACCAGTAATTAAATGATGTAATACTTTACACGATAAATCACTAAATATAGTTTTATCCTGTTATGACAAACGAATACTAATTCCGTGTTTTGTCAAACTGTACTTATTGTCTTTGCATTAAAAATGCAAAGTGTGCAAAATGCAAACCAATAATGCTGAAATAGTGCGTCCTAATATTAGTATTGCTCAAAACACAATAATTTTATTGCAAATAAGCTCAAAATGCATACCCTAATTAATTGAGGAATCTACTCACTAATCCTTTGATATGGTTAAGGTCCAAACAGACAATATCCGTCGACATCGGAAGTCTTTAAGTGGACAGACGGTGCTTTTCATGTTTTATTAATTTCGTAGGATCCGAATCGGACCAAAATCTTTCCAATGAATCTATCTCCGCCTCTTTCCACTATTGAGACCCGCTTTTCTTTTGTTGATGACCACAGAACATTTAGAAAAGAATGGCCAGGGGAGTGATTTACGAATTTTCGTCGGGTAAAGAAAATAAAAGCGAATAAACCGACCTTTAAGTTGTCATATATAAGCATATCCTTACCTACTTATTGCCTGCAGACACTCGGATTTCTTTTGTAAATGTTACATGGTTTCCTTTGAAGCACATTCGAAGAGTAATAAAATATGGTTAGAACACAAGCATTTTTTAAGAAAGCTTATATGTTTGTTGTGCGTTCGGTAGAATCTCTTTATCTCAGATTTTATATGTATAAAAACAAAGTATTCACTGTCAGGATTAAATCAACGTATATCTGATTCTCAATGTATCTCAAAACATTTTCTTCTATCTCGAAATTCTTGCTGTCAAAGCGTTGACAAAAAATTAAAATCTGTTCCATTTCAATCTGAAAGAAAAACGTCAACGAACTTCTTGGAAAACATAATTCAGGGAAGATTCAACATTTAGAAGTTAAAATTTCATCCCTTTTTTCCGAAAATTCTCAGTTGTTTTGGTACTTCTTGCTTGAAATTTCCTGGTTTCTAAAACAATCATGGTGGAAAGAGTAGAAAACGCTGTTCGTACCTTAAGCATTTCTTAAGAGCCGATTGAAAATATAGGTCTAAATTGTTCACATTGATTACTGATGTACAAAAAATAAGTAATCGATGTATTTCGATGTATTCAAAATATACATACACCAATAATTATTGGGTAATATTGCACAAAATTGTTCTAATGTTAATGAATAGAACGTTATGTTATTCCAATATTATGCCATAAATGGTTTTCTACTAGAGCAGTGCTTCACAACCTTTTATTGACCATGCCCTACTAAAGCATCTATAAACTCACCATGCCCCACCCTCTCACTCTGTGAATATGTTTCTTATTATTTAAAAGTGAATTCTATTCACATGATGGAAGCGCAATAGAACGTTAACAATAATTAATCATTTCACATTTTTTAACCTCTAAAATATATGAATCTTCCGTCACAAATGGGTTTTTAACATAACTCCATAAATACAATGAGTCTCTACATCTGCGACTTTGTGCCGAAAAGAGTTGTGTTGTACTTTTCCAATTTTCCAATGTTAAAGAAAAGTGTTATACGGCCTGAATTTTTATTTTCACAAAATATCTTGAAGAGAGACTTACATTTAGCATTAAAATTGAAAACATTCACATATTTTATAATTCAGTTTTTTTAGCTTATTAAGAGTTGGTGGAAAAGCTTTTGGACACTAAATTTTCTTTTTATGGATAACAAAATACACAAGAAGCATTTCAAGTTTCCCATCTTTATCAATTTTAAGTAGTCATTAATCCCCATCACAGCACATTTTCTCTGTTTTCCCTTTCCCAGTATCGTTAATTGAGGCGTTGAGAACAAGAGTGAAGTATCCCAAATTTTTGTGAAAAATTAGTTTCAAGTGTCAAAGCATTGTATATGCTACGACATCTTCTCGCTACATAATGAATTTTGATAATTTCGAAACTATTCTAGTGATATAGCCAGTTTAATAGATAGTCCAACTCATCTTGTATTCAAGCTGCTAGTGCAAAAGTGGATCAAGTGCCTTGGTCAAGCTGGCACCGCCAACTTAATTACGATACAGGGTACATAGGAAAGTCACTTTAACCTGAAAATGCTTGCGAACGGAGAGAGCTACAGCTATGCAAGTGAGGTAATGGTATAGTAAAGCGACTACGCCCGACCTAATGCAAATTACAGCAGCGCCCCTAGTGCCGAAATTTGGAAGATAGCATTGCAATTCGAAAATGAAAAGAGATAGAGCAAAATTCCCAATTAGAACGCTTTCGAGCATCAATTAATTAGTACGAAATTTTAGTTTAACCCTTTCAGGGGCAGAAGAATTCTGTTCCTAAAGTTATGATATAATTGACTGACACCAAAATATTCAAACGAATTTCTTAGAAAATAAAAACCCGCTAATTTGCACTTTCACTCAAAAGCACTATTTTATTAAATTATTCTTGGTGCCATTTGTCAGTTTTGGAACTAAAATTAGGCGGCTAGACCGTCTAGCCACCACCCTTGAGAGGGTTAAATCTTTGCCGTCGTATTGAAGAGGCTTGCAATAGACGTTCCATGCTGAGAAGTGTGCATGCAGAATTACTCTCACGAATACAAACGCGTATCGTGAGCAATGGCGAACTTTTCGAACATATTGAATATTAACTTTTTATCACTATGAGACAGTTTGTCTTTTTTGTTTTTTTGTGTGATGTTATCAAAATGTATTGAAATAAGTACGTATTTATAAAATAAATTGTGCGTATTTCTTCATATTTCTGACTATTCCATTCAAATGTTTACGCAAAATGGAGTGCATCGATTTCGGACATTTTTGGGCATACAGGCGAAGATTTATCTTATCCATCTAAACCAAATGTCGTTTCGTACTAATTGATGCTCTAAAACTTTCTAATTGGAAATTTTGCTCGATCTCTTTTCGTTTTCGATTTGCAATGGCCATCTTCCAAATTTCGACACTAGGGATCGCTGCTGTCGTTTGCATTAAAGCGGGCGTAGTCGCTTTACTATACCGTTACCTCACTTGCATAGCTGCAGCTCTCTCCGTTCGTATGCATTTTCAGATTAAAGGGACTTTCCTATGCACCCTGTATGCTTACTGAAGAATTTTTGTCTCCTCAGGCCACTTAAAATACTGGCTAAAAAGAGTTTGACAAAAATTTGTTCCAAATACTCGAAAACATTTTTCTGAAAATCGCTGCTGGCGAGGTTGGTCCATTCTGGTTCTTAACGCCTCAATTATCTTCCATGTATTATCTGATTTTAAAATAAAAAATGTATATGTCACGTAAATTTATTTACTGTGTAGGTCGCCTGCTGTAGAGCCATAGATATGTACTATCTACCCATTTTCTTTTTTTAATGCTATTTAAGATTTATAAATTTTATAAAGTTGGTAATACATCATTTTGATATTTCATGTATTTTTCAGGTTAAATATGTTCGTGACAATCATATTTATATGCACTTTTAAGTGGTTTTCACGTAAAAGATTCTTCTTGTGACATACAGCAGAGCAAATAGAAGTAGAAAGCTTATTTAATAAATAATCGAAAGCATTTCGAAAAATTATAAAATACAAAATTAACCAGCAAAATTATAGAGATTTTTAATACTGAAAACAAATATTTCAAAAGATTATTCGTATAATTATTCTGGTGTATTTTCTATTTAAAAACTTTGATTGGGAAAGCTTTTTAAATTCAATTAAAAAAACAACTGATTTTTTAAATTTTGCTTGTATTTCATTTATTTTTAGTCTGCAACATTTCTTTTATTTCTTTAAAAAAAACAAAGGAAACTGATAGCGAATGGGTGAGTAAGAAATTTGGAATTGCCCCCCCCCCCCTAAAAAGTCAAATTGTCCCCGGCGGGTCGTACGCTACACGTTGGGAACCACTGTGCTAGAGCATTTAACTCATCACCATATAATGATTGATAAACTGGACCATTACTAAAATTCTCGAAAGGAGGATGCTTGTGAATTTAATGTAATATGAAAGTGAATTTCAAGAAAATTTCCATATAAAAGTGATTTGGCAAAAGTCCTGATAAATTGGGCTTTGGAAATTGAGGCCTCTTAAGTTAGTAAACGTCTTCATTGATATATTGTACAAAATAAGAAAAGAAACACGCATATTTTTTAAATTTCAGACATTTTGCCGACCCAGACCAAAGAGGACGTTTTTTTCATTTATTTAATTTATAAAAGAAACCCAATCTTTATTTTTCCCCATCACGTTTTCAAAAAGGGAAAATGCAATGAAGACAGTAATTTTTCTTTACTATATTTACGAACACGAACCCAAATACATGAAAAAGGCATTTCTTTTCAATGGTAGACTGTAGACGGATATAGCGAAGGCAGAATTTAGGGACGAAAATATCCTATTCAAAATAGAAAGCATTGTTAACCGGTTCTGTTCTAATGTACGTGACAATTATAATTTTCTTCATTTTTTTTTTATTTTTTACACGTATTTATATTTTAGTTCAAAGCAACTTGAAGATGCTGAGACTGGTTGTTAAAGCAAAATTAAAATTCCTATTGTTTAAAAAATAGTAAAAAAAAACGGACTAAAAAGCAGAAATAGTACTGGCAATTGAGACGCCAGTACTATTTCCGTATTTTAACAGAAAATTTCCCCCGTCAATTCCAGAAAAATGGAAAATTTTTTGTAATTTATGGGGGAAAATTTCCGTTAAAATACGGAAATAGTACAAGCGTCTCGATTGCAGTACAATTTCCGTTTTCTAGTCCGTTTTTTTACAATGTACAAACGCGAAATTAAAAACTAATCTATATATTTTGACAGAGGCAGTGTAAGTGGAATGGAATAACTCGTCAAATATGTGTATGGCATAGGTGCCAACCTCAAATTAACCTTCTGTAATATGTGTGTTAATTTGACCACCATTTAATACGTTTCGAACCAGAAATTTTTTTAAGAAATGAAATTAAATAGAGGGCTCCAAATGGTCCGCCAACTGAATAACAATATTATTTTAGAAAAAATTTTCTTTTTAGATTTTTCTTACAAACCGCCCCGGAATCACCTTTGAAAGTTAATTCTAGCGCAAACCTACCATAACATTTTCTGCTAAAATTTATTGGTATTCAGTTGGCGGACCATTTGGGAGCCCGGTAAATACGTTCCAAGTAGAAACCTTGAATTTAATAAATAAAGATTCATGAAATAAATTTTCTGGTTCGAAAGTGGTTAATCTGGGTCAAATTAATCCAGATACTACGGAAGATTAGTGAAAGGTTGGCAGCTATGATATGGTTATCAAGTAATTATAAATTATCGATTACTTTCATTTACTATTCCTTAAGGGGGTCCGGGACACAAAAATCTTCAAATTTTGTAAAAATATTTTATTTCATGAAAAATTTCCCTGTTTTTTTCGCTTAAAATGACGTTTAAATCATGTTTCTATCTTAATTAGAACAAGAAATATTATTTTTTGTTTTGTTTCAAAATCTAGCTTTCAAGCAATGGCTGTCATGGAAACGACTTCTTGTAAAAATGCATTTTTCTTCATGATGGGTTTTCCCCCCATTTCTCGTATTTAAATTCTTATAAGTCAAGAACAGTTAAAGATAAATGATTCTAACTTAGAACATGTCTTTTTCAATTGCTTTACTTTAATTTTGATCTATCAAATTTGAAAAAAAAAATGTGTTTACTTTTAAAAATATGATTTTTATAAAAAAAGTTGCATATTTTTTGTTAATTTTTACGTTAAACATTTTTAATTTTTTAATTAATATTTTTTTAAATGCTGAATCAAAATTAAAACTTATATATTTCTGTTTATTTAAATGAAAAAAAAAATCGAAATTCTACAAGTAATATTTCGAGTTATAACGATTTAAATTTACCCCACATTTTTAATAATTTTTAAATTTAAAATAATAATAAAAAAAAACATCATGAGAAGTTAACTATATGATGACATACAATCACATGATATATAAAAGTTAGTTAAACTCTCTATATATCATGTGATTTTGTTTACAAATAATATGGTTAATCATCACAAGAAATTCAGAATTTTAACTCAATAAATAAAAATTATTTTAAAATGTGTCCCGGACTCCCTTAAACAATTAATAACATAATAACTAGATGTTTTAACATAATAATAACATAATAACTAGATGCTAGAGCCCAGTAAAAAAAAAAATAAATAAATAAAAAAAAAATCCAATTCTGAGAAAAAAAAAGAAGTCGGGAATTTATTAAAGAAGGTGAATATTTCCAAATAATATCATGAGACAAAACGCAAATTTTCCCCTTGATTCAATATAAAATATATAATGTAAACATTAAAAAGGTCCACGATCTTACTTAAAAGGCGACTAATGTAATGAAAAAGATGTTACAAGTTTAAAATATGCATTTTATTTAAAACTTCTTGGTACATTCAAGCCTTCCAGGCTCATCATCAGATAATATCTTAATAACTAAATGTTGTTTATTTATACAAATACGTCACTTTGTTTTGAAAATGAGAGAGCCAATGATTACTAGAGTTGAAAGTAGAAGTAGCAGTTTCTTGGATTGAATTTAATTAGAGGAAATATTATTATTAATGGAACTGCAATTAATAATAATAATATATATTTCCTCTAATTAAATTTAAGCCAAGAAATTGCTACTGCTACTTCTACTTTCAACTCTAGTAATTATTGGCTCTCTCATTTTCAAAACAAAGTGACGTACTATGTATAAATAAACAACATTTAGTTATTAACCCTCTCGTCACCCTGATCCTCATATGAGGCTCCTACTTCAAATTGCAATATTTGAATGAAAAAAATGTTTTTGTTAATTCCAGAA
This sequence comes from Maratus speciosus, assembly GCA_963932465.1. Taxonomy (NCBI): domain Eukaryota; kingdom Metazoa; phylum Arthropoda; class Arachnida; order Araneae; family Salticidae; genus Maratus; species Maratus speciosus. The sequence continues at coordinate 520,803,920 of OZ010787.1, read as the reverse complement.
CCGAATAGTGATAGCATATGTCGATACATTTACTATTATGACTTTACTTATGTTTCAGCCATTTAATAATAATAATATTAATAAAAGTTTTATTAATTTTTAGTAAACCGTTGGCGTTTCTTTTAATTCAAACATATGTTTCACTCTTTAAATTTAAATTAGGGACTCCTTTTCCGAATTAGTAATTTATGATAAAAAAAAAAAAAAAACTACTAAATTTTTTATGTTTGTTTAATCTGGTTGTAATACGACATTTTCCAAACGTATTAAAAAATTCTTCCTTAGACTATTTTTATATGAAATACACACAACATAACTACATTCGTTAGGTTTCTGTAAAGAACACATTCGTCAAATTTCAGTAAACTGTAACTTCTGTGATTTCGATACCTACTTTTAATTTTGTTAGAGTAAAAGTAATTTTTCCCAAAATTCAAAAAAAAATTCGGTGCCGAGAGGGCTAAGATATTCTCTGATGATGAGCCTGGAATACTTGAAAGTACAGTAAACTCTGTCTAAGGCGGAATCGGCCGGGGCTGAGAAAATTTTCCGTGGTAGACAATATTCCGGCTTATGCAAAAAGCCCCCCCCCCTCCCCCCCCCCAAAAAAAATGCACATTTTTTTTTTTTTTTTTTTTTTTTTTTTTTTTTTTTTTTACGTTTGTAACTTTTAGTACTGTTCTTTAATGAAATTGGATTATTATTAAATCTATTGTTTTTAATAATTCCGAAAGACATTACATTATTTGAACACAAAAATAAATATTACCAATGCAAAATTGCTCCAATTCTGAAATTTAATGAAAATAATTTAATTTAACCAACACAATTACATGCTTCATCTTTGGCATAGCAGTTCAAAAAATCAAAGAATAATCTTTTATCGATGCTTATTTTTTATTTCGGTTTACCATGTATTCTGCACTAACGCGTAAGTCTGTTATTCTCGGTATTATTTTTTTAATTTCTCTTAACAAGAAAAATAATTTCGAGGCACCTAATTCTTCTCAAGCCGTCCTGATATGTTTGAATTCCAGCGTTGTCTTCAACGTTTTCAGAAGCGTGGTCATCCGCATTTTGCTTTCCTAAGAGAATGATCAGTTTTTTCAGGCGACATTTCTGAGCAAAGTTTGGGAATCCTTGTAACAGCATCGTAAACACTGATGTTTTTCGTCCGATCGGTGGCTGAAGAACTATCATCAAAAGACGCAATAATCGACCACAGGAGATAGATACCTTTTGCAGTGGGTTTCAGCATTTTAATAACTCATTGATCCATTGATTGTGTTACTGCAGTAGTATCCACCGGAAGAAATTGTAAATTTATATTCGACACTTTGACGTCGGCATGACAATGTGCATTATCGAGGAACACCTTTTTAGGTGCGTTCGTAATAATATAAATATGTAGCACCTATAGTCGTCGTTCAGTCCGTCCGTCTGTCCGTCCGTCTGTCCGTCCGTCTGTCTGTCCGCATATAACAGAGCAAAAACTACCCAACCGAATGGTCTGAAATTTGAAATATAAGATTGTTGCAAAATTTTGTCGAGCCATTTCAAATTTTATGAAAATCGGATGTATAGTTTAATTACAGAGACAGTCAAAAGTTTTTCTTTACATTACGGCCAATGGGAAAAATTATTGCAAGTGCATTTTAATGATGTTACAGCCTTCCGAATGGTCTGAAATTTTAAAAATATAATTGTCGCAAAATTTTGTCGAGCCATTTCAAATTTTATGAAAATCGGATGTATAGTTTAATTACAGGGACAGTCAAAAGTTTTTCTTTACATTACGGCCAATGGGAAAAATTATTGCAAGTGCATTTTAATGATGTTACAGCCTTCCGAATGGTCTGAAATTTTAAAAATATAATTGTTGCAAAATTTTGTCGAGCCATTTCAAATTTTATGAAAATCGGATGTATAGTTTAATTACAGGGACAGTCAAAAGTTTTTCTTTACATTACGGCCAATGGGAAAAATTATTGCAAGTGCATTTTAATGATGTTACAGCCTTCCGAATGGTCTGAAATTTTAAAAATATAATTGTTGCAAAATTTTGTCGAGCCATTTCAAATTTTATGAAAATCGGATGTATAGTTTAATTACAGGGACAGTCAAAATTTTTTCTTTACATTACGGCCAATGGGAAAAATTATTGCAAGTGCATTTTAATGATGATACAGCCTTCCGAATGGTCTGAAATTTTAAAGATATAATTTTTGCAAAATTTTGTCGAGCCATTTCAAATTTTAAGAAAATCGGATGTATAGTTTAATTACAGGGACAGTCAAAAGTGTTCGGGGAATGGGAAAAAATTATTGGGAGTGCATTTTAATGATGTTAAAGACTATGTACTTTTATGAAGTGCAAAAAATTATACATTCAGCACAATATCGGGTGCAAAATATAATTATAAAACTTGTTATAGTCGAACGCACCTCATTTGCCACGTTTGACGAGCAATTTCCAACTTGTTTTTTCTTTAATCATTCGTCTATTGAACTCCTTCAGCCACCCTTCCATTAACACGTTGAATGCCAAGTCTATTTTGTCTGTCTTTAAGTTTGGGCCACGAAAAAAGATTCCCGTTATACAATCTATAAGTGTCGGTCACCGATGACTGACGCGGCCTAAACGGAGAGTTCAGTGTCAGTCACCTGTGACTGACGTGACACTCAACGTGTAAAGACAATCGACATCCAGTATTTTTTCTGAGACCTCCTTGTCACAATGCAGTTTAACAATATTTACATTCTTGAAACATAACGTCGTTTTCGATTTCCCAGTCCCTAACTTTTTTTATAAACTGCCCTCCAAATTCGCAAAAAGCAAAACAGTCACATGCTCGTTGGAGGTTTTACCTCAGCGGCATTAGCTACCTCTTTTAACAAATGACTTACTTGGCACACACATTAAAATACTCCAGTCTCATTGCAATTATATATGTCCTTTTCTTGACATCTTTCAATCGGTAGATGAAATTTTCCTTTCCATTCCCGAATTTCATGCTATGGGACGTTTTTCGCGTGTCAGCAAGCATGCTTCATGGTAATGTTGTGTAGATTATGGAAACTCATTAACCATTCACCGAAAGCTTTAAAATGCATTTTAGCTATTTTTTCGCAAAAAATCCACGTGTGAGCAAAATTTTCACTCTAGCAATCGAAAAACATCCAAAAGTTAACCTTTAACTGATGTCACAGAAATTGTCACATAACTAGTGTGAAGCGGTCTGTGAGACCGTTCCATCGAAAGATGAATAAAAGGCATGATTAACTCATAGGATGGTGTTTTTGTACTAAACGTTTTATACAGGAGTGTTAAATTAAAATTCACTAATTCAAAAGTCTCTGGTGATAGTACTAAAGTTCCAAAGGAAACAAAATTTCGGTAGTGTTTGTAGTTAAACTGAAAATTCCAATTTAAACTATAAAAAATGAAAAAAGCCGCGGTCTGAGAGACCGGTGTTTTACCTCAGCGGCATTAGCTACCTCTTTTAACAAATGACTTACTTGGCACACACATTAAAATACTCCAGTCTCATTGCAATTATATATGTCCTTTTCTTGACATCTTTCAATCGGTAGATGAAATTTTCCTTACCATTCACGAATTTCATGCTATGGGACGTTTTTCGCGTGTCAGCAAGCATGCTTCATGGTAATGTTGTGTAGATTATGGAAACTCATTAACCATTCACCGAAAGCTTTAAAATGCATTTTACCTATTTTTTCGCAAAAAATCCACGTGTGAGCAAAATTTTCACTCTAGCAATCGAAAAACATCCAAAAGTTAACCTTTAACTGATGTCACAGAAATTGTCACATAACTAGTGTGAAGCGGTCTGTGAGACCGTTCCATCGAAAGATGAATAAAAGGCATGATTAACTCATAGGATGGTGTTTTTGTACTAAACTTTTTGTACAGGAGTGTTAAATTAAAATTCACTAATTCAAAAGTCTCTGGTGATAGTACTAAAGTTCCAAAGGAAACAAAATTTCGGTAGTGTTTGTAGTTAAACTGAAAATTCCAAGTTAAACTATAAAAAATGAAAAAAGCCGCGGCCTGAGAGACCGGTAACATCAGTTAAAGGTTAATGCACCAATGTCATAATTTTTCACACCACGTTTCCTCTTTCTATTAGATGTTGTCAATTCTTTCTTTTTATAGCGTCATAAATTTGAGTTTTACCATAATTAAACTTAATACAAAGATCTCCTACAGAATAATTATTTTTCTTTTAATTTGGTAACATCGACTTTATCCTGCAGGGATGGAGTATTGAGTTTCGATTTTGAAGCAATTTTTACGATGCACTTAGTTATCTTCTTGTCAAGGATTCCTTAGACAAGATAAAACGACGAAGAACAAATAACCCATGCAATGAGTTTTCTAAACACGTGATTCATTGGACTGAAGCATACGTCAATCGAATAGCATTTTATGTTTTTGATAAAAAGGTTGTATCTTGAGTTCTAATAAATTGCTTGCAGATGACGATCTTTCATTAATTGTCCTGGCTCGAAAATCGGTTGAAAACTGAAATTCTGAAAGTCTTTACAGATAAACGAGAAATGCTGTTCCATTTCTTAGTACTGCTGTAATACCTGCAAATTTACACCCAAACTGGAATACACACCCCAAAAAAACCTTCGGGAAAGAGACAGTAAGGTATCAATTTGAATTTGAGTACAATATTAAAGCATAATATATTGTACTTTAGAAAATACATATTTTCATAAATGTGCATCCTTCTAGTAATAATAATTTTTGCATGCAAATTTATATTGGAAAAAACGATTATTTCATTTTTTAAATGCAAGATTTCCTTAAAATTTAAACAGTTTCTAGTTCCTTAAATTAACTTTTTTAAAGTATTAAGGAATTTAATTAAAATTCTCCGCATTGAATAAATGACGTATGTACTAAAGCTTCATAAACGAAATGTTTTTCATTTTTAAAGTATCTTTTTCTCCGACTTAGGCAAAATTTTGGTTTTGGTGGGACCTTAAGAACATTTCCGTTTCCGTGTTAGACAGATTCCGGCTTATGCAACAAGAATTAATGTTATTTTCTAGGGTTTCGCCGGGACTTGAAAAATTTTTCGCGGTAGACAAATTTCCGGCTTGCACAGTCTCCGCCTTAGACAGAATTTACTGTACAAAGAAGTTTTAAATAAAATGTATATTTTAAACTTGTAACATCTATTTCATTACATTAGTCGCCTTTTAAGTAAGATTTTGGACCTTTTTAATGTTCACATTATATATTTTATAGTGAATATTTCCTTTCGAAAATAGTGTTTACCCATACCCGTCTTTATCACCCTTCTCCTCTTTGTGTGCGCCACTGAACTTGCAGAGTTTCTCTTTCTTTTCTGTGATTTTGCAGACATGTTAACAGTACATAGCCTTCAAAAGATAAAAGAGGAGTTTGATTTTGAGGCGTTAGGACAATCTATTTTTTACGAGTGATTTGTAGACCGCTACAGTGTTAAAATATGTTTTTTTGATCTATAAAGAAGGTTTACGAAACTGGAATACAACCTCTTCGAAGTTAAACATTCCCTTTTCTTCAGAAACCAATAAATATCTGAGGTATATATATATATATATATATATTTTTTTTTTTTTTCTAACCTTTTCTTTCCCCGTAATTTTCGGAAACGTTACCGGGTAGTTTTTGCAATGTATTAATAAGTCTTCTCAACTCAATATCAACATGACATATCGTTTTTTCGGATGTTATCAATTCGCAAGTAAACATATTTTCAGCCACGTCACAGAAATTATATATGCAAGAATAACAAAACAATTTTACGCTGCTAATTTAGCATGTTTTTCTGCCTGAAAATGTTTTTTGAACATGAAAATAGTTATTTAAAAATTGATAGGATCTGAAAAACTGATATTTTGTGTAAAGAAAACTGATTAACACATTAAAATTTACTCGGAAATGTTTCGGAAAATTAAGCACCACGAAAGAAATTTCCGCTTCAGAAATGCTTCTTTAAATATTGGGAATTTATTGGTTTTTGAGGTTTCTGGAGATAAAAAAAAAAGTGGTTTTTAGAATAGTGAGTAACTCGTAAAAGGTTATATTATATTTTCGTAAACTTTCTTGCTTTATCAAAGAAAGTTCCTTTTTTACAGTGATTTCTCAGCTTCTCTTACTTATTTTAATAAAGTAATACTAATTTTGCGCAGAAAATAATTACATAACAATAAAAATATATAATTGTGAAAAAATCAAAACGTTCGTTTGATTTGGTTTCTCAAAATAAGCAATCAATATCAAAATAAACCAATACCAGTTAAAAGTTAATTACCTTACTTTAAACGGAATCAACTAAATTTTCATAAATGAAGTATAGACTATGTGGGGGTAAAGACACGCATGGGGCAAAAACACGCACTGACAAATTTAAAGTGTTACATTTTGGATTATGTCACATTTTTGCATAAAATGTGAAACACTTACGAGCTGTATTTCATGTTAAGACAGTTTTTTTTAATCTGAATGTAACAGGGAATGTGTTTTATTTAGAGATGTGTTAGTTTAGCCAATCAATATAGGGTAGATTGGGGGTAGAGACACACACGGGCCAAAAACACGCACTGGCAAATTTAATATGAACCCAACGTTTTTTAAAATTTAACCAGTAGTTGGCAGTTCGGTTTCAATCGTACCAGTTGTGTGTTGGTAACTTGCGGCGAAAGTAAAACCCCGTGCAGAGAAAATGAGGTAAGTTTCATTTTTCCATTTTTGATGTAATATTTTTTAAAAAATTAAGTGATTATTGAGCTTATATTACTGAAAATATCTACAAATCCAAAAATTCAGTGGAGAATGGAAACTCTTTAGCTTATAAATGCCGTGAAGTTTACCTCGATTGCATTAGTCTAAGCTTGCAGTCGGACGGTTAAGCAAACCACTGCTCAATGGCGTAAAAACCTGCATACGTCTTGGGGCAAAGATAGGCACAAGTGCTAGATGAGGAGTTTTGTCCCATAGTTTTATCTAGATTCAAATCTTTCTCGAATTAAGTTGTGAGACGCTTAATAATTTTTTTAAGTTAGTATTGTATGAAGTAGATAGATATCTGTTTAACGTTATCTACTTACCTACTTTTCCCTTATCAAGTTAAATCTTTTTTTAAATAATAGAACTTAGGTATTACTACCTACTTTTTAAAATCATTCTTTTTGTTCCATAAATTTCTTTTGTTTTAACTCTTCCAATGAGTAAGACATAAATAGTTCTCGATTATCTAAAGCGGGTAGTTTTGTTGTTGGGGCATTCTCACAATGTTTTGACTTTCATGTCCCTGAATAATAATTTTTATTTTAATACACTTTTTTGTGTTTTTTGTTATTTCATATACTGGGGAACATCCCATTGCATGATTGCACAACAATATTAACGAGATAAATAAGTTTTGGACGATGTTGGGGGTCCAAACACCTGGAAAACTCCTATACCGTCCCGTGTCCCTGATGCTGATTTTTAAGTTTGGAGCTGTCTGGATAAAATTGTTTCAATAAAAATAATTCGATGTAATTTTTTTTGAAACTGGAACTATTGTTTTATATAAATATGTAGCTAAAAATTAACTTACACACATTTTTAGAGTTGTTATTATTTTTTAAACTCTGTCCCTGGGTTTTAGATTCCTTACCATCCCTCTTCTTAAATTATACAGAAAATCATTTCAGATGCAGTCACAGAATTTTTTTCAAGTTTTTTCTCATGCAGAAGTACGCTAGAGAAATAATGTCTAAAATTCTTTGGCGGGAAATTTATTGTAGAATTTAAATCAGCATTTTAATATCAATTTCAAGCATCGTGGCTTTATTGGTAGTCTCACCGTCTCCAAGGTTTATTCCTGCACTTTTCGAGGTAAATAAAATAAAAAAAAAATAATTTAATCCAATGTTAACAACTGTTTCTAAAAATCAATGAACATTGTGGCTATCACTTAGTCTTAACATGATTTTCTTAAAAATAGGTGGTAATTTTCCTTACCGTTCCATCCTTACCGTCCCCTTTTCTTTACCATTTCGTCCCTTTTTTCCATAACCATCCCCTTTTTTTTACCTTAACGTCCCTTCTTTAACACACTTTTAAGACAGTGTTATACAAAATTTCTGTATTAAATGTATTACATTGTTATTATTTCTTATTTGAATGTCTTGTGGGTACTATGCAAATTTATTTTAAGTAAAAATTTAGAAGAAAATAAAAAGTTATAGGGGTAAAATGGTAAGGAAAATTAAACTCACAAGTTTAACTTAAACCTCAGTTAAATAAAAAAATTTTCGCTGCTGAACATTTTTTCCTTATTTTGAATCATTAAGGCATTCGTCTATCAGATTAAAATGTTATTTTAGCAAGTTTAATTTTGTCAGATTTTTTCCCCCCAAAAGTCAAAAGATTCTGAGAATGCCCCTGTTGTCATAGTACAAGGCAGCGCCGACTGCTTTCGGCTCTACCTGGTCGAAATTATTTCGGGTACTTTTGGGTTTTAGCAGCCCCCACAGTTACGATTTGCCAAGATCATCGCAAAGCTTATATATGCATTACACATACACATACAAAAATACTCTAAACGGTAATATATATATGTTATATACGTCATATACATATTTATATTTTATATGGCATATATACATCATATACCTCTTATACTCTTATCATATATACAGTATTCCACAAAAGTGAAGGTACAGGAAGTAGTTTTCGAAATATATGGAAATTTAACCATTACGAGTACAAATAAAATTGAATTAACAAATAAGAGCAATTTAATAACAGTCCTTGCTATATTATACAAGGAAAAATCATTAATACTATTCCTTAGAAACTTTCAAAAATAAAAAATATAAAATTTAAGTTCGAAAATATATCCACAAAGGTCAGGGTACAGTTGAAATTATTTTAAAATTAATAAAGCAAAATTATTAAATCCCTTTTCTAATACTAGTTGCATATCTTTTCATTTGTAAAACTGCTTAAAGTGTGTCTGGCATTGATTTTATCAGATTTCCTGAAAAATTTGTCTGAATTTTATTCCTTTCTGCATGAAAAATGACTTTCAACTGTGTTTTATTTTTGATATCGTAATTGTTCACTAGGCGATGTAAAATACTCCATAAATGATTGATGGGGTTTAAATCCGGACTTTGTAAGGGAGTGGAAAGTACGTGGGGGGGGGGAGGGGTATTGTAGAGTCGCTATAATCGGAAATATGAGCAGTGTGCTTGGGATCATTATCTTGTTGAAAATAATAATTTTGTTCGAGTCATAACTTCAATGCACTGTCCTTCAAATTTTTCTTTAAAATATTTAAATATCCAAATCTATCCATGATAGTCTCAATGAAATCTAAATTTCCTACTTCTGAAGCTGCCATACAGCCCCAAACCATTACACCTCCTCCACCATGCTTTACAGTTTTTGTCGTATATTTGGGATTCAGTGCATCACCACAACTCCTCCAAACTCTAATTGAACCATTCATGTTGAAAATATTAAATTGAGATTCATCTGAAAAAATTACATGTTTCCTGAAATCAGGGAATTCATGTAAATATTTTCTGGCAAACTCGATTCTTTTCTTTCTTTTGATCGGAGATACTTACGGTTTCTTCCTTGCAGTTGTTGATCTAAAATCAGCATCATTAATGGTTCTTCTGATAGTTTATTTATGTACTATTTTATTGCCATAATTTTGAAAAACTTCTGTTATTTTTCTAGCACCAATTGAGGGATTTTCAGAAATGCAGCGCTTTATTATTCTAACATCTCTCACTGTTAGTTTTTTAGGACGGCCATTTCGAGCTTTATTTTCAATCCTCCTTTCGTTTCTGTATCGATTAATTACCGTTTGGATTGTAGAACGACTTCGAGACATTATCTCAGAAATCTCACTATAAGATTTATCCTTTCTAACATGAAGATTAACAATTTTCTTTCTTCAACTGTAAGTTCTTTTCGTGCCATTTTTAAAAATTCAGATTGATTCTTTTCTACTGAGATAACAACAGACACATTTAAATTTGCTGTGGAAACTGCGGTACTACAATTTTGTTCAGTGAAATATGCAAATGAGTGAAAGTTTTAAATTTTATACGTATTTTTGAAATATAATAATTTTATTCATTTTTTTAGTATATCTAAAGTAAATTTCTATTTATATTTCTTTGTGCAATGTAACAAAGGATATAAATTAATTATTACCGTTTGCTAATTTATTTTATTTCTATTCACCATGGTGAAATTCGCATATTTTTCAAGAACTACTCCCTGTACCATGATTTTTGTGGAACATTGTATATTTGATAAATGCGTCATTATGACTATCAATGGGCCATATGCGCCGCTAAATGTTATGTAGGAGAGGTAGGGGAGGCTTGATACATAGGGAGGTTTGATACATTGACAATTTTATTCAAGAAATGGCATTAACAGCTATTGTAACAGATGTTAAGTCTTCTTTTATTAGCAGAGGCCCTCATTAGCTGGATTTAGTAGTGAAGAACTGACAACATTTTTTTTCTTTTAATTTTGAAGACTTTTGAAATGTCAATGTAAATTTTTTTAAATGCTGATTTTCTTTCATAACTCTTAGTATTGTGAAGATAATATCTTGTAATTTCTTTTATTTGTAAAGCACATTGTTAGGGTGAGTTTTAGCAGAAAACAGATTGGCATTTTGCAACTGCATTTATACAAAGTGATTGAAAATCACTTTGTATAAATGTGATTACCCCAGTACTTTGTATAAAAGTGCTGGGGAGAAATGATACACTTGTATATTTGAAATTTAATAGTTTTTTAAGTTGTAAACTAATATAGGGCTGTAATAATCATTATTGCTTTACAGCAAGAACTACTGAATTTGGTAAGGAAGAGCAAAGAGACTATTCATAGACATTATGTAGGTTACATAGAAAAGCATTGCGATGATAGATGGCTAGTTCGCTTTGCTCGTCATGTAGAAGGAAAAAAGTTTAAATGGCCTGAAAGAGAAGATGTTTCTATAATTGACGAAGGGGGAAAAAAAAAAAAACATTAAATCCATCCGATTTTACTTACCAAAATAATAGAGTTATTAGATCTTTTAACCATTTCAGGGGTGGTGGTATGTTTATGAAACCACTTAATTTTAATTCCCAAACGCCACATTGGCACCAGCATTTTGGTAAAATATTTTCCATTTAATATGAAAGTGAAATATAGCCCTTTTCTTATTTCCAATTAAATATGTTGGCAAATTCCGGTGCCATTCATTTATTCAACGCTTTAGCAATGAAAATACTTTGCCCTGAAAGGGTTAAAGAAATCTTAAATGTGCTAAATTTATGTTAAATTGTTTGCAAATCAGCAATGTTCACTTCATTTTTCCTTGCAGCAAGATCTCTCGGGTTTTTTTTTATTATTTATTTTCTAAAAAGTGTGTTAATAGAATTGTTTAAATAATAGCAAATGTTTAAATATTTTTGTAAAAAACAGTTCTGGAACAAAAATATGTCAATGTCATTTCTTTTTAAATTTGACTTAAATATTTCAAGATTTACCATAAAAAATTGTATGACACATAAATTGAATTGTCTGCATTTTTTTTTCAATTTACCTAACAATGTATCAAATCTCCCTTGCTAGTGTATCAATCCTCCCCAGCAATGGGGAGATTTGATACAGTAGTAACCATTCATAATAATTGGGATATATTTTTTGAATGATTATTTTTTAAATTCACAATATTTTTAATAAATGAATTAAAGGTCACTTTATAAGAAAACACGAAAAATTTGTTTAAAAATAGGTTTCTAAGGGTTGTAAAAAATTAGTAAAAAAAAGTGTATCATACCTCCCCTACATCATTTATTATTATATTGTTATGTATGCTTTAAAATGAGGCGATAAATCTTGGTCGCTTGAAGATTCATCCTCGGGGGCCGCTATAACCTAAAAGTATCTTATTTCATTTTACAATAATGGTCACCATGAACAGTTTTAAAAGATAGTACCTAATAGTTACAGATTCTGTGGAACCACTGAAGATGCTCTGATATGCATTGAATGATCTTCAACTTCTTTTATCTAAATTGATTCAAAATAGTTCTGCTAAATAGCAAGATAACATAAGTTTCTAAGATATCTTGACAAAGTTTAACATCGAATAATCGTTTTATACATTTTTAATGGTTGTCTACTTTGGTATAATCCAATGAACCTCAATAAATGGGGCAAGAACACGCAGCGTGATGTTTTTAAAAAACTGCAACTTCTTGCGAAATTATAATTTGACCGAATCTAGACTTATGGTGATACTGGCTGAGGTTCTAATATACCATTTTAATCAGCCATCATACAAATTTAGACAAGTGTGTTCATTTTAATTAAAATTTATGGAAAGTGCGTGTTTTTGCCCCTACCTACCCTACTTCTTCATTTAACCTTTTATCTACTGACGGCACTTATAAGCATCATTAAAATAAGTTGTTATACAATTCATTTATTACATCTATCAGTAGTAATACAGTTTAGATCGAGTTATAGATGCATTACTTTATCTTGTTCCAAAACCATTATTGGTTACACAAAACAAAAATATTTTTAAAAGGATGATTTCTTTTGCCTTTGCATCTTTTTAGCTTTCTTGGCGTTGGGGGGAGGAGGGAGATTTTTCAATTCGGAAATATTTCTATATTTCTATTGTAAGAACATTATATTTGTACATTTCCTAATTCTACAAAATACTAAGAAAAACATTTAAAATAAAAGATTTGAGTGGGGGTTATAAATATTGCACATCCCTATGAATTCAAATTTAATTAATCCTTCTAAGCCCCACCAGTGGCCGAGAGGTTCTGCTCTCGAAGCTGGTAGACGGGAGGTGCTGGGTTCGATCCCAATCGCGACCGTCGGCCTAATCGTTCGGAATTTTCGTGGTTTTCTTCGAGCCGTGGATCTTCCATGCGTTAATACGGATTAGGTTCCCTTAGAAAGACCCCAACGGAGGGCACTCCCCCCGGGCCTATATCCCTCGTGTAGATAATTGGCCGTCAAAAATCAACCCAACCCAACCTTAATCCTTCTAAATCCTCCAATCCTTCTAAAATCCTTCTAAAATTTATTAAATTATTATGTAAATCTTCTAATGCAGTTTCAAAAATTCCCGAAAAATGCTTTAGAAGATAAAATTTTCATGAATTCATAATTCAGTACATAAAGGGTTAAAATAAATTTTATTTCTACTTTCATTGAATTATTTAATAAAATTAAAATCAGACAGCCCTTTTTTAAATATATAGACATAAATTTCATTGATAAAAACTGAGAGTTCAATGACATAATTTGGCGTTTGTCCAGAAAATATCATCGTCCCCCCCATGGCAAAGGAAACTTTACTCCTTATAAAAAAAAAAAAAAAAACAGTCTAATCGCAATATTAATTCACTTGAAAGTGTCGTCATTAGTTAATTCAAGCTTTTATTGGTTCAGACACTTTTCTGCTTTTCTTCATCAGTATGTTAATTAAACTGATTATACTGTCACTTATAAAAAATAGAATTCCGCTATGTTATCAGTTTCAGACTTACGAATTAAGAAAAAAATTAAGAGGCTTGTCGAAATTTATTTTAAAATATTTTGATGCATACATTTTTAAAAACAATTGCTTCCAGAATTAAATTTTATACATAAGGTAAGCCTTTAAATATAAAATTTTCTTCCGCATGAAATTTTATTTTTCAGATATTTATAGGTCTTAATTTTCAGTTTTAAATATAGCATTTTAACTTATTGTTCACTGAAGATACCGGAAAGTGCGACAGAGAAAAATTTTAATCGAGAAATGCTTATCATTTTGAGTGTTCGAAGCAATTACGCGAAAAAAAAAATTAATTTTGATAAAAGGAAAAATCGAAAACAAATTAGATTTAGTGAGAATAAATTTTCAAATTTTCTAAAAGGTTGAAACACGGTTGCACTCCTCCCCCTCCCCACCACAAAAAAGAGAAGAAGAAATGAACAAACACAAACACCCCATAAATTATCATCACCAAATTATCACAGAAAAAAAAGAAAAATAGCCATTTGGTGGGGAATTATGTCTTCTTTCAATGTATTGTTTAAAAAAGCTTAGGGGGACGTCTTAATAGAGAAATTATACAATATTCTGAGATTTTCAATACGAACATTCTATTTTGACATCATATTGGTTTTTTCAGACCAAACGGGAATTCAGTCGGAGAACTAGCTTACGAATTATGCAGATTAAAAGTTTGAACTCCTAATCTTAAATTCATTTTAAATAGGTGTAAAAGAAACTGCACTGCGTGTAGTTTTTAACCTTTAACTGATGTCATAGAAATTATCACACAACTACTGTGAAGCAGTCTGTGAGACCGCTCCTTCGAAAAATGAATAAAAGGCGCGATTCACTCATAGGATGGTGTTTTTGTACTAAACTTTTTGTACTGGGCTGTTATAATTAAAATTCACCTATTCAAAAGCCTCTAGTGATAGTAGGGGAGACCGGGGGAATGGCGACGCCTTAAGGGAATTTAAATTTTTTCACCTCAAAAAAATGTTTATTTTTTAATAGTAAAAATTATAAAGCTGAATCATTATCTTTAGTATCTGTATAAATTTAACCGTAATCATAACTGTAAAGTAAGCACGCATAAATATTTTTTTTTCAACCTCTGTATCATGGCGGGATTACCCAGGATACTGGGATAATTCTGCCACTGTATCGGGGTAATGACGCCACATTTTAATGACCTAGTAAATACATAAAATGGATAGTAGGAAACACATAACCTACTGAAAATATTTAGAAAGCAATAATTTAGCAAAATAATGAATAATTACAATGTTCCTTAAGCTAGATTTATTAATGGGCTAAGGTTACAATTTAACTCAAATTGGAAAAGTCAACCCTTGCCATGGTGGCGGCATTACCCCGAGAGGGCAACATAGCGAAAATCCCCCAGCAAAGCCGAAAGAAGAACCGAACTTGTTCAACAAATTGCATCAAAATGTCGGCGAGTGCATGTAGATTACGGCTAATATTATCTTAAGTACCTAATGTTAAAATAAAAGATGCTTACCTCTACTCATTTGAAGCTCCAAAATAAGAAGCAACGATATGAAACCTGATTTTTTCACTAGAACAAACGAACGACGTACAACAAAATCACTCTCACTCTAGGCTCTGTTTCTATTGTTGGCCGCTATAGTGCAGGCGTATTCACTATCTCAAACTACTGCTAGTTTTTAAAATAGGCGGGGTGGCGGCATAACCCCGAGTGGCACCATTTCCCCGGTCTCCCCTACTAAAGTTCCAAAGGAAACAAAATTTCTGTGGTGTTTGTAGTTAAACTGAAAGTTGCAAGTTAAACTATAAAAATTGAAAAAAAAAGCAGCGGTTTGTGAGAGCGGTAACATCAGTTAAAGGTTAAGCATTATTTAAAAAAAAAAATTGTGAAATGAAATTGAATTAATATTCGAAATAAATATGTACTGTAATTTATAAAATTTGTAACAGAAAACGATTTCTATAAACTTCAAATATGTAAATTACCTATTTACAGCTCATTCCGTGAAGTAGATTTTGTGTTATTCTTAAAAAGCCAAAGGTTTTGCAGTTTGTTTTACAACTATTAAAAATAAATTTAACATTAGGAGTTCAAAACTTTAAATCTTCATAATTCCTAAACTTCGCCGAATGACTTCCCGTTTGGTAGCTAAGAAATGTGACCAAAAACGGGAGTGACAAATTTTATGCCAATACCAAAGGCAAAAAACAATGACAAAAGGAAAAAAAGATAAGTATTTTTTTCCATATATACATAAGGATAGTAACGATTTAACCCGTCATATACTGAATTATGAATTCATTAAAATTTCATCTTCTAAAGCATTTTTCGTGAATTGTTTAAACTACATTAGAAGATTTACATAATAATTTAATAAATTTTAGAAGGATTTCAGAAGGATTGAAGGATTTATAAGAATTAATTAAATTTGAATTTGTAGGGATTTTGTACAATATTTATAACCCCCACTCAAATCTTTTATTTAAAATATTTTTCTCGGTGTTTTGTAGAATTATGAAATGTACAAATATAATGTTCTTACAATAGAAATATTTCCGAATTGAACCCCTCCCCCCTCCCCGAACACCAAGATGGCTGAAAAGGTGCAAAGGCATCAGGAATCATCCCTTTAAAAATAGTTTTGTTTTGTATATCCAATAATGCTTTTGGAACAAGATAAAGTAATGTATCTTTAACACATTCTAAACTGTATTACAACTAATCGATGTATTAAATGAAGTTTATAACAAGTTATTTTAATGGTACTTATAAGTACCGTCAGTAGTTAAGGGTTAAAAATGTAAACTTATCATAGTTTAATATTAGCAACCTTAATTTATTTTACCATTAGGCAACGTTGATAAATTAATTCTTCTCACTGTTTTCAGACTAATACAGACCAGATATATTAGCGGTTCGAATGAGTTCTGTGCAAGAGTGAGAATCCCCTCCTCTTTTTCCCTTCCTCTTCGGCAACATACAAACAAATCCAAACAACATAATTAATAGCAATCTAGAACCGCCCAACACAGTAACAAAAGTGATAAAATAAATAGCGATGCAGCCATGACGGCTAAGGTGGTAGTCAGGTAGATATCCGCAACGAGGCGAATTTCGTCCCGCGGCCAGGTGCAAAACTCGTTAAGCTAGGCATATTGCTCTGCAGGTAGGGGCCTGGTCAGCGGTATAGTAATAATAATAGGGTAAATTTTCGGAAAAACCAATATATGGTGCCAAAATTCCAGAGTTTGCCGCAATGTCTTTGTGGAGACAGTCCTTCTAAACATTTTCTATAAATATAAATTGAATGAAAATGACAGAATTTTCAATCAGATGGTTATTTTCGTTTTTTTTTTTTTTTTTTTTTTTTTTTTTTTTTTCTGCGAGAATTTGATGATTAATATGTATGGGGTTGTTCCCACTCTCCTTTTTTTTGGGGCGACTGAGCTTTAATTTTTCCGCATGAAAGATAACCTCTTCCGAGTTACCCACAATTCCGAAAAGCTTTCCTTTGTCTTCAGAAAAACCAGAAACCAATTCATTTACAAGATTTAAAGAAGCATTTCTGAAACAAAAGTCTCTTTTGCAGCCCGTAATTTTTGGAAACGTTTCTGACTATTTTTTACAGTGTATTAATCAATATTCTCAATCCTGCATCACCGCAAAATATTGATTTATGGGATGATATTCATTTTCAAGTAAATACTTTTAGCTGCATAACAGAATTTATATATGCAAGCAAGAGTGACAAATAATGTTCATTTTACGCTGTTAATTTAGCATGTTTTTCTGTTGAACATGAAACTGTTTACTTGAGAATTGAGAGTCAGATAGCATTTGAAAAACCGATATTTCATGTTGATACCGGGTTTAGAAAACTGGTTAATTCACTGTAAAAACTACTCAGAACGTTTCCGAAAATTACGGGCAGCAAAAGAAACTTTTGTTTCAGAAATGCTTCGTTAAATCTGGAGAAATTAATTGTTTTCAGAGGTTTCAGAAGATAATGGAACACTATCATAGGTAACTTGGAAGAGGTTATATTATAATTTCGTAAACCTTCGTGCCAGATCAACAAAAATTTCTCTATTTTTACAGTGTATTTTAATTGTGGTCACCCTGTATACGACGATACTTTTTTGCATAGGATTAAATCTTTGAATAATATTTGTTTGTTATGCAATTGGTTATTGTATGGGAAAATGACATATGGAAATAATAGAATAAAATTACTCTTAAGCTTATTAAAATTTTCTTCACTTGAAAAAAAAATCCGATGATTTTATGCGAAAAGTTGTTTGCTAAGATAGTAAAAATACGTTTATTTTGCAGAAAAAAATCTGTTTTAAACAGTCAAATACAGTATATACTGGTAAAAAAGCAGAAAGTTTGTAAAAGACAGATTTATTTTTGTAAAATAAACGTTATTTATAGCTTCCATGATGGTAATTTTTTTTATCGAAAAAATGTCAGGTTTTAGTGGAATAATTGCTATTGTTTTCATTCACTGAGACAATAATGTTAAATTTATAGAGAAAAACAATCCGACTATTTTTCTCTTTTCTTCATCTTACGGACAGAGTAGCTATTAGTTTTATGCATTGTTGTAGAAAACTATTGTCATTCCTTTTAATTGAAGATTCTTCAATTTAAATAATTAATAGGTTTGTTTTGAATCTGGTTTAAAAAAATCCCAGTCTACTCCGATGAATTAAAAATTTAATTAAATGTGTCTTTAATTTAAGATGCATCATACTATTATTGTAAATGCGTTATATAGGTTTCTTTTTCTAACATTTAAAAGATATATTTTGTATATCACTAGGGTGAAAAGGAATCCAAATTATGGAAAAATGACTGTGACATCAATTACGGAAAGGAGATGCAAAATTTGTAAATTTTGCATAATTAAAAAGGCTAGAGACGTCTAAAAATAGATTTTTTAGAAAAGTAAATTCGTATATACTTTACAATTCTGTATTAGAAAATTTA
Source organism: Maratus speciosus (assembly GCA_963932465.1). NCBI lineage: Eukaryota > Metazoa > Arthropoda > Arachnida > Araneae > Salticidae > Maratus > Maratus speciosus. The sequence goes on along the minus strand of OZ010787.1, from coordinate 520,785,312 downwards.
CAATATTTATGAGAATAATGTAACTTTCTGTTTATTGCAGATGTGAAAAATTACCTTTTATTGAATATATTTTTTTTATGCTCTATTTTTTTAGGGTACCGTACTTAAAAAGTAAAAACGGAACCATTCATTATATAAGATAACTCTCGTGTCTGTCTGTTCGTCTGTCACAACCATTTTACTCGTAAACTATGGAACGTGGAAAGTTCAAATTGGGGGAAGTAATAAAGACTATTGACCCACATATTTACAAATTATTAAACATTTACAAATATATTTAGAAAAAATGTAGAGGGGCTAATAAAGTTACTTGAAAAAAAAATCTTTTCTTTGTCTATCGTGTGGTATATTGTGTTAAGGCTTTCATAACGCTGAACTCAAAAATACATTTCTTTTAATTTTAAGTATTATATTTTCAGAGATATAGTCGAAAATGTACTGCAAAAATATGTCCACCCCATCTATTTCCGAATCTACTGAAATTAAAATTATGAAAATATTAGAGGTAGTAGACGTTAAGTTAAACCTTGCAGGACAATTATAGCGATTACCCTGGGTCACATAGTTTTTGAGAAAAACTATCCGCCACACACAAATTTCGATTTGCAGGCATTCAGCAAAAGTGTCGAGGAGCGCTTGAGCTACCTATCGTAGAAGAAGTATAAAAGCATTGTTGATAATGATTTTCGAAAAAAAATCGTCGGTAATTAGTCGAGATATTAACCTTTAACCCCTTGAGGGGCACCGGTATATATTATATACCACCTATGAGTAATGAAGTTTTACTCCAGAAAAAATTTATTAAATTTTACTTTTCTAACTTTTGTGACAAAAAGCCGTAAAATTGCTTTACTTATTTTGAAATAGAATTTTTCAAAGATTCCGGTGTGAGTTCAACATTACAGGAACACAATCACTTGCCCCTCAAGGGGTTAAAGACAGGGACGGTTTTGGAGATACGTAATGACAGGGGCGGCGTACACCATGTACCATCGGCTTTTAAAGCGCAGATAGCAATTTTAATCCTATATTTGTGTAATGTAATGCTAATGTGTAATCCAATAGCACTATAATAGCAATAAACGTGAAATTGTTAAAAACAGACTAATTTAATTAGAATGAATCACATTAATACTATGGGATGCGCGGCTAGTTTGCATTGAGTGGATCTCTCAATACGCCTCCCGTGTCTTTAAAAGTTAAATTAAAAACCTATCTAGAAAAACGCGGCACAGACCAAGGCGGCGTTGCAACATTGCGACTTCTTTTCGAAGCGCGCTTAGCACAATTCCAAGCTTAAACACTGAACAAGTGTTTTGGTTTAGCTACACTTTGAAAGAAAAGATTATTACTACGCTGAATTTAGTTTTATGAAATGCCAAATGAAGTTTAACTTCTTGCGCTCTATGACGTACACAGCGTATGTCATGCTGTTTTGGCCCTTTCCGATAATCATATATGGCTGATTTTTTAATTAGACATTCGGAATTCTCACTAGAAAGTTTTAACTCTGTGAATTCAAAATTTCTAAAAAAAATATCTGAAAGATGCGGTAACACTGGTGGCTAGTGACATACATCCGCTAACAGCGCCAGAGCGCAAGGGGTTAAATATGAACTACATTTATTGTCAGTACCGAATTAAGTTCATCATAGGCAGATTAGGATAATATAAAAAAAAGTTATACAGAATAGCACTGTTTGATATTATTCAGGCTTCACATCTGTTTAAACTTTAATGGTATACCCATTCATACTTTTCTAGTATATGCAGCTATACCCAATCTACGTTGTGAGTTTTTTACAAAGTCTTATTATTCTTTTAGTAACGATTTTTTTTAATGATACAGTTAATAATTCATATATTCATTGTACGGAACCTTCGGAGCACGAGTAATACTCGCACTTGACCGTTTTTTTTTTTTTTTTTTTTTTTTTTTTTTTTTTTTTTTTTTTACATGCTTGATATATTCTAATACCTGTGTAAATATTTTGCAAATCGGAGTTTTTGAGTTACAAAGACTTAATAGAAATATAAGTAGATTTAACCTTCGCGAATTCTTATTGTTTACTCGTTATAGAATAGGGGAAGCTCAGGCTTTATGGAATGGTCGGACAATATAAGTTACTTCAATATCTGGCCCATGCGGTGCTGCAGCCGAGTGTAAAACTGACAAACAATTTCCTAGTACTCTCATGATGCACAGCGTTGAGTTCTGTTCGGATACCTGTTGTTGGAGTGTTGCGGTGAAATCAAATATTATTCTCAATTGTTGCAGTAAGTTTGATAAAATTTGTATTTATTAAGACCTCTTTGTCAGAGATGTTAATCAAGATCAGTATTAAATTGAACAGTTATATTTATTGATGTGTTAGTCAGTTTACCTCTATGCTAACTTATTGACGAGCGAAGATGTTATTTTTTTTTCAAGATGGCGTGTCTGGTAATATGGAATATCAGCTAGACAACTGTGTCGAGACGAGTCTAGTGAAAATGAACAATAATTCCACTCCAACGTATCATCTGAGACGGACTTTTTTACCAGGTTGTACACCAGATGAGGAAGATGCGGTGTGCCTATTTTGCAATAAAAAATATTCAGGAAATGGAAGGGGAAAGGTGTGGATAAAATTCCTGATGTGTGCAATGTGGCGCCATAAGGACTGTGGTGGGCCGAAACGATTGAGTGCATATGCGATTTTTCTAAAACTTAAAACATTTTTTCAAAGAACCTGATGATTTGTAGATTATATGTACTACTGTTTATTCATTAAATACTCTTGGTTATTCTTGCAAGTCGTGGCTTTTCTTGCAATTTTAATATTCCTTATAACCCTATTCCACATTACCCGACTGGTTCATATTACCTGAAAAGTGTAATTATGTTTTAAAATCTAAATATTGATATGTATTTTTTTCCTCCACTTTAAACGCATTAAAAATGTGCTAAAAATCAAAGTTTGCATTCAAAGTTTGTACGGTTACTAACTGTTAATGCATATGAAATTTTTTATGTTGACTTACAAATCAAAATGTAAATGGTATTCCATAATAACCGAACTTCCACTACTTACGTAACTATATTCTTAAATGCACGTATATATAAAAATGTATGTATAAAAAGAGAAATGTTTATTTAGCATAACAATTTATTTAAGTGCACATAATATTAATGAGTTCGACAACGCGTATTAAAAAAGCGGCCTGTGGTCTCAAAGAGATTACAATTCAAGTAAGTAATAAACGTATGTAGTTATTACTTGCACGAAACATGCATGTCCGTAAAACTTTTTCAGTGTCAGTTACTGTCCTCCAAGGTCAGGCTAAAATCGTTCAATCAAATCGATACTTGCTAAAAATGAAATCAAACAATTTATTTGATATCTTGTTCGTATAATCGTTATCCATATAAATATGTTTCATGATCGATTGTGATATATTATTTTGAAGATGATACGACGAATAAAATTAATATTTCATGACAAACTATAAGGAAGGTTGTTAAAGGGTGATTAAATGATAAGAAATGTTAATTTATGTTTGCGTAATATATACAGGTTATTGCAAAATAAGTGATAGGTGGACGAACTTGTTAAAGGATTATTTAAAGTTTATTTAATAAAATATTATAAAAAAAATAATATTGGGAACTGAATTTTAGTAATTTTAATTAGTGCATATTCTTGAAGAAATACACAAACTTTTTGTACAACGTCTGCAGCAAAATACTAAATTCGGAATATCAGCCGCCCACATTATACTTGGTTAAAAAAAAAAAAAATGAATACTTACTTATTAGTGTATAGTTACTTATAAAAATACCGTTTTAACCCTTTCGGCCCTGGCGCTCACATATGTGTTCCTTACTTATAAAATGCTTTAACGCTTTGCAGATACGTAAAAACCTCATAATCACATCATATGTGGGAACGTCCACGGCAGAAAAAAATTTTTGCTGAATTTTTTTTTTTTTTTAACGGAAATATAAGTGTGATACATCAATTTAAAACAAAAGAGTTAAAGTATATGAATTTGTAAGTTTTAATTTCATAAGAGTAAGTGTTTACTGAAAATAAGCTGGATACTAACAGTATATAACTACATTTACATTTGAGCTTAAAATACAACTTATTGAAATGTATGATTTTTTTACTTTTTAAATTCAATAAAATTACTATGCGTTCAAATCAACAAATTATTATCATATCTTTAAGATCTACATAGATAAAATCTTTTAGATAATGTCTTTAATATATTTTTGGCTGTATTTAAACGTTAATACTTAAATGTCACAAGAGTAACGGAAAACATACAAAAGTTTTAATAAAAAGAAAACTACTTAAAATTTTCACCCAAAACTTCTAATTCTCTGATTTCTAGGTATAAGGTATATTTTACATTAAATATTTTATTTATGCTATGCATGGAATAGGCTCTAGGGAGTTGTCATAAGAGTAACAAACGTCTGTGTCACAAGAGTAGCACATAATACTTTTGTCGACAGTTTGATATAAAACTGCGTTACAACCAAAACAAACAGAATGCTTAAAGTTTTGTTGTTTTTTCTCTGTTATTAGAGCAGTTCTTGAAATAGTTTTAGCTAAAACTAAGGTTAATTTGTAAATTTTAACCCCTTGAGGGGCAAGCAATTACGTTTGTGAAATGCTGAATTCCCACCGGAATCTTTGAAAAATTCTATTTCAAAATAAGTAAAAGCAATTTTACGGCTTTTTTTCCATCAAAGTTAGAAAAGTAAAATTTAATAAAATTTTTCTGGTGTAAAACTTCATTAATCGTGGGTGGTATATAATATATACCGGTGCCCCTCAAGGGGTTAAGGAAGATAAATTATCTTTATTAGTGTTTTTTTTAATGGGTGGATTTATTTTTATTCTTTTTTGGTATTAGTTAAGATTATAAATAATCATGACAAGTAATTAAAGCTATAATAAAACAACTCAACTCGTGTCATTTTTGTGTATTTATGGAAATATTAAGAAACAGAAAAAGTAGAGAACTAGATAACCTCAGATTCTGTAACCAAACAAAGACCTAACGACACAGCTTTGGGGAATTTTATGTCGATGAAGATTTAAGAAGAGGTCATTCTTCAGATAAATCTATGTTAGTTAAGCGTGAAAAAGGTCACATAATTTCATCAATTCTAGGGGACATTTAACAAAAGAATACGTTTTTTGTTTAAAGAAGCTTTCCTAAATTGAAAAATTGGAGATTCCTTTGCAGCTTTTAAGCCTAGTTTCATAAAACAATAGAAAATGACTCATCAGAATATCTCCATTTGTGGCTGTCACGAAAACAGTCAAGCAATTCATAATGTAGTAACTGGTGTATTTCCTGCATCATTCCTGTGATGGATTTAATGACTTTGTCTGCCGAGATACATCATAATTAGAATTTAGGAATTCAGAATGTCTAATTTGCGGAGGTAACATCGAAGAATTATTTGAAACGGAAGTCCATAATACAGAACTTCTTGTAAGTTATTGTAAATAGCAAAACGTTGATAGACGTTTTGCTATTGACAAAACGTTTATCAACATCTTCTCAATATTGTTACTTTTTCAAAACGTTGATAAACGTTTTGAAAAAGTAACAGTTAAAGAAACAATTTCTGATTGTTTAAAATTTTTCGAAAGCAACTAAATCCATTTCTGTGGCACATATTCATTGAAACTTGTACAAGGGATTATTTTCGTAATGCCAAAAAAATAAATAACCATTTCTCAAAGAATACTTATGTCAGTGGATTTTCTGGAAGCTGTTTTATTTTCATGCCAAGACGAAATTTTGGTATGAAATACTACATTGCGTGTCAAATCCACAAACGACTGTATTTTCAGCTTTTTATTTAGTATGATGCCAATAAAGCAAAGTCTTATGCTATTATTTTAGGGAATGTAACTCATAATCAATTTTTTGTAAATGCTTTCGTATGTAAAATTTCCACATTGCATCTTAAAGGGAATTTGTATTTTCCTAAAATGTACCTGTTTTACTTTTTTATATGATGGTTGTGCTTTTCAATTTAAACAAAAATATAACTATGCAAATATGCCTGCAATGAATCAGACTCCTTTCTCAATTAACTTAATTAGGCATATTTTTTTTTTCAAATACTCCTGGTATAGATGCTGTAGATTTATTTTGTGTTGTTGTATAATGATATATATGGAATGAAGTGCGTGCTAAAAAAGTAATTCTAAGATATATGCTGCTTATTTTGTCAAAAGAAATAAAACAATAAAGTTTCCTTACTTTGCGAGAAAATACCAACAGCGAAGGACATTCAAAAAATACAATTTGTTAAAACCATGAAAAATGACACTATCTTCTTCAAACCTTACACTAACATGATTCGTACAAATAATTTGTGTTTCATTAAGTAAATCATGATACAGGAGAAGTTGCAAGTGATATTATTGATAATGAAGACAATGACTTATTCTGTTAAGTAGCAGAAACCGAGAGGTTGCTATGTGGTTATAGTGTTTGTTAATTTTAGAATTTTTTACGTTATTTTATGTTATTTTAAAATTAAACCATCATTAAAAGATGTTCTGTATGAAAAATAATTTTTAAAACTTATTTTAATTATTTTGTTTAGTATTTAAACTGAATTTTTGCTAAAATTACATTATAGACAAAATGTCACAAGAGTAACGTCACAAGAGTAACACTTAGCATTTTGCAAAATGAAATGTAACCAATTCATGTGTTATCACACGACTTCTTCAATGATTAGTGCTTTTTAAAAAGATGTAATTACTCTGCTATATTCTGTAAATTTTATTTCTATAGTCTCGTATAATTCACAGAATTTCTTCATCAAACACAATTTTTGAAAATTGCATTTTTTTTTGTAGTCACAAGAGTAACAAAATTTTCATTTATTATCTAGCCAAGTAAAATGCTTTTTGTTACAAATTGTATATGGTTTATGAAAATAGAGTACATGTATTTTTAAGAAGTTGCATCAAATTTATCTTAAATATATTTTGTAATAAAAGAATCGGAAATATATATGGAAATTTGCTCTGTTGGTCACAAGAGTAACAGTGGACGTTCCCATGTGCATTCTGTATTTTGACTTTTCAGTGGACAAGAAGCGCCATCTAGCTTTGAAATAGTAAAAAAAAAAATTGACAAAAGTTTAAATTTTTTTGGACTTTAAGAGAAAAGTCAGGGCCGAAAGGGCTTAAATTTAAATTAGGGACTACTTTTCCGAATGAATAATTTGTGATAAACAATAAAAAATACTAGTATATTTTTATGTCTGTTAAATCCTGTTGTAATACGACATTTTATAAACGTCTTCAAAAATACTTCCTTCGACTATTGTCATATGCAAAGAACGCGAAATAACTACATTCGTTAGATTTCAGAAACTAACATATTCATTAAATTTCAATAAAACCCAACTTCTGTGATTTGGTTAGTTACTTTTAATTTATTAGCGTAAAAGGGATTTTTACCCCAAACGGAAAAAAAAAAATCAGGGCCGAAAGGGTTAAACCCCAAAAATACAGAAAATAAAATAGAAGTAAAAAAATCCTTTAACAGCTATGATAAACATTAAATAGATATAAAATACGTACTCTTGAAAATAATTTTTATTATAAGCATTTTAGGTCGTTAAGAAGTTATCGTTGTGAAGTCGTTATTGTTAACATTATCAATATTATTAGGTTGAGCAAAAAGTTCTGGGAAATTTTTAATCTAATAGTTACCAGAACTTGTATCATGTGTAGGAGCAGCAGTGGTATATCTGTAGGAGTTCAAGAATTTCGGCTCCAAAATGCCTATTGAACAGTATGATTTGCGTGTGTGATCCGTCATTATTGGAGAAAAGGTCTAACGATTCTGAAAGCCGTGGATGAGATTAATGAGGGTGAAGATGCTGGTACGGTGACAAACTTCGTATTTCCAGCAAATCCTGAATCTGGCAGAACCATGGCATAGAAAGTCGTGGACTATGATGGTCTCTACTTTGAAGAATAGTCCTTGTTGCTTTTGTTGTTAATTTGCGCATAATAACGCAACTTTCACATATTTCCCAGAACTTTTGCTCAGTATTAATACCTAGTATTAACTTACAGTACTAGCAGTAACCTAGTATTAACTTAAATATTGCAAAATAATACCTTCTTTAGTTCAATTTACCTATTTGTGTTCAGTTTGATAATGAGTTTTTTAATACTAAAATTTTCTTTCAAAGGATCTGGAATATCAGCTTTAGGAGTTAAGTAAGGACTAAAGATTACCTTTGTATTAAATATAAACATACGAAATACGTTCTTTTGGTAACACATTTAACTCTCCTATTAGTCATGTGGTTATTTTTTACCTCATCAAGTTTTTTATGTTTTCAACCAGAAATTTTACTCAATAAATGAAATTAAAGAGATACTAGGTATACAGAAGATATGTTTCATTATATAAATTTTTTGGTTCAAAACTGAAAAATTGATAGCGGTCAAAAATGACACCATGGTGTCCCTGTACTTGCAGAAGAGTAATCTATGTGAAGCCTGGAATTTCTTTACTACACTTTGTTATTTTAGTTCCAAATAACTCGGACAGACAGAACGGATCTGTGTTGAAACGTTAGAGGTTTGAAATAGCGTATAAAAGGGAGCAAAGTTCACTCAGACTTTATCCTTCACTCTGTTTAACTTTTAATATGCATTAAAAAAGTATTTGCGTTTCGAAATTCAAAGGTTGTGAGCATTTTCAGTTTGAGAGTCTACAGTGCCATCGAACTATAATATTTCGACCTTATATAAGAAAGTATAGTAAAGAAAGTCTCGACGTCACACGTTAATCTCTTGCAAGAATGACTTCAATAGCTCTCGACGATTACTTGTTATTGAATTTTATCACTTTGAGGTCTAAGCTATTGCAACCGTATATCTCCATCTGAACTGAGGATATTTGGTACTTTTCACGATTTAAAAAAAAATACTTGAAAGATATGTATTTTAATAATTTTTTAAAAATTATAAACTGCAAACTGTTCTTATTCATAATCAAGGAACTATTTAAATGTATTAAAAATTAATAATTAATGAGAAATTATTGAATAAAGTATGTTTGATATATTTTTAAAAGTACCGCATAAGAAAATATCATTTTTTAACATAAAATTTTACATAGACTTGAATAAAATCTTACCCAAATGTTGTACAAATATCTGAATATGATTTTATTTGTATATAAACATTATTTAGTAAAATTTGCTTTTGTGTGGCTCATTTCAAACCACAAAGAGCAACACCACAAGGTTCACAATAAGTTCGAATTAACCGCCTCGCTGCGCATCCCGAGATATACTCGGGCATGCATTTTTCGTCTAATTAATACTATTTGGTTATCCCACCAGTTATTTTTTATCGAAAAAATTGTCTGATTTAATCAGGACATTTTCCCCAATTACGATAGTCGAAAATTTCTGCTTTAAAGAACCGGTGATAAAAGATTAAAAATTCTGTAAAAGACACTCATCGCGAAGAATTACTTACGCAGCGAGAGGGTTAAGCTCTGATTCTAGATATTTTCATATACTTACTTCTGTTTAGTGCTGCCACGTATGTTTTTGTTTCAAAATAAAAGGTTCGTAGATAATATATGAAAAGACAACGAATGTATATAGTAGGTATTTTTATAGCTCAGAGTTATTAAAAGTGGACCCCGAGAGACTCTCAGGCTTAGTTCGCTTCACCGAAAACGGCACCCCGAGTAAGACTCGAGCTTAGCACCTCAAAGTGTTAAAAACAGTCAGTCCATTTTAAGATACTCTGTTTATGTAGTAAAACATGAAGTACAGCATAAGAAAAAATGTATAGACTTTTTGTAACAAAGATTATTTGTAGAAATTTATCTGAATTCATCCGGAATCATCATTTCTAAGCCAGAAAGAAAAATCATCCGTCAAGCATGAGGTATGAAACACTTCCTAATACTTACAGAATACTGTAATGAGACTTCAACGTTTCATAATATGAAAGAAGAAAGAAGGAGAAAGAACAAATAAATAATTAATTTAGAAAACACATAATACATTTCAAAACCCAATTTCAGGAATTATCGTCCGTAATCGGAAAGGTACTTGAATTACACTCATGTCCAAAATTAAAGTCACAAACATAAAATCTGTGAAAACTGATGAACTATTCATTGTGTTGCCACGAAATTTGGCACAGAGGTATATTGCAATGGGAGAAAGAATATAGCAACATAACAATATGGAAAAGGTTTTAATTGTGAATTAAGAAACAGGGTATATCAAAATGTGTTAAATCATGAATCAGAGATAAAACATTTATCTCGGGGAAAGTCTGTCTAATATGGAGTGTGAGCACTGAGCACTGCTATACAAGCCTCACAACGAGGTCTCATACTATTTATGAGGATGTCAATAAAGGTTTCTGGCAACAAAGCCAATTCTTCCAAAAGCGTGGCTTTTAACTCCTGGCGGGTCCTAGGAGGAGGAGGGGGTTACGCTGTGCAATGGCTCTTCCTAGAGCATCCCAAACATGTTCAATAGGATTGAGGTCCGAAGACCACGAGAGCCAATTCATACGGATAACACCCTCTTCTCCAAGAAAATCATCAACAATGTTAGCTCTGTGTGGCTTCACATTATTGTTCATAAACATGAAGTCCGGGCCTGCAGCATCCCGAAACAACCTCACATAGGCTTCAAGGACCTCATCCCTAACGCCCAACGTCCAGTCGTGTGTGTCCCTTTCACTTTATCCAACAGGAGAGCTCGGTTGTAGTGGAGCCGAAGACATGTCTCGGACACAACAAAAATGGGGGCGCGTCCTTTACAGTGATGAGTCGAGATTTACCACACAGAGTGATTTTCGTCGAATCTTCATCTGGAGAGAACATGGAACCCACTATCATTCCTCCTACGTAAAAGAAATCGACAGATTTTGTGGCAGAGGAATCCTTGTCTAGGGCGGCATAATGTTGGGCAGTCGTACACCACTGCACGTTTTCGATGCGGGTACTGTCAACGCACATCGATATAGAGATGAGGTCCTTAAAGCCTATGTGAGGTTGTTCCGGGATGCTGTAGGTCCGGACTTGATGTTTATGGACGATAATGCGAATCCACGCAGAGCTCACATTTTTGATGTTTTTCTTGAAGAAGAGGACATTCGCCGTATGAATTGAACCTCGAGATCTCCGGATTTCAATCCTATTGAACATGTTTGGGATGGTCTAGGAAGAACCATTGCACAGCGTAATCCCCCTCCCAGGACCCGCCAGGAGTTAAAAGCCACGCTTTTGGAAGAATGGACTTTGTAGCCACAAACATTTATTGACACCCTCATAAACAGTACGATAGTTCGTTTTGTGGCTTGTATAGCAGTGCACGGTCGTCACGCTCCATATTAGACAGACTTTTTCCGAGATAAATGCTTTATCTCTGAGTCATGATTTAACACTTTTTTGATATACCCTGTATCTTTATTCACAATTAAAATCTTTTCCATATTGCTATGTTGCTATATTCTTTCTCCCATTGTAATATACCTCCGTGCCAAATTTCGTGACAACACAGTGAATAGTTCATCAGTTTTCACAGATTTTATGTTTGTGACCTTAATTTTGGACATGAGTGTATTTTGTGAAGCCTTCTATATGATCCGAGCTCTATATATATAATAAATAGCATGAAAAAATTTTGTTCAGTTTGAAAACGCACAACATTGTTGAAAATACCCCTTCAACATTTCTACCAATAAGCGGAAAGGTACCCGATTTGTTGTTGTTGTTCAGCCCTGTATGTTATTTACGAATTTTTATGCACACCACATATTAATATAGAATTTAATTTAAGTAAAAAAAAAAAAAAAAAAAAAAACATATATAACACTACTAAAAAACGCACTTCCAGCAATTAGCATCCATATAGGGTATTGTATTAAGTTCTTTGCGTAGAATTGTATATGGATTTATTTATAGTCTACAAACATCTTTTAGTGTATTAAATATAACTTAGCTGGAAAATGTATTACACAATTAAAAAACAATCTTAACCCTTAAGTGGTGAGGCGATTTCTTTATAATTTAAGTGGTGAGGTGGGGTGTATGTAGCCCCAAATATTAATTTCTTGTGTACTCCACAAAATTTAGCGATTTAAAATAAGAATTTTCCTGTAAATTTTACTTTATTTACTTGTATAAAAACAACTGAAAAAGCACTGTAAGTGTACATACATATGTAAGTGTACAGTCCATCTAGTAATTTAGAATGGCAATATTTCAGAATTTAAATATCTCTGGGGTGCAAAACACCTCACCTCATCAGTTAAGGGTTAAGCAATTCACGTCCATACAAAGTAATGCCTTCGAATTGTTTTGTGTATCCCTATATGTGATTTATAGAATTTATACGCACCACACAGAGTTCAAAAATTTAGTTAAACTTTAAAAATACAAACCGAAGTTCAAAACGCAATTCCAGCACTTATCACTCATCGACAGTACTGTGACTAAGTCCTTTTGTGTGTCCCTGTAAATGAAGGATAAATGTTACGCTCTCTATATTCTACATTAAACATTTTGTTATGAACTTGAATAACGGATGTAAATTTCAACACGTTTGAAATAGTGTAGCATCGTTAAAATACGCTGCAAACAATTTTCTCCGTAGACCATTATTAATTGAATTTTTTGTCTGACCCTGTAAATGAATGATAAATACTTTGCACTCCATATTATATAGAAAGCATGTTTTACAGTACCTCATAAATGCATATCAATTTCAAAATGTTTGAAATAGTGTAACATCATTAAATATTTGCAACCATTTTTCCACAATGTAACGGAATTCTTTTGAATGTCCGTGTAACCAAATAATAAATGCAGCATGCTTCGTTTTCTATTGTGGAGATGTTATGGAAAATATCAATAACATATATGCACTGCGCCGAAATCGTAGTGTATTTACGAGAGTTAGAGTGCAGACAGACAGACGGCCAGAAAAACCGAATTAATAAAACTTTTCAACTATGTTGGAATGCGTTATAAAGCTCTTTAGTACGAAATGTTCTACTTTGTGCCACTTCTAATAAATATCAAAACTGCAAGCATAACACTAATAAGTTTATCTGCTTAATAAGCCAGTTGCTCTAAAAAAATGAAACCTTACAACATCACTCTTAGTAAGAGTAAAGTCAAGTGGAAAAATTAACAATCTGACATTTATATGAACTGTTTGATCGATTTATATTAAGTAATTTTTGATTTGGATTTTAATTAAATGCACGGCGGGCAATGTTAAATAGATATAGATTTTACTACTAGCTATTAGTAAATAATTTTAGGTAGCTTTCATTACAAATAGCTACCTATTGCAGCCGTTCGGAGGAAAGCGATTTCAAAAAAATTTGGTATATTTTCATCGATCATGACCCCCAGACCCCGAAACCACCCTCCGTTCAAAATTGATATATATATATATATATATATATATCTGACATTTGTCATACTGTAACTCTCGTATTTATGAACCGATTTGGATGTAATTCGGTGTGTACATAGTACATACCAGTGTCTCGACCGAGTTAGTTGGCCAGCTTCATCCACTATTTTGTTTCAAAATGGCGGCCATTTAAAATTTTTAAAAAAATTTAAAATTTGAAATGTGGTACCAAAATATTGAAAATGGAACAATATTTTTTTCTTATGTATTTGACCTTTATACAAAGACTCCGGAGCAGTTTTTGTTTCGTCTATATCTTAAAAAATGGCTGAGTTATAGCATTTTGAATTTCTAGCATGGCTGACATTTTGAAACGTCCTGAATTTTGTCACGCGATAAAAGGCGTATTTATGAACCGATTTGGATGTAACTTCGTTTATACATAGTACATACCAATGTCTCGACCGAGTTCGTTGGCCAGCTTCATCCGCCATTTTGTTTAAAAATGGCGGCCATTTAAATTTTTAAGAAAAATTTAAATTTGAAATGTGGTGCCAAAAAACTGAAAATTGAAAAAAAATTTCTTTCTTATGTGTTTGACCTTGATAAAAAGATTCGGGAGGAGTTTTTGTTTTGTCTATATCTTAAAAAATGGCTGAGTTATAGAATTTTGAATTTCTAGCGTGGAAACTTCTAGCATTTTGAAACGTCCTGATTTTTGTCACGTGATAACAGGCGTATTTATGAACCGATTTGGATGTACCTTGGCGTGTGCATAGTACATACAAATATCTCGATCGAGTTCGTTGGCCAGCTTCATCCGCCATCTAGTTTCAAAATGGCGGCCATTTAAAAAAAAAATTTAAATTTTAAAATTTAAAATAAGATACCAAAAAATTAGAAAATGAAAAAGATTTTTTTCGTATGTGTTTTACCTTAATACAAAGATTCCGGAACAGGTTTTGTTTCGTCTATATCTAAAAAAATGGCTGAGTTATAGCATTTTGAATTTCTATTGTGGCTGACATTTTAAAACGACCTGATTTTTGTCACGCGATAACAGGCGTATTTATGAACCGATTTGGATGTAACTTGGTCTGTACATAGTACATACCAATGTCTCGACCGAGTTCGTTGGCCAGCTTCATTCGCCATCTTGTTTCAAAAGGGTTGCCATTTAAAAAGAATTAAATTTAAAATTCAAAATGAGGTATTAAAAAATTGGAAAATGAAAAAGATTTTTTTTTATGTGTTTGGCCTTGATACAAAGATTCCGGAGCAGTTTTTGTTTCTGAAAATTTGTTCTTTTGTTTATATCTTAAAAAATGGTTGAATTTTAGCACTTTGAATTTCCAGCATGGCTAACACTTTGAAACGATCTTGTATTTGTCACGCGATAACACACGTATTCGCCTATTTCGATGTAAGAAGGCATGTGGATAGTATACATCAATATCTAGACCAAGTTCGCTGGCCAGATTCATCAGCCATCTTGTTTCAAAATGGCGGCCATCAAATTAAAAAAAATTATATTTAAAGTGAGGTGCAAAAAAAAATTAGAAATTGAAAAAGGTTTCTTTCTTAAGTATTTGACCTTGATATAAGGATTCAGGAGCATTTTTTGTTTGTCTTTATTTTAAAAAATGGCTCAGATATAGCAGTTTCAATTTCTAATGTGGGTGATATTTTGAAAAATCTGATTTTTTGCCTGCGACAGCACTGGTATATATCAACCGATTCCGATGTGAGTGAGCATGTGCACAGCAATTACTAAGGCCTCGACCAAGTTCACTGGTTAGCCTGATCCACCATGTTGTCTTAAAATGGCAGGCACTTTAAGAAATCGCCGAATTTGGCAGCCAAATATAAGTTACTTTAAATAAAAGCAGCTTGGATAAAGCTGACTAATTTCGCGAAATTCTCATTTATAATTATTTAGTATTGATAAAAATTAGTATTGAATCTCCTATATTCGGTTTCCACTAAATTGAGCTTCGTGTGTTTGAATAATATAAGTTGGCTTTTTTAAAATAAGGAATATGAAAGCTACCTCTTCCTCCCGACACTGGCCGGAAGGACTTTTTAAATATTGCTCGTGTACTTAAATTATTGATATGAACAGCGTTTTTTTTCCAATTGATTCTTTAATTTAAATCTCACTTATGCATTAACGTATTTTAATAGAAGTGTTTCTTACTATAGAGGGTGTTTTTGAAAAATGTATACAATTTATTCGCTAATAACTATACGTGCTTCTTTTTCTTTCAGGTTTAACTAACTGAATTAATGGCTAAAACCAGAATAAGTTGGAGCAAAGGAAATTTATCTGAAAACGTTACTTGGAGTCGAAAATGTAATTTAAGGGCAGAGACAGTTTAGGAAGGTATTTCAAAAAGATACGTGTACGCGACTTACAATCGCTAGTAATAGAGATAAATTTGCAGCAGATGGCACTATTCAAAGAGTTCACAAGCAACATTCGGAGAAACCGAGGTCAACATCAAATCACGCAGAATTCCTGGTAGACACCATGGTTGAAACATATGGCAGGGAAATATGGTCGGTATAATCTCGTCATATTACACGTGTTCGCTAAGGGAAGGAAAGAGAGACAAAAACAGACTATGGGAATGGACCACCAGGAGATGTTTGGAAGCTCCTATGTGTGCGGGGGTAGCGAGAAAGGTAGAATTTCTAAAATGAGAGAATTGCCGACATATATGAAACCGGGTGTTTGGTACAGGACCAGAGAATTCCGTGGAAAATACTCGGTTAGGCAATAAACTTCTCTAAAACGTTCATAAGTTTGACTTGAAGAGATTGAGTTCCCAAAGGAATGGGATTGGAAATTTTGCGCGTCTGGTGATTTTGTCATCGCTAATGTAATAAATATGTCCCCTGAGGGATTTGCATGCCAGTGGTTTTATTAGGGAGATTAGCAAGTTAGCTATAAAAATGTCGCATTTTTGTAACACGAGTTTCAGATTACGTCATAAAAAGGGATTAAGGTACTAAGGGGTAAATTTCAGACCACCAAAGTGTAAGCGTTACTAGAAAAATGATAATGTTACGCAAGCGTCAGGGGATCCAGAAGACAAAAAGAAGTCGCCACTTGGAAATTTTTATTGGAGTAGATGATTTTTTGGCGGGATTTAGGCAGGCAGAAAAATTAAAGAAGAGATGAGAAAAATGTGGAGACAGGAGATGGAGTTTAGATTCGAAAGAAGAAACAGCCTTTCTCCTTAAGAAGGGAGAATTTTGTTTTCTCTGACTCTAGTAGAAGAATGGGGGTTTGCTCATGAGCATCCGTACGGTGGCAATAACACTGGGGAACAATTTTTAACTCAATTTCTGTTGACTTCGATTTTTCAGCTGTTTTTAAGTCAAAAAAGCGTGCTGATTTCAAAACTGAAATTAGTTTTCTTCTATCCCGTCAAGTTTTTTCTCTACATTTTACATTAATGTGACAACTCAACGCTGAATCGGGCATGAGTCATAGGAAGAAAAAAACTTCAGAACTCTTAGCATTGAGACTGCACAAGAAATTTTTGCTTGAAAAAGGAGCTAATGTATCCTACTTTCGATCAAGAGAAAGTGAATTTCTTCAATACTTTCGAAATAACGGTGGATTTGTTTTTTGCCATAGCGTACATGGTTTAATGGAGGAGTTGGGAATTTCATCCTATACCGCAACTTAATGGCGACTGTTCATCGATAGCTCAAAGAGGAGCTTGAAATGGCCTCTGTGCCTATGTCAGCCTCTTTCACAACGGAAATTTATTTGGAGCTGTCCCAATAAGCCATTCAGTTTATTTGCGCGAAGAATATGAGGACATAAAGAGAGCCATTGATTTATTGCACTATCACATTCATGAGTGGATCATCTATGTTGACCTCAAAATGGTGTGCTTCTTTCTTGGCCAGCAACATGGATATACCAAGTATCCATGTTTTTTGTGTATGTGGGACAGCAGAGCTCATGAGAGGCATTTGTTCCAGTTGAATTGGCCTCCCAGATCTCAACTCAGACCTGGAGATCCAAATATTTTGCATCAGCCACTTGCCGACAGAAAGAACATCATATTTCCACCTCTGCATATAAAACTGGATCTAATGAAGCAGTTCGTGAAAATTTTGTCAAATGAAGGAGACTGTTTCACGTATCTCATTTCGAAATTTCCAAACCTGTCTTTTGGAAAAATAAAGGCAAGTGTATTTGATGGCTTATAGATTCGCCAGCTCATTAGAGATGAACATTTCTTTGGAGTAATGACAGAACTACAAAAGAATGCTTAGTTGGCATCCAAAAACGTTGTCAAAGACTTTCTTGGAAATACGCAAGTAGAAAATTACACCGAAATTGTCCAGCAACTTTTAGAGACCTTCAAAAGTCTTGCTTGCAACATGAGCATCAGACTTCATTTTCTGCATAGCCATCTTGATGACTTCCTGGAAAATCTGGGTGCAGTCAGTGATGAGCAGGGTGAGCGAAGATTTGAAGCTCATGGAAGAACGATATCAAGGCAGATGGGATGAACATATGATGGCTGACTATTGTTGGAGTATCAAGCGAGATTGTCCACAAATTGAACACTCCAGGAAAAGCTATAAGCGAAAATTTTACCTTAATATGTACTTTTTTTCATTTTGTGAAATGATTTTACTACTTGTATGGACACAATGTAGTGCATAGTAAGTATATACAGCCGTTGCATGAATAATATATTTGGTAATTGTTTCTTTATTTTCCTTTGTATCCACATTAAATATGATTTTGGGGGTATCCTGTAGCTTAAAAAGTTGACGTGATAGAAAAAAACTGGGGTCATTTTTGGATTTAGATGCCAATAATTAGCCAAAAACAAGTGCCAGATCTAAGTCAACAAAATGTGTGTTCCACAGTGTAATCGATAAAGCTTTATTAGTGTGATTGTGGTGGTGTATCATACGGATGAAACTAAAGGAATACTAAAGATGATGATGATTCTGACTAAAGAAATTAAGAGGCGAGTGGAGATTGTTCTAACGGGCTTTCGAGCAATCAATAAATTTAAATAAAGTTGCATTTTAGTAAATAAATATATGTAAGGCATTCTTAGTATCCTAATGTCGCTAGAATGTTAAAAATATAATTTATACAAATGTATTTATGCATATTATTTTATGTTAATACATTATATAAAGAGAAACAAACAATTAGAGGAATGTTATTATTGCCTTATTCATTCATTGATTTGTAAATAAATAAATTTTTATCCTTATTTTTTATGGAATTTGTGTATTTTAATATATCCGATTCTCGAACCTGAGAAACCTGAAATAAAAGCAACTAAGCACATACGAGTTGTCGGATGTTACGAAATTGTTGCCCCTGCGGTGTAGATGCGTGGGAGAAGTTAAAAATAGCCACAGCCATACCGCTACATGCATAGGTGTGGAGAGCTAAAGTTAGCCCACGCAGTAACTGCCAGAAAGGGTTGAAATTTTAACGAAGGAATAACTCAATATTGTTTCTCTTGGCCGTAGATCATAAATATCGATCTGTGGAATTATAAAACCATATAAATTTAAATGTTGAATTTGTATATGTCGTGTGCTGTGGTGTTAAAATAAAACAAGAAAAGACTTCCAGGATCACTCATTTTACAAGAATCACCTGTATACACCGATTATGTTGCTTCGAATATTATACCTAAATAGCTTGGATATTTTACGGTGTTCCCGAATTGCTAAAGTTAAATGATTTCAAATTTTTCATGGTGCCGAAACCCGGGACCTTTAGATTTCAAGATTTTATAAGAGATTAAATTAGTGAGTGCTCCATAGGATTTACCTCTCGGCCAGGATTTATTGGAATACTAGATTACGTCTTCACATCGTGGATAGAAAAAGTAATGTAAAAATCTTTTGTTCTATTAATAATGGATCTAGAAAAGTTAAAAGGTAAAAGAAAGGTGATGAAAACGGCAACCACCAAATTTATAACAAAAATTGAGACTTATATAGAAAGTCTTGACTTTGAAGAGAAAAGTAATTTTGAGCAGTTGACAGAATATTTAACTAATATTAATGATAAACAAAACGAATTAAAAGTAGTTAACAATCAGATACAGGAATTAATATCGGACGAGACAATTTTCGAAAATGATATACAAACGTTCATTGAATATGATGATGTTATAAATGTAGCGAAATTTAACATTAAATTAAATTTGAAGAAATTTAAAACTGATTCTGATCAACCTGATACTAGTTCTTTATTTAACGCGAGTACAATTCCTTATTTCAATAAATTTGCCAAAAATAAACATTCCGACATTTAAAGGGGATCCGAACACGTTTTTGGAATTCATGAACAGTTTTAAAAGCAGCATTGATGCCAATGAAAATTTATCCAAGACAGATAAACTTATTTATTTTAAATCCTTTTTGTCAGGTGAAGCACTTAAATCAATTTCCGGTCTAACCCTAACCGAAGCGTATTACCAGCAGTCTTTAGACTTACTGCAGAACAGATGCGGTAAACCAGAAATTTTGATAAGCGGGTTTATAAACAAGTTGTTAGAACTAGAGCCGGTAAAATCCCCCCGCGAACATAAAATTGTTACGGAATTTATATGACGAATGCGAGGTGAGCATTCGTAACTTAAAAGCTATCGGGGTGGCTTCGGATAATTTTGGGTATTTATTGATACCCATAATCTTAAAACAGATACCCCATAATTTAGGTGTAGAATTTCAGAGGAAAAAGAATGCGGAAAAAGCTGGTGACGTGAATGAATTGATGAATTTCATAAAGTTTGAAATAGAGTCGCGCGAAGCAGCTAATGCAGTGTCAGGGATTTCCTTAAAAAATCAGGAAGTAACACGATGGGAAAAAAGGAATTCTAGAATAAAACCTAATGTTCCCACTTTAGTCGCGCTTAACACTGTTGTAAAAAATGTTTGCGTATTTTGTAACGCGACTCATTTAAGCTTAAAGTGTAACGAAATTACCGATGAACAGACAAGGTATAAGTTGAAAAAGGATGGAAGATGTTATCATTGCTTCTTGAAATCGCACTTAATATCCTTGTGTAAGGTAAAAATACCTTCTTGTGAATTGTGTAAAAGTTATCAGCATAATTATTTATTTTGCACTACTAAAAAATCGGCAAAAGCGCGTCCCGATGAAGGCTCAGTAAAAGCCGAAGCTTCTAAAAATGACGAAAGTCAAGCCGTGTTTTCATATGTAATTAAAACTAATAATTCACCCGAAAAGTATGTAACATTGTTCCAAACTGCCTGTGTACGAGTGCAGGGTACTGGTAATAAATTAAACACGAGACTTTTATATGATTCTGCATCCTCTAGAACATTTATTACAAAAAGTTTAGCCTCAGCGTTGAAATTAAAACCTGTTGCTAAGGAAACGCTTTTGGTTTATATATTTGCGAATCACGACCCCATAGAAAAGGAGTTTAAGTAGTAAGTTTAACTATTATTAGTTGTCATCATCCTTACGAAAAAATAAATGTAAAAGCGCTGGTTTCTGAAATTATTAGCGGTACTGAGATAATGACTTCTGTTGATTATCAGTTAATAGATAAACTACGTTTAGATAAACAGGAATTGGCTGACACATTTATTCATTCGAAACCTGTTCAGATATTGCTAGGGGCAAATTATTTATTCAAAATTATAATAGGACCTGTCGAAAAAAATTAATCATCAATTATTTATGCAGCCAACAATATTTGGTAAAACCCTTATCAGCCGAGTTAATAGTAATAGTTCACATCCAACTTCCTGTTTAAATGTAATTTGTTTCCCTTCAGAAAATGATCTTGGAAATTTATGGCACATCGAGTCCTTTTTAATCGATTCTAATGATCAAAAGCAAGAAGAGACTTATGGGGTCATTAATCAATTCTAGAAAGAAATCATTTTTAAAAATGATAGATATATGACACCCTTGTTATGGTGTAATGAATTATATAAACAAAATTTGTTTAATAATTACGAGGTTGCATAAAAGCGTTTCGCGGGTTTGGAGAAAAGATTAAAGAGTGATAAATCTTTGTTTTTGAAATATAATGAAATTATGAAAGAGCAATTAAGTGAGGGAATTATTGAGAAATGTAGTGATAATTTCTCTATCAATTATGTAATGCTTCATTCAGCAGTGTTTAGGCCAAGTTCTTCTAGCGCAAAAACAAGAATAGTTTTCTACGCGAGCAGCTGTGCAAATGGAGAAAAAAGTCTAAATGAATGTCTTTTTGCGGGGGAAAGTTTAAATCCTAATCTCATAGATGTGATATTAAATTTTAGACAGTTTAAAATTGCTTTCACGGGAGATATTGCTAGGGCCTTTCTACAAATATGATAGAAATTATTTATGTTTTTGTATTTCGATGTCTGTGACATAGATAAACGCAGCGTTAAAAAATTAAAGCGCAATTAAAAAATATATTGGCAATTATAAGGAAACAGAACCCGCCGCTTATGAAATGATTAATAAGTATTTATACGTGAATGACCTAATTTATGGAGCATCCACGGTTGCAGAAGCCATGAAACTAACAACAACTGCAGTTTCTATATTTAAAGATGCTAATATGAAATTGCGAAAGTTCGTTAATAATTCACGAGAATTAAAGGAATTGTGGAATGGGTAGCCGGTTATAGAAATTAATGAACATTGTGCAGAATCTAAAGTATTGGGACTAAACTGGAATATTGAAGAGGATTTTCTGGCCATAGATTTGGCATCTTTAGTGTCAATAGGTGACAGCTTGAAATTCACCAAAAGGCATGTTCTCCAAACTGCCGCCAAAATATTTGATCCTATTGGATTTATGTCACCATTTTTGATTAGAATTAAGATCTTTTTACAAGAATTATGGCACAGAGGGCTAGACTGGGACGATGAATTTAACGAAGAATTTAAAATTAAGTACAGAACGTGGTATCAGGAAATAGGATTTCTAGAACAATTAAAAATACCCAGGTATTATTATCACTTGGGTGAAGTGCAGGACAATGTACAACTTCACATTTTTTTTCGACTCTTCTTTGAAATCCTATGGAGCGGTAGCCTACTTCCGGTTTAAAACTTCCAATGGTCCTTTTACGACTTGTTTTGTTATGTCTTAGGCCCGAGTGGCCCCTTTGAGAAAAATAACATTACCAAGACTCGAACTTTTAGATGCTCTAATATAGCTGCTAGGATAGCTAATCACCTTAAATTTATTTTCACTAATCTAGATAAAATTGTACTGTGGGCAGATTCTACCATAGTATTACATTGGATCCAAGGAGCGGCATCCAAATGGAAGCCGTTTGTTGCCAATAGGGTATCAGAAATTCAGAGGATGAGCGACCCTAGTTCTTGGAGGCATGTAATTAGCAGGGATAATCCTGCAGCTATGCTTACTAGGGGGCTATCAGCGAAAGAATTAACGAATTCTATTCAGTGGTGGTATGGCCCTGAATGGCTTAGTAAAGCTGAAAAATTTTGGCCTGAGGATAATAAATTAAAGCAAAAATCAGTCAACCCTGAAATGGAAATTGAATCTAGAAGTAAAATTGTTGTTAATGCAATCATTGTTAAGGAGAATTTAATTAATATAAACAAATTCAGTAAATTGAGAAAACTATTACGTGTAACTGACTATGTTATACTTTTTATCAAATTGCTAAAGAAAAAACGCGAGAGAAATTGTAATCTCACGTCAGAGGAAATCCGAGAAGTGGAACTTCTCTGGATAAAAAATTGTCAAAATGAAATTTTCGCAAAAGAAATCTTATGCCTGAAAAATCCCAAACCACTTCATAGAGACTCTAAATTGCTTTCATTGAATCCTTATCTAGATTCAGAAGGAGTTTTGAGAGTTTCTGGTTGACTCCATAAGACTGACTTATCGATGGATGAAAAACATCCAATAATTCTTGCGCCAAAATCTAAATTTGCAGAATTAATAATTTGGGATGCTCATTATAGAATTTTTCACTCTGCTGTTGCCCATACACTCGTGCAGATTAAAGAAAAATTCTGGCTTATAAGAGCTAGAGAAACCGTGAGAAGTGTGCTTAAAAATTGCAATATATGCAAGAGGTTTTCTTCAACTCCAGGAGACCAAACGGTAGCTCCATTACCAGCTGATCGGGTGGAACAGACCAATCCATTCAGTGTGATAGGGTGTGATTTTACAGGACCTTTGTATGTTAAAGATAGTGATAACAAACAATACAGCTTGCTGATTACGTGTGCTGTAACAAGAAATGTACACCTAGAACTTGTACATAGCCTATCAACTGAAACATTTTTACTAGGCTTCCGTAGGTTCATTTCACGACGAGGAATACCATCTATTATATATTCTGACAATGCTCAAACATTCAAACGCTCCGAAAAGGACTTGAAAAAACTTTGGTCTACTATCACTCATCCAGATGTACAAGAATTTTTTTCTTCCCATTATATTAAGTGGAAATTTATAATCGAACGAGCAGCATGGGGGGGGGGGGGTATGAACGGATGGTAAGGATAATTAAAACTGCATTAACAAAACCCCTAGGAAATCATCCATGACTGTGGTTGAACTGAATACTGTACTAGTTGAAATTGAAGGCATGGTAAATTCTCGACCTTTAACATATGCCTCTCCAGAAGGTCCAGACCCCTACCATTAACGCCTGCTCACCCCTTGAAAAGGAGAAGAATGACTTCTCTTCCTCTAGTTAGGCTCCCTCTTGAATCGAACATCTCTTCCAGGAAAGAATTAATTAGGTCTTATAACTATCGTGAAAAATTAATGCACTTGTTTTGGTCTAGGTGGAAAGGGGAATACTTGTTAAATATGAGGTCATCTCATTTAAGTTCGAACAAAATTAGTTTTCCTCAATTTAAATTAAATAACATTGTACTGATCAAAGATGATAAATTACCCAGAAATTTCTGGAGTCTAGGAAAAATTATTGAATTATTTCCTGGAAAAAACGGCAAGGTGAGAGCCTGTAAAGTAAAAACTGAGAAATCTATTCTCAGACGTCCAGTACAACTTCTGTATCATATGGAACTGGGAACTGGTTGACTTTAATGATTCATGTACTAATCTTATATATTTTTTAAAATTTTAGTTGAAGTTTAATTGTAAAATGTTTAGTCTTTGAAGTATGTACAATATTCCATATTTTATATTTATATTTGTATTAATTTGATATATTGAATTTGTGATGAACATCCATATGTTCATGGGTGGGCAGTGTTACGAAATTGTTGCACCTGCGGTGTACATGCGTGGGAGAAGCTAAAAATAGCCACAGCCATACCGCTACATGTGTAGGTGTGGAGAGCTAAAATTAGCCTACATTGTAACTGCCTGAAAGGGTTGAAATTTTAACGAAGGAATAACTCGAAATTGTTTCTCTTGACCGCAGATCGTAAATATCAATCTGTGGAATTATGAAAACCATGTGAATTTAAATGTTGAATTTGTATATGTCTTGTGCTATGGTGTTAAAATAAAGCAAGAAAAGACTTTCAGGATCACTCATTTTACAAGAATCACCTGTGTACACCGATTATGTTGCGTCGAATATTTTACCTAAATAGATGGGATATTTTACGGTGTTTCCGAATTGCTAAAGTTAAATGATTTCAAATTTTTCATCGGACAATATGTTCGGGAAGCGGCTCGTGAGGTAGGACTTTCTAAATAAAGTGTCCATGGCAATTTAAAGCGCCTACATGGAAAAAGTTGTATTTGAAGATTAGCCCACGTTCTCAATGGACAATATTCATTTGCCATCTCAGTGGGAATCACGTGACGTAAAGTAGCGACTGGCGCATTTGTTTACATATTTCACAATTGATGCACCATTAAAACAAGTAAATGCATGTGTAAAATACGTTAGCTTTTTTTTTTTTTGATACGAAGCACTATTCAATAAATACATTTCACAAAATTCATTTATGCTTTTTAATTAAAATTTAAAAATTTCATTTTATAAATAAAATGTAAAATATGCATGAAGTTGCATGAAAATAGAGAAAAGAATTTATGTATAACCTATATATATATTCCTGAAAAGGTCTAAAACTTCATATAAAGATAAAATATAAGAATGAAATTTCTAAACACAGTGCTTTTCAATGGCGCAGTTTTGAATGTTATTCCCAAGCAGAACATTTTTTGCAGCCACGAACCCAAAGAAAGAATACTGTCCATGAAGATGATCCAGACGAAAAAGTATTTTTGTGTATACATTTTTGTTTTAAACACTTTATATTTTTATTATGCAATTTATAAGGAGATCAAGACCATTTAATGAAACATGGGATTCATTGTATACTAATCTAGTGCGTATTTCCCCATAGCGACAATTTGTCAGAGTATTTATTCAATTTAATTTAAATTTTGAGACAAATATTATCCATAATCCCAGTAGTATACCCAGTTTCTGTATCCCCTATTAGTCCAAGAGCCGGCAGCACAAAAACCTATGTTATCAAGTACAGGAAAAAAACCTTTATTTTATGGAAGAGTAGAAGTAGGGTAATCTAATGATTCATGTCTGCCGGAAGTGAAGTGGTGCATAAGCCAAAAATTTATACCACCAGTGGTTGACTCGTAGGTTTGTCATTGTGTTTTCCTGCTCCCATTCCTCCATGTTTTCATATCTTTGTTTGTATGACAAACACAATGATAAAGCTACGCGTCAACCACTAGTGGCAGTGGCGTACCCAAGGGGGGGGGGCTGATGGGGCTACAGCCCCCCCCCGAAATTTTCGAAAGTGATATAGAAAGGTGCTGATTTTTCGTCTTTCTTTTATGGAATTTTTTTTAATTTTTTTCCATTATACAGCGGACAAACCATTCTCATTAGTCCCATATTAGTCCACATTGACAACAAAGAAGAGAAAGGGGGGCTGACGGGGTTATAGCCCCCCTACTCCTCCCGAAATAGTCAAAAAATTAAATGAAAAAGTGTTTTTTTCTTACTTTTTAAAGATAAATCTGTAATTTTTTCTTCTGCCATACAGCAAAATAGCCATTCTCGTTAACACCATATTAGTCCAGGTTATATTAGTTAGGGGGCTGATGGAATTTCAGCCCCCTCCTCTCGAAATGGTCGAAAATGAAATGAAAAGATAGTGCTGAATTTTTTCTGTCTGTTCAAGATAAATTTGCATTTTCCCCCTATCGTTCAACAGACTATGCGCTTCCTTCGCTTTAGTTCCATATTAGCCCATATTGACACCAAAGAAGAGAAAGGGGGTTGATGGGGTTACAGCCACCACCCCCCCCCCCCCCCCCCCACCACCAACCAGAAATCGCGAAAAATTAAATAAAAAAGTGTTTTTTCTTTACTTTTTAAAGATAAATCTGTATTTTTTCTTCTGTCATACAGTAAAATAGCCATTCTCGTTAACACCATATTAGTCCACATTGACATCACAGCATACCCTAAGATGGGGAGGGGGCTGATGGAATTACAACTTCCTCCTCTGGAAATAGTCGAAAATGAAATGAAAAAGTAGAGCTGATTTTTTTCTGTCTATTTGAGATAAATTTGCAATTTCTCCCCTATCATTTAACAGACTAGCCGCTCCCTTCGCTGTAGTTCCATATTAGTGTACAGTGACATCACATTATACCCGAAAAGATAGAAGGGGGTTAATGGAGTTACAGCCCTCTCCCAAAAATTCGAACATGAAATGAAAAAGTTCTGATATTTTCCTTTTTGTTTGAAATAAATTTGTATTTTTCCTCTATCATTCAACAGACTAGCTGCTCTCTTCTCTTTAGTTCCATACTAGTGTACAGTGATACCACATTATACCCAAAGAGGTGAAAGGGGTTAATGGGGTGTCCCTTTCCTAAATAGTTGAAAATGAAATGAAAAAAAGGCTGTTTTTTTTCTTCTTGTTTGAGATAAATTTGTAATTTTTCTTCTGCCACACAGCGAAATAGCCATTCTCGTTAACACCATATTAGTCCACATTGACATCACAGCATACCCAAAGATGGGGAGGGGGCTGGTGGAATTACAGCCCCCTCCTCCCGAAATAGTCGGAAATGAAAAAAAAATATTGCTTTTTTTCTTTCTATTTGAGATAAATTTGTATTTTTTTTCTCCTATTATTCAACAGACTAGACACTCTCTTCTCTTTAGTTCCATATTAGTGCACAGTGACACCGCATTATACCGAAAGAAGTAGAAAGGGGGTGATGGGTTACAGCCCCTTCCCAAAATAGTCGAAAATGAAATGAAAAAAGGCTGATATTTTTCTTTTTGTTCGAGATGAATTTGTAATGCACTTGTTTTCTGCAATACAACGAACTACACGTTCTGGCTAGTCTCATATCAACGCACAGTTACACCACAGTATACCCAATGAGGGGAAGGGGCTGATGGGATTACTTACTCTTCCGAAATAATCAAATATGAAATGAAAGAAAAAATCCAGTTTTTTTTCTTTCTTTTGAGATTAATTTTTAATTTTTTTCTGCGACGCAGCTATTCTGGTTAGTCCCATATATTAGTGCACAGTGATGCCCCAGCATACATCAAAGGATTCGATGGGGACGGGGGTTATGACGTTACAGCTCCATTCCACCTCTGAAGAGATCGCAGTGAAATGAAAAAAGGGCTGATATTCCTTCTTTTTCAGATAAATTTGTTTTATTTTCTGGCATGCCACGAATTTGTTTTTCCTGTTAATCCAATATCCTCCTCAGTCCTGCGACCAAATTTACTTGAGACCACAAAATCCATTTTCAAATGACTGAAATCACTGTTTTACTCGATAAATGAAAACATATGTACTGAGTTCAAGAGACCTACAAATAAATTCGACAAATCTAAAAGTAGTTTAATTTAAGGATTTTTTTAATTTTTCCCATAGTCGGCGGGCGCCAAGATTGTCAATGCGGGGGTATGTTAATGCACAGTAACACCACAGCTAATCTCAAGTCGATTTCGTCTAAATCTGAAATCCGGTGCGGAAGAGTTGACTGTAAAAGTAGCTTATTAACTTTCATTTTTCAGTCGCATCTCCATGCCACACCGAAATATGGGGGTGCGGAGGGTTGAAGGGACTAAACCTCTTTTACCTGCCAAAACGGTCAGATTAAATGGTAAAAAATGGTAAAAATACTACTTCTTACTTTTTAGATCAATTCAATTATATATATATTTGTCATGCATCGCACTTGTCTTTCTTGTTAGTCCCATATTAGTGCATAATGACACCTTAGCTAATCCCTTCAGAATTTTGGTAAGTCGGAAGTCAGGCACACTATATATGTGCGGAAGAGCTGACTGTGAATGATATTCATTAACTTTTGTTTTTAACACTCGATTACTTCCTCGTATCTGTAAGATACACAGTGACTTCTTGTTTGACTGCAAAGACATCTTTGGAGTTCGGTAATGTCCCCTCCCCCCACTTATCTTCCTATTCTGTCTTAACTTTGCAGCCAGTATTTTTCATCTGGAACAGTTTAAAGTCCTTCTTATTACTTGTGCAATGCACAAATAATAAACAAAGTCTTTATTTTATATATGTGTATGAAAATATTTTGTGTATACAAAAAATATTTTGTGTTTGTTACAATATTAATTTATTGTTAAACAAGAACCGTAGCCAGAATTTAGTTTCGGGGATTGGAAGAACAATTTTATAGATTTTATGTTATAATGACTTTCTTTTAAATGAAAGTATATATAAAAAAACAAAAAAACCAGTAACACTTTTCAACAGATTGCGACGTGGGACGGTCTCAGGATCGGACACGTGCCCTCCCCCCTTCCCCCCAGATTTGAGTCTGAGTTTTAAAAAAAAATCTGAAATTCTCAGCAAATTTTCTGAAAGGTTACAGCAGAGGGGGAAAGGAGAGGTAATCCCTTCCTGCTACTAATTATTTTTGTTGTAGTTTGGGTTAACTCTGTTTATACTCAGGTCAATTTCAGGCTGAGTGGGTTCGGGTTAACCAGATTTCTAAAAAGTTCAGCATATTATTTCAGTTTAAAAACTATACATATAATAATAAACACAGATATTTGTATGTGTTTTTAACGCGATCCTTTGATGAAATACAGGTTTTTATCACGACGCTTTGACGAAATTTGCATTTTCCCCGAACTTTTGACAAAATCAGCTTTTTTCCGCGACCCTTTGACGAAATTCGCGTTTTTTTCCGTGATCCTTTGTCAAAATTTGCGTTTTTTCCGCGAGTTTTTGATGAAATTCGAGTTTTTTTCGTGAACTTTTGCCGAAATTCGCGTTTTTTACGAAACCCTTCGTCGAAATTTGTGTTTTTTTTCGCGGCTTTTTTGACGAAATTCGCTTTTTTCTCGTCTTTTTGATAAATTTCGCGGCTCATTGACGAAATTCGCGTTTTTTTATGGAAATGGTCGTGTTTTTTTGTTTTTCCGCTGCTGTTTGGCGAAATTCGCTTCTTTCCGCAGTCTTTTGCCGGAAGTCACGTTTCTCTGTGGCCCTTCTTTGTGACCATGCTTTTTTTTTGCGATCCTTTAACGAAATTCGCGTTTTTTCCGCTTCCCTTTGACGGAATACATACTTTTTTTAGCAATCCTTTGCCAAAATTTGCGTTTTTTCTGCAGCCCTTTGAGGAAATTTGCGTTTTTTCTGCGGCCCTTTGAGGAAATTTACGTTTTTTCTGAGGTCATTTGCCGAAATTCACGTTTTTTTTACGCAATCCTTCGTCGAAATTCGCGTTTTTTCTGTGGCCATTTACCGAAATTCGTGTTTTTTAATGCAATCCTTCGTCGAAATTTGCGTTTTTTCCGCGGCTCTCTGACGAAATTTGCGTTTTTTTCGTCTTTTTTGATGAAATTTGCGTTTTTCTGCGGCCTTTTGACGAAATTCACGTTTTTCTGTGTCCCTTTGACGAAATTCGTGTTTTTTCAGTTTCCCTTTGACGGAATGCGTATTTTTTTAGCGATGCTTTGTCGAAATTTGCAGTTTTCTGTGGTCCTTTCACGAATTTTGCGTTTTTTCTGTGGTCATTTGACAAAATTCGCGTTTTTGTGCAATCCTTCCTCGAAATTTGCGTTTTTTCGCGGCTTTTTGTCGAAATTCGCACTTTTTCTCGTCTTTTTGATGAAATTTGCGTTTTTCTGTGGCCTTTTGACGAAATTCACGTTTTCCCGTGTCCCTTTGACGAAATTCGCGTTTTTTGCGATCCTTTACGAAATTAGCTTCTATTTCGCAGCCCTTTGACGGAATGCGTGTTTTTAGCGATCTTTTTTCGAAATTCACGTTTTTTCCGCGACCTTTTGATGAAATTCGCATTTTTTCTGCGGCCTTCTGACGAAATTCGGGTTTTTTCTGTGCTCATTTTGACGAAATTAGCGTTTCCTCTAGAATAATTTGACGAAATTCACGTTTTCTCCGCTATCATTTTACGAAATTTGACTTTTTTTTCGCGATCCTTTGGCAAACTTCGCATTTTATCTGCGGCCGTATGACATAATTCCGGTTTTTTCCTTGATCCTTTAAAGAAATTGGAGATTTATTTTGCGAACGATTGACGAAATTGATTTTTTTTTTTTTTTTTTTGCGAACGATTGACGAAATTGATTTTTTTCGGCGACCATTTGTCAAAAATCGCGATAATTTTTTAAGTCCAAATTTTCGGATTGATGACCTTTTTTTTCAAATTTTCGGAAAATTCGGAACAAAGTCACCCTTGCACCCCCCCCCCCCCCTCTGGCTACGGCCTTATTGACAAAAATGATTTCTGTTTATAACACAATGCAACGTGTTTCGTAAGATTTAGAACATTATGAAAATTTAAGTCAGCCCCCCCCCGAAATAAAATCCTGGGTACGCCACTGACTAGTGGTATTCATTTTTGGCTTAAAAAAACTAAATTAAAAAAAACCAGTTAAATGTGATTATAAAAGAAAGTATAAACGGTAAACATTGCGTAGCACAGGACTGATAGATAATATTAATAGGTATACCGTATTAAATATTAATTATACTAGAAATATTTAACTAAAAAATACTGAGAAAAGTGGTTATTGCAGAAATTGAAAACGCTAAGCAGGGCCTTAAATTTAAACAGCCGAACCAAAGCCATCCCCAAATGCAGCGACACGTTTGTTAAAATATTTGGGATAATTGACAGTAGAAAAGTAATTTTACTTCGTTTCGAGATTACTTCATTTAACATGTATTAAAGAAATTGCTAAAGAATCCAGTCGGATTCGTTGTCGGCAAGTTTAACTTGAAATTCAAATCTACAGCCAAAGAAATCAACTGCTCTTGAATAGAGCTAAGCAAATAGCAAATCCGTAAGATCGACAATTGCCGGAGCAAAGTTGCTTCCCGGCTTCGAGATAAACAAATGTGACTCTCGATTGCGAATCCGTGTATTTCTAGATCGGAAATAAATATGCAGCAGATAACCTAATATCTCCGTTGTCACCCATACGCCTCCGTCCGTTCCGTTATTTTCAGGAAATATGATGAAATTTTCTGTTTTTTAACGGAAAATTCCTCTTTGTCGTGAAAAGGGACTTTTTCTGTGGAATTCAGGGAAAAATATCCGTGAATTTCAGATTATTTTTAACAGTGTATAAATAACACACAAACTGATTAAGAAAACTTTTATTGCAATATATGGTACATTATTTTGTTCAAAAAGCTCTATTTTACAAAATATGAAATATTTTCTTTTTTAATCTATTCACCATTTCGATAAATACACCCTTGTCTTCTTTTCTTACAAATAATAGCAACAATAGAAAAGATTCCAAAAGGTCATTCGGGCATATTGTCAATTGAGTCTACAACAAAGAGTTTCTATTCCACAATATTTGTTCAATTCTATTTACAAAGATTTTTTTTATAGATAGCTCTCTAATTTCTTCAAACAGGACTGAAGTCAGGAAAGTTTAGCGCCATTAAAGGTGTTGAATTCCATGATGATGCAAAAATTTTATTGTTTGATGAATTTTTGGGGACACGTTTAAAACAACCATCATCTTTCGAAATTCTACCAATAAAACATCTAAAGTGTAAAGCGTTACCTTTGCATTTACAGCTTTTTCAATACATTTCAGGCTGCATTTTGTATGAAAATCTGAAACTTTCGCCAGATGACATCTGTCATTGAAGTGCAAAAAGTTCTTCCATCATGATCTAGTCTTTGACTGAATGTCTTTATCGCACTCAAAACTTTTCATCGCTCAATTTCGTATTCTAATGGATATTTCTGCTCTCAGACTAGCCACTTTTTACCTTACTAGCCTGCATTTTGAATGGAAAGATGAGAATTGCGCTAGATAACGTCGATCATTAATGTGCAAAAAACTCTTCCGCCGTGATCTATATATTCTTTGACTGAATACATTTATTGCATTCAAAACTGCTCAGCACTCAACTCCATGTTGTGAAGGGTATCTCTGTTCTCAGACTAGCTTCTTTTTTCCTTACTAGTCTGCATTTTAGTTGAAATGCTAAAAATTGCTTCAGACGCCGCCGTTCATTAACATGCAAAAAGTTCTTTCCTCGTGGTCTAGCCGTTGACTTCATCCAAGTCAAACTTTTCATCACTCAGTTACATATTCTAAAGGATATTCCGGTTTTAGACTAGCGTCTTTTTTCCTTACTATCTAATTTGCACAAAAATTTAAGTCTCTTTCGGGTTTCTATTTAAAGATCAATTTCAGTATAACTATATTTTTATAAATAAAAACTATCTTTACGAAAATAAAATTTTTATACTCTATCCTAAACTTTACTTATGTTACTTATGTTAAACTTTACTTTTAAAATTAAAAGCAAAGTAGTAACTGTAATATTTATTTAAAGAACTTTTGCTAATATTTTTGCTTCTTAGGGGAGACCGGGGAAATGGCGCCACTCGGGGTTATGCCGCCACCCCGTCTAGTTTAAAAACTAACCGCAGTTTCAGATAGTGATTGCCCTGCACTGTAGCGGCCAACAATAGAAACAGTGCCTAGAGTGAGAATGGTTTTGTTGTACGTCGTTCGCTTGTTCTAGTGAAAAATTTAGTTTTCATCTAGTTGCTTCTTATTTTGGAGCTTCAAATGAGTGGAGATAAACACCTTTTATTGAAACATTAGGTACTTAAGATAATATTACCTGTAATCTACATGCATTCGCCGACATTTTGATGCAATTTGTTGAACAAGTTCGGTTCTTCTTTCGACTTTGCTGGGAGGTTTTCCACTATAGTATCCTCTCTGGGTATACCGCCACCATGGCAAAGGGTGGCTTTCTCCAATTTGAGTTAAATTGTAAGCTTAGCACATTAATAAATCTAGCTTAAGGAACATTGTAATTATTCATTATTTTGATAAATTATTGCTTTCTAAACATTTTTAGTAGGTTATGTGTTTCCTAGTATCCATTTTATGTATTTACTAGGTCATTAAAGAGTGGCGTCATTTCCCCGATACAGTGGCGGAATTACCCCAGTATCCTGAGTAATCCCGCCACTATACAGAGGTTGGAAGAAAATTTTTTTATGTGTGCTTACTTTACAGTTATTATTACGGTTAAATTTATACAGATACTAAAGATAATGATTCAGCTTTAGAATTTTTACTATAAAAAAAAAAAAAAAAACATTTTTTTGAGGTGAAAAAAATTTAATTTCCCTAAGGTGTCGCCATTACCCCGGTCTCCCCTATATATGAAAAACATATAGCGATCACAGAATAAGTATCGTAGACTGAATGTGTTTGTCAAAAGTAATAGTTAGAATTACAATAAACCTTCTATACCCATATTTTTGACCTGTTGCTATCAAGAATAGTTAAATACACGCTGCTTTCGATCAATTAGATTTTTTTTTTATCTAAAACTTTTACTGTTTGATTCATCTTTGGGGGCTCATTTAAAACAACCATCATCTTTCTAAATCATGCCAACAAAACATCAGAATAGTAAAGCATTGCCTTTTCATGTACAGCCTTTTCAATAAATTTCAGGCGGCATTTAAAGCTGAAATTTGCGCCAAATGACGTAGATCATTAACGCACAAAAAGTTCTCCCGTCGTGATCTGGACTTTGATTGAATGCTTTTTTCGCATTCATAATTTTCAGCACTCAATTTCATGTTCTAAAGAACATCCCTGTTCTCAGATTAGCCTCTTTTTTCCATACTATGCAATTTGCAGAGAAATTGGAGTCACTTTCGGGTTTCTATTTCAATAACGTTTTCTGTACAATTATATTTTTATAAATAAAATCGGAAATAAAAGTATTATACCCTGGCCTAAACTTTACTTATGTAGCATGGTTTTAAATTAAAAACAAATTGATAACAGCAATATTTATTTAAAGAATTTTTGCTTTTTTTTTTCTTTTGTTTCCTATAGGGTTAAACCCCCAGTAACTGACACATTAAGGGTTCATATTCTTGTTCAAATCACAATTACAAAGTTTTGAATATATTTTATACTTATCTTTGTTTTGAAAGTGTAGTAGAGATACATTGAAAAATTATTATTGTCAAAATTTTGAAAAAATATACTTTTTATTATTTAAAGTTATTTTTTTTTCATAAATATGATCAATAACTCTAGTAAATGACACTATCCCTATTTTGGAAAACCAATATCGCATAATTTATAATAGTTAAGACAAATAAAGACCACTAAAGAGCATTACTTTGCAGAATTTTACAAGAAAATGCTTATTTGAGTTATATTTTTCTTGAAGTGTCAGTTACTGGTTATGTTTCAATAACGGGTTACACCTTATATGAAAAAAATATACACAGAATAAGTATCGTTGACTTAACGTTTTTATCAAAAGCAAAACTTACAATAAATCTTCTATAGCTATAAATCAAATCTGTTGATATCAAGAATAATTGAATACTCGCTAGTTTATTTAATTCTGCTTTCGACCAATTAGATTTTTTGTTGTAAAAATTATTAAACATACATAATGTATCTATTTTTAATTTTCAAAGAATTATTCATATTACTTTTTACTTTCTTATGCATTTAGAATTCTTCATACACAAAAGATTAATTTTCAAATTTTTTATACGCATACTAGGGTACCCAAGGTGGGCTTCCCTGGTTAGAGAATATAAGTGAAAACCAATTTTGTTTTGTTAAAACTCTAATGGATTTTTTTACATTTAATATTTTTTTCAGATTGCCCACCAACAACAATAAAAAGCATTTTTATATGAAAAATATTAATAAAATATTCAAATAGAGTTTTGAAATTTATTAAAAGCTATGCTTTCTTATTAGCCGTATGCCAGGAGTTAATTTCGCTACTTACAACAGCTTTTTTTTAATCTGATAATTTCAGCGGCTTAAGCATTGTAGTTCAATTATGTACCTATGAAATTTGTGTTTTATTTATATTATTTAATTTAATGAATAAGGGAATTTTAATTTTGTTATGGAGTGTTAGCTAGAAACAAATGCGGAACTATTTATATTGTTTTAAGTGCAAACGGGTTAATCTGAAATGTAATCCAGGTTTTATTGTAACAAATGTGAAAAAAAGACCAACAAAATTGCTGTATACGCAAAGAATATATGAGGCTTTTCGTAATTTCGCTGCACTTTCTTTCTTCTTATCCTTTCTTTCCTTTTTTTTTTTTTTGGGGGGGGGGGGGGGGGGGTCAGTTTTCTGGGTTCACAATCATGAAAGAGTTTAACAGTCTAGAAAGAAAGGAGAATCCTATAAAGGGAATTAGTGACATTTGCCTCATCCCAGTTTTCTCTAATATTTATTTATTTATTTCTGCATCTTTATTTTTTATTTCTGTATTAATCTGTATTTTTATAATTATTTATTTATTTATATTTAATCATTGTTTTTTGACGAATATGCATATTCGAGATTTCCATCCTCAATATTTATATATGATTAAAATTTGAAGAATACATGCAAAATAGGAGGAAATTATTATATATATGCATTCGGGACAATAGAGCTTCATGTAGTTGACCTGATGTACTTAATCACAAGTTGAATTATTTCCACTTTATTCTTTTTTCACTGTAGCAAACTAAGGTTTTTGTTGACGAAAATCGGCTAATTTTTTTGTATTGCAATTTTTTATGCCAAAACATAATTATAACGTAATTTTTTACAAAAATTAAGAATTTTAATCATTTGGGTGGGGGAAAAAGGAGTTAAATATTACAATGTGTCATACTTTATGACACTTCCTTTTAAGGCAAATTCTTATTTTTTGCTACTTTTTAATAGGACACAGGCCAGGATCTGGTAAGTGAAAATTGTTTCGCGTCCGGACAAAATTCGCGCTGGTATAACCTAATGAGTGAAATAATTAGTGAAATTTATTTCACTCAAGAGGACTGCATTTTTATAACGAAATCTTCTTAAATTTATTTAGTTTTAATACATCACACAGAAAAATATTTTAAAATCTACCCTTTTTCTTTCTAAAGCTTCAAAATCGTGATTTTTTTTAACTATTGTTTTTAATTCTAAACTACATTATATTTAAGAAAAACTTGGACTTACGCTGTCAAAATTTAATAATTTAAAACTCTTATGATACTCATCATCGTACATATAAATAAAAACTATATTAAAAACACATTAAAAATTAATCCCAACGTTTCATGCTCTTTCTAATGAGCCATCATCAGGGGAGAGGGTTTTTGACCTCCACGAAGCAAAGTTACAAACAGCACAGTCACTTTCACAACATCAAACTGAAAACATTTCGGTAACTGATCATTAAACATCCAAAATCAATACTGCATCGGATAAATTAGAAAAATATAGAAAAATTTCTTATATTCCAGCAATGTTTGAAAGATTAAAGAGAATTTTTAATAGATTCAGAATTCTTCTTGTTGCCCCCCCCCCCCCCTCAAAAAATCTGTTTGCAGCTATTACCAGAAAGCAAGATCCTCTACCAATTTTATTTCATTCTGGTGTTTACGAAATCCCTATTCAACTCAATACTGGTCTATTAACTTCATATATTGGAATGACAAAACGATACCTGTTTGAAAGAATTAAGGAACATAAAAGAGATTTAAAATTCAATAGACAATCTACAGCTTTATCTAGATTGGCATTTAAAGGCAGTGTCAAGGCAGTTCATTTTGACGATGTAAAAATTATCTCTAAAAATTCCAACCCAATTAACACGTTCACGCCGGCGCGGTGGGTCACACTCGACTGTCTTAAAGTTGTCAAGTCTCCGGCTTTTTGCACACCACTATTATTTTAGAGAAAATATTGTTCCTTTAAATTGCCCAATTGTTCTAATTAAATAAAACAACATTTTCTGTATTAAAATACTGGTATCCAAAAAGCCGGAGACTTGGCAGCTCTGAGACACTCGAGTGTGACCCACCGCGCCGGCGTGAACGTGTTAAAGCCCTTATACGTGAATCCATAGAAATTAGTCTGAGAAAAAACGGAGTATGCAATGACAATAAATATTTCATTTCAGATTTCTAATGTTTGGTTGAATATTTTAAAAGAAGTACATTCGTAATGTTTATTTCAGATTTTCCTAGTTTCTGATAATAGTGCTTTAGCCTACCAACAGATGGCGCTTTATCCGATGCAGTATTGATTTTGGATGTTTAATGATAAGTTACCGAAATGTTTTCAGTTTGATGTTGTGAAAGTGACTGTGCTGTTTGTAACTTTGCTTCGTGGAGGTCAAGAACCCTCTCCCCTGATGATGGCTCATTAGAAAGAGCATGAAACGTTGGGATTAATTTTTAATGTGTTTTTAATATAGTTTTTATTTATATGTACGCTGATGAGAATCGTAAGAGTTTTTAATTATTACATTATATTTGTCAATGAATCTTAATTTGAAGGTAACTGTCTAAGTAGTCACCAATGTCATTATTCTGTATTCTACAGTTTCAGAAATATAAGCTGAAAAATGCTGTACTTTAATTTTTTTGCATAAGGATGTTTGCAGTATTCTTTTAAAAGAATTTTAAATGCAGGATAAAGATGGTAAGAAATACAGACTTTTTTAATAAAAATGGTTGAGGTCGTGAGGGTTATGAACATTAGAAAAGATAAGAAAAAACTAGTTGGGTGTGCCAATCCCAAAACTTTCTTCTATCTCATGTCAATATTTCATTATAATTAGTTTTATTAGTATTTTTATTAGAATTAAGCATAACTTCATACACTTTTCGATGGTACAATATTAAAAATTGCACAAAAATCGCTATTACAGCGCCCCCTTCAGGCGGAATTTTTCCAAATTCAGGAAGGACCTTCTTGCCATGGCCAAAAACATACACAAAAATTTGGTTCAATTTTATGCATAACTCCATACACTTTTCGATGGTACAATATTCAAAATGCACAAAAATCGTTATTACAGCGCCCCCTACCGGCGGATTTTTCCAAATTCAGGGAGGACCTTCGTGCTATGGTCACAAACATACGCAAAAAATTTGTTTCAATTCTATGCAGAACTTCATACACTTTTCGATGGTACAATATTCAAAATGCACAAAAATCGCTATTACAGCGCCCGGTGGATTTTTTCCAAATTAATGGAGGACCTGCTTGCCATAGCCAAAAAACTTAAAAAAAAAAAAAATTGGTTCAATTCTATGCATAACTTCATACAATTTTTGATGGTACAATGGCGACACACGGACATACGGACACACTGACTGACAGACAGACATTTTGTATAAACATGTTTTTTGTGATCTCTGATCCCTAAAATGTGTAAATCCGTCGAAAACCGGAAGTCGAAAAAAATTTCGATTACAATACTTTCTTCTATTGAAGACAGAAGAAAGAAAAAAACGGGCCGATCCGGCCAAAAGTAAACTTTTAGCTTTTACAGCGGACTTGTCTGAGGCATGAAAAGATAGCTTTTGTTCGATCTGGTCCGTACCCGTGTCGAGAAAATCTCTGCTATCGTATCACTTTGTTCATATTCTTCTATACGTCCAGTGTGTGTTAAAAAAATTATACACCTCTACTAACTCTTCCGCAAATCATGGTATAAAAATGTCTGATAATTAATTCTGTCCTGAAAATTTTCTTAGGCGGACGTCTACATATATAAATTGTAACAAACTTTAAAATTTTGAAAACTAACAGTTTATTTTGAGATCATATTTGTATTGTTTGGTAAATTTTACCTTCGGATACCAAATTGAAAGTAATTCATTCAAGTAGTATAAGAATTATGCAGTTTTAAAGTTTGGAACTCCTAATATTTAAATTCATTTTTAATCTTTGCGAAACAGATTTCAATGCGGGTAGCTTTCTAAGCATAACTCAAAAAGTACTTGGCGGAATGAGTTGTAATTTTGTATTCGAATATTTGAAACTAATATAACTGGATTATTGTTTTAAGAAATGCATAGGTTGCAATTAATATTTCTGTTCGAAAATGAATTACAAAGAACCCTTGATAAACAAATATTACAGCTCATATCACCATGTATTAGGTTTTGTGTTATGCATAAAAAATAATCCGCAATACAATCTGTTTTGCAATGATTAAAAATGAATTTAATGTTAGCAATTCCAACCTTTAACACGGAAGAACTCGCTGCATGAGATTTTCTCTCACAGTCGTACTTTTTTAAGACTCTTATTTAAATCATTTTTCATTTTAATTAAAATTTCAAAATGTTTTTCAATTATTTTACCTATTTTGTTAATAAAAGTACTAAGCCAACCAAAAAAAGTTGATATTATATGAATGTAAAGTAAAAGAAAAGCAGTTGGGCATTCTCACTAGCGAGTTCTCCCGGATTAAACTTACATAATTACTATACTACTTGACCGAAAGACTTCCCGTGTGGTATTCGAAAGTAAATTTTTCCGAAGATTACAAAATTAGGTGTTACTATTGAAATTTTTAAAGTTTGTTACAATTTATATGTGTAATTAATCCCCTAAAAAATTTAATTTTAGAATGAATTCGTAGATATTATTACTTATACATTAGAGCTTGTCAAATTTTTATGCAGTGATATACGGCAGATTTAAAACAGGGATGAATACATTTTTCCCTTTCTCTCTACTACCTCTGCCACAAATCATCGTATAAAAATGTTTGATAATTAATTCTGTACTGAAATTTTTCTTAGGCGGACGTCTACATATATAAATTGTAACAAACATTAAAATTCTGAAAACTAACAGTTTATTTTCAGACGGACTTTTGACACGAGCTGTAGAAAAGATAAGATAAAACTATGAAAGTATTAAAGAATTACTTATTGTTTTATATCAAAGGTCGTCAATCTTTTCATCAACAAAGACATATTTCATTTTTTTAAATGCCCAACCGCGTGCATCTTCCACACATGCATATATTTACACGTTCGTATATGGGGATAAATATTGCATAAATTTACGCAATTCTAAATATGAATGGATAAAGATGTATATTTGTGAAAATTTTTCAAATGCAAAAAGGAACAAAGCTTCATTACATCTACCAATAATCCAATTTAACGGTAGGATAGATGAAAAATGCTGTCTTTTTAAACACAAGTGAATTATAAAACATTACATTCGCACTAAATCTCATAATAAAAATGGAAAGATGGAAAATCTTTCATTTTTTTAAACAGAAGCAATATTTAAAATCCATGAGTATTAAAATATATTTATCTATGTAAATTTTTAGTGGTTTCGTAAGCGCAAGAAAATGGGTCGAAGGGGGCGAGTACTACAAAAGGGCGCGGTGTGTATGACCCCTTCTCTACAGTGTCCTTATTTGGATGAATAATGACAATGTATACGAAACGAGTTGTAAAACTCAGCGGCAAATTTTGAAATGTTATTCAAAGCATAACATTTACAACTAACTGATAGTATTATAATATTGCCTTCTATTGAGCTTTATTATATCAGAAACATCTTGTCTTCTCTACATCTTATGATGAATTTAAAATATCACATAAAATCGCAAGGAAAAAAAAATACGATCTTTTAAAATGTTTAATTATTTTTAATCAGTTCTTTTTTACAATTACAGAGATAGAGGCTTCACATTTTAATTCATAAGAGCCCAAGTGGTCATACCAACGCAAAATCTGCGTTGTATGACCACTATGCATTTCTGAATATAAGGGAGTGAATGGCACAATAAATGAATTTAATAATTTAAAAAATTACTGGCAGAGATAGAAATGGAGTTGTAAACAGTCCCTAAGAAAACATTATTTAATGAAATGGCTTCGGTATCCGTATCACGATGCATACTAGTTACGTACTGTAAGCGATCTATAAGCGACATCAACAGTCATAAACTTTGAATATGAAATTTAAGTAAGCATTTTACAAACGTCCCACACGATATACATATAAAAAGATGTCAATGTCGCCATTATACAAATTTCGTTAACACAATTTGCCATACCTACAAAAGAAAAAAAAAAAGAAAAATTGCAAAAGAACAAAGAAGTAGATTTGGCATTTTTATTATGTCTCACTCCAGGTCAACTGCAGATTTTCGACCACAACTTTAAAACAAAATTGAACATATTTTAGCGAAATGTTCAACAGACTGACTTTGCTTTGTTTAAATTTGGTAACACCAGAAGTGCTGGAAATGCACGGCAATTCAGTAACAACCTATGAACTGTTAGCTGCATTAAAAAAAATGGAAAGTCAAGCTCAATTTTGTTTAGAATGGAGACCATTTGCAGCATTTATCGTGATGTCACCACGTGTCACATCAGAAATCTCTCAATACTAGGGTCTACATATTGACACAAATATAACTACTGTCGTAGAGATATTTTTTAAACGTTTGTACGGCCCTTGAACTTTTATACTAATATTTTCTAATACCTTTTCCCCCTCATATAATGGTAGTAAATAAAAGCGAAATATACTTGAGAAAATTCAAGTATTCAAATTCAAGGGACCATACAAACGGTAAAAAAAAACCCGTCATTCTTTTGTCAGAACGTAGGCTCAGTATTCAGAAGGGATGTTGTCTGGTCACATAAAGAAAAATACAGCTGTTGAAAATAACTTTAAAATGTTTTCATTATTATAAATTGTAAAATGAAAATCAGATTTCCATCTACAGCGAAGGAAATTGCATTTTTGGCTGATAATGTGCATTGTGTCTCTGGTTCCCAATGAAAAACTTGCTTGTCCTGACGTAACACTCCGCTCTGAAATGTTTGTATCAATAATCTATCTATCTATATAATAAAAGAGTTTGTCCTGACTGACTCATAATCAATGCGCAGCCCAAACTACTGAATCAGGAAGCATGAAAATTAGGAGAAAATACTTCTTATGACATAAGCGTGCACTAAGAAAGAATTTTTCAAATTCACCCCCTTAAGTGGGTTAAAAAGGGGGTCGAAAATTATAGAATATCTGGCCATATCTTAGCAGCTGTTTTAGGTAGGAGCATGAAATTCCGCAAAACAAATCTACTAAAAAATAATTAACATGTATTTCAGCGATTTTACAAATTCCCCCTAAGGGGGTAAAAAGGGATTCGACAATTTTAGAGCATTTGGCATATAACAGCAGCCGTTTTAGATACGCACGTGAAATTCCAGAAAATAAATCTACTAAAAAATAATTAAACACTTGTTGCAGCTATTTTAGAAATTCCCTCCTAAGGGGGTGGGAGTCGAAAATTTTAGAATATTTGGCAAAGCTCAGCAGCCGTTTTCGGTAGGCGCGTGAAATACCAGAAAATATATCTACTTAAAAATAATTAAACACTTACTTCAGCAATTTTAGAAATCCCCCCTCCCCTAAGCAGGTTAAAGGGGGTCGAAAATTTTAGAACATTTGCCATATCTCAGCAGCTGTTTTAGGTAGGAGTGTGAAATTGCAGAACATAAATCTACTAAAAAATTGTGAAACATGTATTCAGCAATTTCAGAATTCTCCCCGTTTCCCCATGGGGTTAAAGTGGGGTCGAACATTTTAGAACATTTGGCATATCTCAGCGGCAGTTTCAGGTAGGAGTGTGAAATTCCAAAAAATAAATCTACTAAAAAATAATTAAACACGTATTTCAACGATTTTTGAATCCCCCCCCCCACACACACACACACCTAAGGGAGTCAAAAATTTTAGGACATTTGGTATATCTCAGCAGCCATTTTAGATAGGCGCATGAAATTCCAGAAAAATAATTTACTAAAAAAATAATTAAACACGTATTTCAGCAATTTAAAACATCCCCTCACCTAACGGTGTTAGAAGGGGTAGAAAGTTTAGAACATTTGGCATATCTTAGCAGCCGTTTTAGGTAGGAGCGTGAAACTCCACAAAATACTAGGTATAGCAAAAAGTCCTGGGGAATTTGTGAAAGTTGGATTGTTATGCGCAAATTAACAACAAAGCAACAAGGACTATTCTTCAAAGTAGAGACCATCATAGTCCACGACTTTCTGCCATCGGTCTACCAGATTCCGTATTTGATGGAAGTACCATGGCGATTCCTTGGTATCTTGACTCTCGACATACTTCTTCAATTTCATTACAGGATTCAAATCGACGGCCCTTGGAAAGGTGTTGCATTGATCGAAAGAAGCCATAATCGGATGAAGTGGCCATACCTGGACTGTACCATAAGTACTCCTATATACGATACAAATTCTAGTAACTATTAGATTAAAAATTTCCCAGAACTTTTTGCTCAACCCAATAAATCTACTAAAAAATAATTAAACACGTATTTCAGCGA
This sequence comes from Maratus speciosus, assembly GCA_963932465.1. NCBI lineage: Eukaryota > Metazoa > Arthropoda > Arachnida > Araneae > Salticidae > Maratus > Maratus speciosus. Next base: position 520,741,167 of record OZ010787.1, on the reverse strand, counting down.
TTTTAGAAATCCCCTCCCCTAAGGGTAAAACATTTTAGGACATTTGGCATATCTCAGCTGCCAGTTTAGATAGGAGCGTGAAATTCCAGAAAATAAATCTACTAAAAAAAAAACAATTAAACAAGTATTTCAGCAATTTTAGAAATTCCCACTCCACCTAAGGGGGTTAAAGGAGGACTTGTAAAATTTAGATTGGCCATATCTTAGCAGCCGTTTTAGGTAGAAGCGAGAAATTCAGGATAACAAACTTAAATTGAAAAATAATTAAACGCGCATTTCAGCGAATTTAGAACACCCCCCCCCCCCTAATGAGGTTTAATGGGGTGGTTGAAACTTTTAGGTCATTTCGAGATTTCTCAGCAGCAGTTTTAGATAGAGGAATGAATTTCGGAATAACTAATCTACTAAAACATACCTAAACATGCATTTTATCGATTTTAGAAATTCCCGCCTAAGGGGTTTAACCCCTTAATTCTCGCTCCCGTGATATTCACGGGTTGTGTCTTTTATTCAGATTGTTCAATTCCCACCAGTTTTATAAAATAGTGTAATTGGCTTTATTATTGTATCATTTTACCTGTCATTAAATAAGGTGAATATTTCTTTCTCAAAAAAGTGGTGCCAATAAGCAATGGGAATTTTTAAACCGTATGCGGTGGCCGTAAGTTTTAGGACATTTTGCCATATCTAAGCAGCAGTTTTAGGTAGGACTGAAAAATTAAGGATAACAAATATATTTAAAAATAATTAAACAGATATTTCAGCGATTTTAGAAATTCCTCATCTAAGGGGGTTAAAAGGGTGGTCGAAAATTTTAGGACATTTCGCCACATCTCAGCAGCACTTATAGGTAGAAGCGGGAAATTCAAGATAACAAACCTACTAAAAAATTAGTTAAACACAGGTACTTCAGTGATTTAAGAGCTATTTTGTCTATTATGCCGCCAACATCGACATTGAACTGGATGATGTAAGATTATAGACAACATTTATGGATATTTGATTAGATATTAAGAAAAAGTTGTTATTATTTTAAAATTTCATCTTTGCTTGATTATTTGTTTGATGGAAGATTCTTTTAGAGAAACCGACCAGCGTAGCGGGTGAAGGCTGCTAGTTTCCTAATAGATTACCCTAGTAGCAAGCCAGTATTGAACAAGTATTGCATACATTGGCTTGCGTTATTGACAGAAAACTGAGTTGACGTTTGGGCAATAATGTGTCAATATTGGCAACAAATATTTAGCCATTGTAAAGACAATACAGGGTGATGCAGGTATTTGAGAACAAAATAACGCCTTCTTTCAAACCTAAATAAACACTAGAGATGCAGCATTTTTTGCATTTTCTTTTCAAACAGATGACCACATACGCAACGGATGGCATCATTCACTCAAAATGGAAGGCATCATGCTGCAATAACAGCCTCTACATTCTGTCGAAACCAACTGCAGGCAATAATTAGATGTGTGTTGGGAACAGTTGTCATTGAATACAAACGGCTGCTCTGAGCTCCGCAACGGCGTTGTGTGGATGCCTATTGGAGTTCTTCTTAACCACGCCACATACGTAATAGCCCTTCGGTTTAATACCTGGAGAGTTGGGGGGGGGGGGGGGGCAACAAATCGAGGATGACATGTTCATCAAAGTTTTTGGCCATCCATTATTGGGTTTTATGGGCTGTATTATGGGGTAGAGTCTTGTTGAAAAGCGTACGGCCTCCCAAGTGTAATAGAAGTAATCGGGAACTTTAACACCTCGATATAAACAACGGCGTTGACTCTGGCACCTTGAAGAAAGACACGTGGAGGCATCGGGTCGTCTTCGCTGCTCACGACCGCCTAGAATCATTAAGTGAGGCTGGAAATTTTCTGTGCATGACAGTCGGAACCTCTTCGGGGATTTTATACAGTCACCGATCTTTTGCGGTTCACTTCCTGGACCTTGAAAAGGTTTTTCTCATCTGAGGAAAACAACAATATTCCTGGCTCCTTTTCATGTTTCAGCTTATTAAGGAGGCATTTGATTTTGGTCAGGCGGTTATCCCTGGCTCTCTCGGGCAAGAACTCTACTCTCCTTATCACGTACGATCTCTAACGGAGGTCCTCACGAATCGCACATCAGATGGCGGCCTCATTAACATGCAGCTCCATAGCGAGTGCCCTCATCAACTTCCTAGGATTTTCATCGACACGAATGACGAATTTCGTCGTCTTCATAATGTCATGTCATCAACAATGTCATTCCCTGTTTGAAACAGTTGACATATCAAACCTGGGAGCCTTCAGTTCGCTCCTTACTTTAAAGACGAAAGATCGGGCGAGTTTCCAGTAGCCTCTAAATCGAAGTGTGCTTCAGCCAATGAGACACTCTTCATTCCTCAGTTAGCCCAGGTTCTGACATGTTTACATGTAACAGAAAAGGATTTGTAAGCATGATGTGTTGGGTAGTATTTCACCTATAATGTGTGGTCTCAAATACCCGTCGCACATTTTATAACCAATATTGGACTTCAGTTGGCAGCATTTTTATTGCAAGGCCAATATTTATACAATATTGCCTTTCCATTAGAGATATTTCCAATGTAAAACTAATCTATATATATAAATATTTCTATAAAATGGGCGTTTCTTTCAAAATATTTCCAACAAAATTCCAAAATTTGGCCTAATATTGGCGTTTCATTAGAAATATTTCCGATGTAAAGCCAATAGTTTGCCAATATTGGCACATTACATTGGAACTATTTCCACTGATACGTTAGTATTGCCTTAATATTTGCTTTATTGCCTAATTTGTTTGCCAATATTGGTGCAATATAAGAAAATTGTCCGCACATCAAAATTGGGGCTATATTTCATATAAAGGATTTCAATATTGTCCCAATATTGTGCCAAGATATGAGCTTATTACTGGGGCGTATATGGTTTTTAGAATATGGAGAATATCGGCAAAATTTTACAGAAAAATCACCTTCATATTTACCACGCTCGTTAACTCGAAGCCAAAAAAAAAAAAAAAAAAAAAATTGCTACTGCTGTTAAAACGGGATAAAAACACACCTCATTAATTTCAACACCGCGGCGCAGTGTCTTCTCATATGACCGGTTTTAATAGTTAAAGAAATTTAGAAGTACTTTGCTGAAACTGAACAATTATTCTGTTGTATCTTTTTTCGCTTGCAAGCTCCATTTACCAATTAATCTTAGAGTGACGACAAATTAAAAATAAAATGCAGTCTTATTAATGTATGACGAAAAAAGATTAAACAGTTAAGGGCCTCTATTTTTCTTATGGATAAATTGGATAAAAAATGAGTTCTCTTCTTACATAGAGGATAATGGTATCTTTCGGCGAAGCTAGAGGCTTTTAAGTTCAGGAAACCGCGCTTTACATGGATGTCATTGCACCATACTTTTAGATATAATATTGCTTGAAATTGAATAACTATCTATATTATAAAGCAAAAACATGACCGTGAGTAACGAGGACCTGATATTGACGGTGGCAACAAATAACTAATGCATTTCGATTTTTTTTGCAATTTTTTTGGTGCGTTCATAATTATATAAATATGTAGCACCTATAGTCGTCATCTGGTCCGTCCGTCTGTCCGCATATAACAGCGCAAAACTACCCAACCGAATGACTTGAAATTTAACATTGCAGAATTTTATTATTTCAAATTTCATGAAAATCGAATCAAAACTTAAAAAGATATTAATAAAAATTTTCTTCATTCTATTAGATCCTATCATATGTAATTAATTCAATTATATCCCATGATAGGTAATGATTCTAGGTTGCCATGGTGATTA